>CM034243.1:17418092-18018092 GCA_019916065.1 Vitellaria paradoxa | reverse complement strand
CTTAGTCTAGTCGCTTCTCATAGTGCCTAACTTGAGCCTTTTGAGATAGTCACTCAATGGTGCCTTGTCATAAGTCTCACATTCGGCTATTCTCAGGTTTCATGGAGACGTGGATATACTCCATGTTCGACTAATATAGTCTCATCTTAGCTCAATGCTAAGGCGACTTATGATAACTCAATCCTTGTCGCTCGCTATGGAGATCACTACTTCCTAGTGTGATCATCTATGTCTCATCCTGCTCATTGTTCAAGCGCCAGGGGCGATCACCCGTGTGAGTGGGCTGACCAAAACTTGGTGACTTTACTCATATAACTAGATATGTGCACTAATTAAACAAAATAATATGCAATCAAAAACATATTTTATTAATGCATAAAAAATGTCCATCATACAAAAAATGTCAAACCCTGTGTAAACCCAAGACCATAACATGTCTACGAAAAATATCTCTCGATATGGGTTTAGTCATGGGATCAACAACCATGTCAATGGTAGGGACATACTTTAGGACAACCTTATCTTGCGCAACAATGTCTCTAATGAAATGGTAACAAGTATCAATGTGCTTGGATCTATCATGGTATTTTGGATCTTTTGCAAAAGCTATGGTAGCTTTGTTATCACAATGAACCACCACAGCCTCGCCCATGTGTCCTGTAATGCTCAAGCTCTACAAGAATCTCCTTAACCATAAAGCCTCTTGCACAATAGCAGTGCAAGCAATATATTCTGACTCTATGGTGGATAAAGAAACACATTGTTGTTTCTTACTACACCATGAAATGGCTCCTCCTCCAAGTATGAAAGCATAACCCGATGTGAATTTGCGCTCATCTCTGTCAACAGATCCGTCCGCATTACTATACCCAACTAATTTCATACTGCCACCTTGATAACATAAAGCGAAGTCTGCAGTCTCTCGCAAATATCTAAATATCCTTTTAACTGTTACCCATTGGGCAGTTACAGGATTACTCTTGTATCGGCTAACCATACCAACAGCAAAACATATGTCAGGTCGAGTACACATCATAGCATACATCAGACTACTAACTACACTAGCGTATGGAACGTTGGCCAGTTTCTTCCTCTCTTCCTCTATTCTAGGACACTGATCAATGCTAAGAGGTTGACCCTTCTCCATTGGAGTGTCTATGGGTTTTGAATGGTGCATATGAAATTATTCTAGGATCTTCTTTATGTAAGTCTCCTAGGACATACTAAAAAGTTTCTTAGAGTGATCTTTAAAGATCTTAACTCCAAGCACATAATCTGCCTGACCCATGTCCTTCATCTCAAATGTGGAGGACAACACTTCTTAGTGGCGAGAATCATCTCCATGTTATTTACAATTAATAAAATGTCATCCACATAAAGTGAGAGAATAAGAAACTTATCTTTTTCTCTTCTAACATACACACAATGGTCTTCTTCAATCATCATAAATCCCACAGAGAGAATGGCTTGATGAAATCGAATGTACCATTATCTAGACGATTGTTTTAGGCTAAAAATAGAATGCTTTAAACGACAAACTTTGTGCTCTTATCCTTCAACCTGAAATCCTATTAGTTGATCCATATAGATCTCCTCATCTAGTTCTCCATTGAGGAATGCTGTCTTCACATCCATTTGGAACAATTCTAAATCTAAATGTGCGACAGTAGCTAGAATGAGGCGAATGGAGGCAAATCTCACCACAGGAGAAAATGTCTCCTTATAATTTATGCCCTCCTTTTGGGTATAGCCTTTCGCCACGAGTCGGGCCTTGTATGTGTCAATTGACCCATCCGCTTTGCGTTTGACCTTCCACTTGTTATCAATGGCCTTACACTTAGGTGGAAGGTCAACTAACTCCCATACATGATTCTTAGCCATTGAGGTCATCTCTTCTTTCATAGAAAATATCTATTTTTGGGTGCAGGTGAATTCAAGGCTTCCTCATAGGAGGCAAGCCCATCAGCATCCATAGAGGTAGTCATGAAGGACTCTCCTTCAATCTCAAAATGTCACCGATGAACTATTCCATGACTGTTCCTGCACAATTGTGAATCTTGAGAGTCTCCTGGTGGCATACTTCCACTAGGTAGGGAAATGCTCCCACTATCTCTAACAACCATAGGATGAGGTTGTGATGCCTCATCTTGCTTATAAGATAAAGGTACATCTTCTTGATGCTATTCTAACTCATAGAGTTCAAGATCCCTTTTAATTTCACCAATACTTGAAAAATCATTTTCAAAAAATCCACATCGCGTGACTCTATCTCAGTCATTCCTCTATCTGGGTGTTCACCGTACATAACGTAGCCTTTCGATTGTTTAGAGTATCTCAAGAAGACACACTTATTAGCTCTTGGGCCCAACTTCTTATGCTTATGGGAAGTATTGTGAACATAACCCGCAAAGCCCCGTGGACGCAAGCCTTCTAGATTAGGCTTCTTATTATTCCATAACTCATATGGAGTGGAAGGAATTGACTTTGAAGGCACTCGATTAAGTACGTAGGTAGCAGTTAAGAGAGCATCTCTCCAAAAACTTATCGAGAGATTTACCTGTGCCATCATTGACCTAACCATATCCAAAAGAGTATGATTCCGTCTCTCTACAACACCATTTTGTTGCAGAGTACCTAGAATCGTTAATTGTCTATGTATCTCTTTTTTCTCACATAATCCTTTGAACTGATCAGAAAGATATTCTCGACCTCTATCAGTACGAACGACTTTTAAGTTCATTTCTTTCTGATTCTCAACCTCAGTTATAAAGCGTTTGAAACAATCCAAAGCTTCAGAACGGTGAGCTAATAGATATACTGAGCCAAAACATGAGAAATCATCTATAAAGGTAATAAAATAGGATGCTCCATGTCGTGCCTTCACATTCATTAGTCCGTAAATATCTTAATGGACTAGCTCTAAAGGATGACTGGCCCTATCAGCCTTACCAAAAGGCTTTCTAGATGACTTTCTAGCCAAACAAGGTTCCCAAGTAGGTTGGTTTACTTTAGTGAGAGAGCCCAAAAGCCCTTCTATAGCTAATCTAGCCATCCTTTCTTGCCCTATGTGACCCAGTCTAGTATGCCATTTAACAGAATCAGATACAACATCAGATGAAGAAGATGTAATAAAAGTTAAATTATTATAAAAATTCATATCCAAATCCAGTGTAAAAAACTTATCTCTTAAACTACCATGACCATAAAGGGTCCTATCAAGATAAATGGACAAACCACTACCTTCAAAATGAAAAGAAAAACCTAAGTTTAATAATGCTAAAACTGAAAGTAGATTACATCAGACAGTGGGTGCATAAAGCACATCATGTAAGAGCAGAATGCGCCCAGTATATATCTTGAGCTAGTGAATGCCAACTCCCAGGACATCTTCCTACGCCCCATTCCCCATTATAACTGTATATCTACTCGTTGGGACCCGACGATAATCTACATATCTAGCTCGATCATTTGCTACATGTTTGTTTGCTCCTGAGTCTACAATCTAACCAAGGAGAGAATGAGCTACATAAACATATGAGCAAACAAAAATAAAAGAGCTGGTGCTAGGGTTTACCTCCTTCAGCTCATTACACTCAGAAGCGAAGTGACCCTTGTGACCACAATTATAGCATTTGAGTTTAGATTTGTCTTTCTTTCCACCACGCTTGCCTCTATGGAACTTGGTTCCTTTACCAACCTGAGGTGCAAGATTTTGGAGGTTGCCTTGTTTAGCTCCTTTTTGTTATCCCTTACGCTGGGGCCTCTTTCTCTTGCACTGTCCAACTTGAGCAACAAGTGCAGAATTGCGATTTGCATCTTTGTGCTCCACTTCAAGCTCAAGGTGACGTGAGACATCATCAAAAGTTTTAATGCTTTCACTGTGTGTAAGCACAAGTTTCACCTGACTCTATGGATTCTCAGGTAAAGACCTAAGAACAGCCAAAATATGCTGCTCTTCAGTGCGATCATTGCCAGCTGCCTTCATTTCTCTAATCATGGCAAACATTACCCTAAGGTGCTTTGCCATAATGTGTTTGGGGTCTTTTGTATATTAGTTGAACCTCAAGGTTAAGGTACGTAGCCTAGTGGCAGTGGTACACCATATTGTAGGGGCAATTGATCCCACATTTTCTTGGCAGTGGAGAATTTCTCAAATTCTCCAATGAGATCATCATGCATGGAGCTTAACAAAGTAAAGCGCGCGCTTCTATCTCTTTTGAACCAAGTTTGATAAGCCTGTTGGTCACGACGATGCTGGGCTGTTGTACCTTCAGTAGGTGCAACCATGCTGTTGGTTAAATGGTTGGGCAATTCTTGCTTATTAAGGAGGTACTGAACCTTCCTATGCCACATGTCATAGTTATTGCCATCAAGTTTCTCTCCCTTGTTAAGTTCGGCAATAATGTTCTTTGAGGCCATTTCACTACATGCAATTTGAGTAAGGAATTTTAATTAGGCACATATCTATTATTGTTATTTATTTTAAAATTAATTAGACTACAAAATTCTTTTCCACATTATAATATCAAAAATTTCGCACTTTTTGGCACTAGTGATCATCTCTTATAATGTAAATTAGAATAAAGTATCTAATTAATTTTAAAATAAAATATGGGAACGACTCCCACTTTCCACAAGGTTTATACAACGCATGCATATTATGCATTAAAAATAATGTGAGTCCCATAAAACTCTATTGGTATAACTAATGCTCATGCCAAAATAATTCACAATTTACAAATTTAATGCAAAAACACATTCCCTTGCAAGGCTTCCAAAAAAAATTACATTCTTTTTACATTGCCAAAATAAACCTACTACATCACACTAATAAACATAAATAAATGGGGATGCCGCACCTCCTATGTATTCTAAGAATTATTTTGGAATATAAAATAAATAACAATAACATTCATGAGCATCATAGAAAATATCAATTGTTTTTTATTTAATTCCATACAAAACATACATAATGATATTAAATGGAGATTACTAAGCTCACATCTAAAGGAGATAGTATCTGGCACAATAGGATGAATACACCAAATATTCATTCATGCAATTAAAAATTAAACAAATTAATTATTCATGAGCTATTAGAATATAATTAAACAAATTAATTATCCATAGGGTATTAAAATATATTCTCATCACATAAATACCTAGAACAAATCTTGGTATAAGGCCCAATGACATAAAACCCTTTAAAACAAGTAAGCGGGGAATTAAATTTCAAACTTTTACTATTTCAAAAAACAATTAAAACATAATTTTTTTTTATTATTATTACACATAATAAAAAAATTTCAAAAAAAATTGAACCATAAACATCTATCACATGTAGAATTACAATATGTAATGCATACATACTTGTATATATATACGGAACACACACACACATATATATATATATATATATATATTTTATGTTGGACAAACCAACAGAATGTCTGATTTGGTCAAATTGATTTAAGGTGTAAAGTTAAGGCATTGTGTTGGATGGACGTGGGTTCAAATCCCACTCCCAACAATCCTATTTTATTATATTTTGCACTAACTATTAAAAAATTATTGCATATATATTAAAAAATTAAACCATGATTGGTCATGTACATATACAGAACATATATATTTGTGTTGGACAAACCAACAAAAAATGTTGTGCCTTCCTTTCTAGAGGTCGTGGGTCACAACAAGCCTTCGCTAGTGACTCATGGCCCAATTCCCTACTTGGAGTGGGTGGGTTGGTTTCCCGGTGTTTTCCCTCCTCCAAAAAGAAACACTGATGCCACAGTGCATGCAAATTCACAGGGTTGATTCAATGGTTTTTTTTTTTTTTCAGTGAGAGTACTGGAAGGCTGTGTGTTGCCGGCATTCAACACGCCTCGTGGTCATTGTTCTAAAAAAATACAACCACAATTGTATGTAATTAAGTCCACCCTCAATATGTGGCAAACTTGCAATTTGCTAATGGGCATTGACTCCGAAGAGTCCATCCCATCCGAAATATGGTAGAAAACAATGACCATCTCCGGCGAGAACTCATCGTCGCCGATTTCCACCCCACTTGGGTCATAAGCCCGAGCTACCAAGCCCGGTTATTTTGATTTTTTTTTTTATGTTAACAATATGAATGGAAACATACAGTGCCATCTTCAATCATGAACTAAGTTCAAATGCTTTTGATTTTTTTAAGAAAAAAATATTAAACACGTGATAATAAGATCTAAATTTTAAACAAATTAAAAATTAGATCTATAGAAAAAAAGAGCAAAAGTAAGCATAAAATTGCTCTATACCACTGTTAGAAATTCATTGTACCTTTTTGATGTGGAAAACTTTTGATTTAGGATGTTCGCTTGTTTTACGAGCTCTTTTGTCATGTACGTAGATTTACGAACTGATTTTTTCTCGTTTTTATAGAACACTATCGGAGTATCTACAAAGCATACGAACCAAAACCCTAGGACTAAGATGGTACCCCAGAGAGAACCAAGAGAGAATATATGAAGAGAGATGAATATTGATTGTTGTATTTTTTACCAATACTAGTTTGTGTCTAAATATAATTGTGAGTGCCTAACTTATCTCAACCACTAAAAGATAGACTTAGATATTATCTCAACTATTCAAAATAAGAGATCAACCTTATCTCTTATACATATAGAATTATTCCAACACTAGAACCTATCTAGCGTCCTTCTTTGAGTCAAACAATACCTATGTGAACGTACCACAGGAAAATACAACACTCAATATCACCAAGTTAAAATTGTACGGTTAGTTTCTTCCTGCAAAAACGAACCATGAAAGGGTGCCAAAAAGGACCAATGTTTTAGTAAAATCTAATTATAAATGTAAAAGCTAAAGTCACTTTTGTTTTATGATCTTCAGTGGTACCTTCCATTGTTCCATATATGTATATATATATTTGATAAATTACACAAAGATGCACAAAAAAATAATTTAATATTAATTATACGGACCTCCCTTAATCATTTAAGAAAATAATTAAAACATTTCTAATCATATATATATATTTTGTCTAAGCATTTTAAAAATTACAAGAGCTTTTTCATTTTAAAATATTCATTTTATTTACTCTATCAATACCGTTATTTTAGTAAAAGTTTAAGCAAAATATTTCAATTTGAGTTTCACCTTCATCAAAATAATTACACATGTTAGTTTACGATAATCACAGTTACTTATTACAAATCATTTTTAAATAATTTCATTGTAATTAGTAAAACACAGTGTAATAAATTTTATAGTATCTTGAGTTAAATCATTGAATTCTATCAAGATATGCAAACGCTATATTAATCTACTCAAATTTATTTTCATCTATAATTTGACAATTAGAATACATTTTAATGACCAACTTTACAATTTGGCATGGTATGATTACCTGGCAACGCATCTACCATTTTGGCCATGTGATTTTTCATCAAATTTATAAAAGAAATAAGTTTTAAACTACATTGGCTTAAATTAAAGAAATGAAAACAAGTGAAAAGGTAAGGGCTCGTTTGATAAAATTGTCAGTTTTTAATTTTTGTATTCAGTTTTTAATTTTTGCGTTCAGTTTTTAATTTTTGGTTTTTATTTACATAGTAGAAAGAAAAAACAAAAATTTGAAAAATATATTTGGTAACAATAATTGTTAGTTAGTAGTTATAGTTGTTAATTAATTAATGTCAATAAATTTAATTATTTTAATTATATTAACTATTAAAAATAATTTAATTCAATAAAAATAAAATATATTAAATGTAATTTATTATAATTATTTTTAAAAATAATTTAATAAAATATATTTCATGTTAATTAAAATAATTAATTTAATTAACTTAAATTAAACTAATTTAATTAATTATATTAATTAAATTTAATTATTTTAATTATATTATTTTTTCAAAATAATTTGATTCAATAAAATAAAATATATTCAATATAATTTAATTATATTATTTATTAAAAATAAGTTATATTAAATTATTTTTATATTAATTTAATTAATTAAATTTAATTATATAATTAATTTAATTTAGATCAATTAAATGTATTTATTTTAATTATACTTTTATTAAAAATAATTTAGTTCAATAAAAATAAAATATATTAAATATAATTTATTATATTTTTTATTAAAAATAATTTAATAAAATAATTTTATATTAATTTAATGAATTAAATTCAATTATAATTAATATAATTTAGTTAATTAATATATTTAATATAATTTACTTAATTAATATATTTAATATAAAATATATTAATGTAAAATTTAGTATATTAAATTAATTATTGATAAAACTAATTATCAATTAAATTATGTTTAATATATTTTTACATAAATAAAAATAATATATTAATATATTTTATATATTAATTAAATATTTTTATATTAAATAATAATATATTTGGCGGTGACAAGAGATGAGTAGGAAGTTGTGGCAGCAGTGGTCAGATATTGGTAGCAACTAGTGGACGATGGTCATTGATGGTTGTAATTGATAATTGTTGTATAAGAAATTGAAAACTGAAAATGAAAATTTGACAAAACACCTTTTCTATGTTTTCATAATTTTTGAAAATTTTAAAAATAGTTTTCATTCTTTTGAAAACTGAAAGCTAAAAACAAATTTATCAAACGAGTTTTCATGTTCAGTTTTCAAAAAAATGAAAACAAAAACAGAAGATTGAAAACGAAATTTTTGTCAAACAGGCCTAAATGAAATGAAATAATAACCAAAACAAACATTTTTCATTATAAAATTGGTAAAAAAAATAACAATAAAATTACTTGTCTAGGTGGCAATCAATATCATAATATATCGTACTCTGAACTAAAAGTTATTGTCTAAAGTTTGCTCTAATAATTAAATTAGATGACAAAATAGTGTTTTGAGATATTAAAAAAATCTAATCATATTTATTTATAAAGCCATATGATTGCTAATAATTTTCATTACGAAATTACTATAAAATAACTTTCAAAATTAATTGTTATTGGATAAAGTGTGAATATGAAATTGAATTATAACGATATATTTAATTTTTATCAAAATAATGATATTGATAGAAAATATGAAGAAATATTAATTTAAAGTGGGATGTAATTTAAAAAAAAAGATTATGAGATGCCTTTATAATTCCTAAATATGTGAGAGAGGTCTCTGTAATTTTCAAATTATTAGAGGAGATTAATGTAATTATTATTAAGTTAATTAAATCAAGGACAAAATTATATTTTTCATGCATTTTCATTAAACCCCGTTAGGTGAAAATCATGAACATTAATTATACTTCTTTTTCTCTATGCAAAAATATATATATATATATATATATATATAATTAACTCATGTGAGTTTTAAGTTAAATTTTATTTTAAAATTTGACATTTTAATTGTAATAATAAAAGGCTTAAGGTATTAAATTATTATAATGATAATCTTTCATGGAATTTAATTTGTTAAAAAAAAAAGAACCTTCTGTTAAATGGGTGACATGTTCACCAATACGAGTTATGTAGTCATTTACTGAAAAATTTTTCAGTGGATGGCTAATTTGCAATACTTTAAAAATTTAGGCGCTTAATTGTTACAATTAAAATGACTCATGAAATAAAATTTGGTCCAAAATTCAAAAGTGAATAGTTGTGAAAACCTGTAATTTGGTGTTTAATTCATTTGAATTCATTACATTCAAATTCAGATACTTTTTACCTTAATATTTTATTATTATTATTTGAAATAGAATTTTATTTAAATTAATTAAATATGGCGTGTTTATTTAATCTATATTAGCATGTATAAGGTAAATTATATTTATATATTATGGTATATATGACTGTGTTGTTTGAGGTGAGTTCCTATTAGTCAAGAGAGAGGGTGCATGTACCTTTATAGGTTGAGGAGAAAGATGATTTATTCATTAGCTGAGTGTGAGGCAAGGATTTATTGTTGCATGGGGGAGACCTAGAGTTAGTTGAGTCGGTGAGGCTTGTGTGGGAAAATTAGTGAGGATTTTATATAAGCCCCTCTCCCTTTAACCTCTACCTTGTTCCTAAAAAACATCTGACCTAGAGAGAAAGAGAGAGAGAGAGAGAGAGAGAGAGAGCTTCACATTGTTCTCCCAAGATCGTATGAGGAAGAGATGAAAAGTTCCTCTTATGTTGGAAGTTTATTAGAGCACGTTTGTATCAAATTCGTGTGTACTCGAAGTGAGGTCGCCGAAGAGTTTCTAAGAAGGACTGGCTTGGGTTGGTATTGTTCAGTGCTTTATACATAGTTTGTCTATGTGTACATTAAGGTAGGTGAGGTTTTAAGCATGTAAAATCTATTTTTCTTATATATATGAGTAAGAGATGGAAATTAGATCTATATTTTAAATATGCTAAATGAAATTTTGGGATTTCTACATTGGAATTGGTATGTTGTTTTTATATGAAAATCATATTTAGAAGTTAAATTACTTTTTAGTATTTTTACCCATGTAAACAAACATGTAAAAGATTATCCAGTAAAAATTTCATAATTTTTAGAGTTAAAATGAATTTTATAAAAATAGTCAAACTTGATTGTTTGGTTGGAATTTTTACACTAGAATCAGTATATTGTTTTTATATAAAATTTATACATAGAAGTTGAATTAATTCTAATATTCTTACATACAAGAGTATACATTCAAAATAATATCCAGTAAAAATTTTATAATTTTGTAAGTTAAAATAAATTTTATAAAAAATTGCGAAAATAGACTATTTGGTTTAAATTACTAAACTAGCACTAGTCCGACTTTTTTTTAATATAAAAATTATGCTTTTAAGTTGAATTTATGAAACTTGTACATATGAAATTAGACATATATGAAAGAATCTCCAATAAAAGTTTCATAATTTTTCGAGTTAAAATGAATTTTATAAAAATTGTTAACTTAAATTATTTTGTAATAATATTAGACAGAAACACGTATTAGGTTATCTTAGAATATGTATTAATTGGGTACATGAATGAACTTTAAATATAACTTTTGTGAAAGTACAATTAATTCTAAGTATTTTAGAATATGTATTATTGGGGTACATGAATGAACTTTAAATATAACTTTTGTGAAAGTACAATTAATTCTAAGTATTTTAGAATATATATTAATTGGGCACATGAATAAACTTTAAATATAACTTTTGTGAAAGTATAATTAATTCTAAGCATTTTAGGCTTTTAAATTAAGTGAAAATATTTTATTTTCTATTTTATATGAATTATCAAATTTTAAGTCCAACATCAGTCTTTGTCGAGACAACCTTGATATTATCTTTCAAAAAAAAAATTAACTTTGATATTAAATTTCGTTTATTTATTTACTTATATATATTCTTGAATATGGTTATATGAGATTTAATTTGATTGGTCTTCTAACGAGAGCAATATTTATGAAGGAGGGCAACCTAAAACTTAGGCTTGAGAAATATGTTGTTCAATAAAATTTATAAATTAAAGAGATAAACATAAAAATCTAATTTTTGGGAGAAATCTTGTGTATGATATGCTGTTAATAATAGAATTGGAATTTGATTTGAATTTTGTTATTCGGGTTATAGAGGGTACTAAAAGAGTGGGTTTTAGAGCTCAAGAGTCGAAAGCCCGAAACCTGTGCAGGTTGGTTTAGTGTCACCAGTAGACTAGAAACCTGCGAAGTGTATATACGGTTTGTATTAGTGTATATTAATACCCATACTGTAGGACTAGTTTGCCTACTAAGGTAATGTGAGATGGACTAAGACTGCAAGACCAGGACTATGAGTTATGTTTTGATGCATACATCTTAGATTGCAGTACCAGTTGTACCCCAGGCTGAGACTTGAGGATTCAATTACTATATCTAAGACTGCGAGACTAGTTATACCCCACGGTTAAGTGCTTGTGAACCTCCCTCGATGATAGAAAGAAGTGGATACACCCCAAGTGTAAGGTAATCTGTTGTAACAATTTAAATTTATAAAAAAGGTAAAGTACCGATCATATCTACAGGGAGAGGTGTAGTGAACTCACAATTCTTCTTCTCTTAATTAGTAGGTGTCACACAAGAAAAATCAAAGAAAAATTGAGTTGAATTTTAACAATGAAACCTACTTAGGCATTTCATCGAAAACCTAGGCAGCGACAGTTAAATCCAACTTAGAAAATTGTAGTGAAAAATTTAATAAAATTAAAAACAACGAGAAAATGATCTTGGATCAAAATAATTCAAGTAGTGATTTTTATAGATTTTCAAGGAGAACAATGACTAATTAATTTGGTTGTAAAATTAAGTTCACTTGGTTGAATCCCTAGATCAAATGCTTGGAGTACAATTAACAATTTTAATGGATCTAAACAAATCAACTACTATTCATAAATAATTCTTAAGAAAATCAACATTGAAAAGCAAATTACCTTGAAAATTCACATACATTATCTACTCTCCTTGATTTGAATCTAAGCAAGAGAACTACTCAATCGTAGATGAAGAGAAAAGAAAATTGAAACTTGTATTGAATTGAAGTGTGTTTATAAGAGGAATTGAAAAGGAAAATGAATTTTTTTTATCCTAGCAAACAAGATCTAAATTCTCTCTCTACAACTATATACATATTCTACTATATCATCTAGTGTAATGCTTCTTTAATTCTCTACAATTACCCTCTATGTATAGCATAACCTAATTGTTTGAAATGACCAATGAGCCCTTAAAACTAATGGAGGATTACAAAATTCTGCAAAGAACTCGTATGGTTCAAACAAGGGTTCGCACCATGATTCCATACTTAGCTAAATTTTATGTTCTGAAGTTGCTTCTCTACTGTTGTTCGAACAAGGGTGCAAACAAAGGTAATAAGGCATGGTTTGAACCCTTGCTCATACCAATTTCTCATGCCTTAGAAAAATTTCACACTTTAAAGTGGAGCTAGCCACTGTTGTTCGAACAAAGGTGTGAATAAGGCATGGTTCGAACCCTTGCTCGCACCATGGCTTGTTACTTAGAAAAATTCTGAAGCTCAAGGCTTGATTCACCACTGTTGTTCGAACAAGGCACGAACAAGGCATGGTCTAAGCTTTTGTTCGCACTATGGTTCATTACTTAGAAAAATTTTAAAACTAAAATCTTGTTTGAACCAATGTTCGCACCATCTTCATACCATAGAAAAGTTTTGAAGTTGAAATCTTGTTTAAACCCTTATTCGCACCATACCTTCCATACTTCATTTCTTTCTCCTTTTTAAGCTCTTTTTCTTCCTTTTTATGCCTTTCATTCATATGGGACTTTTTCACTTATATTTTTATGTTGATTAGGCCTCCAATTGCTTAGATTTAATTTCTGAAAATTACATTGAACATAAAACACAAGTATATGAGAAATGTATAATAAAATTAGGTTTTAAATGAATATATTTATGCAATTAGCACATCAAAAAGGTGTATAAATGTACAATATTATATGCTAATCATACCCTCCAACCTAGACACTACTAGTCCTTAGCAACATTCACAATAAGCACATGGGAAAAGAGGCAAAAGTTAAAATAGGATAAAAAAAATAAGCGTAATATGAGAGATTATTTAACTATGAAAAGAAAACAAATAAAGCAAATCCACTTTCATAGGAAATCACGAGTACACTTAGCACGTATAGCAAGCCTTTAAAACCTCTAGGCGAGTGAAGTCTTGTGAGACTTTGTAGCAATGCTACCTACAAACATCTAGATTGATCTCATGAATGACATAATCCAGTCAAGTAACTCATGGTTCAATTTCAATATCAACAATTTAAATAATCCAAGTATTGCATATATCATCCCAATGCATGTTAAACAAATCTAAATCAACCACTAGAACTCAAGTATGTCAATTCTTATTATTCATTCAATTTAATCATCAAGCATACCTAATGATGTGGCCTCGACTTCAAAGCTCACCAAGTCATCCACTTACAAATGACTCAAAAAAGGTTTTCTCTCATGGTTCTTACAAGAATGCAAAGACAAAGAAGTGTAATAAACCCAATCAAGACGTGAAGGAAAGAATTAAAGCATAACAATTGGCATAGCTTCATGAATGGATATCTCAATGCATTATTAAATGAAAACACTACTTTAACCCTTATGAAATGGATCAATGCATCCATGAGTATCATTCCCCTAAAGTCCATTAGGTCTTTACTAGGTTGTAACTTGACCTTTGGGAATTGGCTAGTCAATGAAGGAAAGGAAATTTCAAAGTGCGTGTCTAGGGATATCATGGAAGTGCAATAAAAGCTCAATTCATTCCAATTTCTCCCTTTATACACCTTGAATGCCAACCATGAAGTTTTATTGAATTGCAACTATTCTATTTCTTCTTCTGTTTCTTTTTTTCTCCCATGGGATTGAAAACAAATGATGCTTAAGAAATACTATATTCCATACTAATTTTTTTTCTTTTCCTTTTTTCTTTTTTTTTTTTCCTTCCTTTATATATATAATGAATTTCCCTTTCATTTCTAGCATATTTCTTTCCAATTTTACTCATCATCCTTACAACACCCATCTATATTAAATAATGACACACCTAACATCCCATGACATGCAAGGGTTAGCTTAAATATATAAATGGGGCCAAACGGTCATACATGTGGCTAGAAAATCAAAGAATTTTTTTTTTATTTTTATTTTTATTATTTTTTTTTTTTGCAAAAGGCTTCAAATTGGCTCCAAAGATAATTTAATCAAAAGAAAGGATTAAGACCTCGAAAACATGAAGGATGGCCTAACATTACTCCCTAGGGTATAACAACTCGTAAGATGCATTGATATACTTATGCTAGCTAATGTAATGCCTTGTGTGCATTGAGACCAAAACAAGTAAGTGCAATGAAGCTAGTCAAGGACTAGTGAGATGAACAAAAGATAAATCATGAAGTGTATAACTCTCAAAAACAAATATGAGGCTCAAAAGCTCACATAATAGGGTTCAAGTCTCCACCTACATCATCGCAGACTCAAGTAAGTAAATCTCATAAACAACAATCCTTACCACACTCTCATCCAATGATCTCAAAAGACATGTTCTCAAAGCATTAGGAAACTATATACTCAACTTGAATAATGCACCTTATTTAGTATTGAAACCAAGTCCCTAATTATTGTCATGGAAAAAATACCAACATAAAACCAATTAAGGAAGACATGTAAGGTCTAACTCATGCTAAGTCAAGTCAATTAAGCTTAAATATGCTCCAATTTTGAAACATTTTGACAATTTTTATAATAAAAGCACAAATATCATCATGCGAACTCTACCCCCAACCTAAATTGTATGTTGTCCTCAATGTAGCAACCATGAAGCAAATGTGGGTTCACAGTGTGAAAATGAGCATGATGAAGAGCATAAAATCATAGCCACTTAAGGTATAATTCAATCAACTAAGCTTAAGTAGACGTCAAGCATGCACTCATTATTTAAACTACTTAAGGCATCACCCAATCCACCCCCCAACCTAAATTCTACAACACTCCCAACAACAAGCATATATCATCATTAAGTACTATATAGAAGTGCGAGATTAAGGAAAAGAGAGAGGAAATATATTACCTCAAGAGCTTCTTATTTTAATGAAAGAAGAACTATAGGAAGAAAATTGTTAAAAATAAAAGAAAACAAACTAAGAAAAAGTTAGTAAGTAAAAGAAAATAAAAATAATCACAGAAGTAAAAATTTGAACTAACAAGAAATAAGAAAATAAGAAAAATAAAAACTATCTACTATGTACAAGGAATATGGAAGAGAAAGGGTCATCCAACACCTTCCCTATCCCAAGCCTTACCAAATGGCTTTATTCATAAAATGTTATCTCTGGACCCATAAGAGGATTGAAGATGAGTAAGCTCTAGATGTATGTGACACCGAAGACAATATTGCCCAGTAGGGTCTATAACACCCCAGATAAGGCCCGCCATGAAGGTCAAATGTGAACATGAGATGCTCTAATAAACACTTAACACCAAGAAAATCAATGTGAGCTACCTCCTCAGGATACTCTACCTCCTCCCCTACCCAAGTGTGGTTGGTCTCATACAAGTCACACATGAAACCCCAAATAGGACTCTTAGGTGGGGCTAAATCAAGAGAGGAAAGGTGTGTATCACTCTCACTTTTGAGTGCACAAGTGAGTGATATGAGTGAGAATGCTCCATGCAAAACTTCTTAGGCCAACAGACATTTCCGCTCTCAGAATGAATCTTAAGACTCTGAAGGACAATCTGAGTGGTAAAGGTAAAATTGAAATCATCCTCGGAGGTGGTGATAGCTGAGGAACATACATTAGTAATGAGCTCCACACATATAGAACTAATGTCTTCTGGACTCTCAGTGCAAGTGAAAGAAAGTATATGGTCAAAAGAGTCCAGACCAATTGGAGTCAATGACTTCACCCTCACACTATCCCCTGAATTTGTGGTCTCTAAAGGTGAATCATCATCAAATGAAGACCAATCAATCTTGAAAGTGTCAGTGGTTGATGTGGGATAAGGACAATTAGTGTAAGTGCATGTGGGCTTAAATGTGGTAACCCCAGGCAATGTATCCTCAACAACCTCATAATTTTTCTCAAGACCCACAATAGGAATGTTACTAAATGAAAGCTCAAGGTCACAAGGACAAGTTTCTGAAAAAACCTTAAGAAGTGTGTCTAAGCCAGAACAAAACTCTATGGTAGACTCCAAAAGTAGGACATTATATGCAAATGAAATCTCATGATCAAGATATTCAGTCTCCATAAATAGTGTGAGGTGTGAGCATGTAGAGTTGACATGTGATATGGTGTCAAATGTGCTAGATGCAATAATATGATTAATATCTCCCCTAGGTTTTATGTTCTCATAGAGAGACTCAATATAGTACCATGTCATATCTAGGGTAAGATTAAGAATTTCATCAACAGTGTGAAGCATGTCTAGATGCAAACCTTGAAAGAAGTAATTCAAAATGCAACACAACTCTAAATGATGGCTTGGGTAGGATTGTAAAATATCATTAAACCTTTCCCGACATTCATAGAACATCTCGCCTTCTTTTTGAGAAAACATTTTTAATTGAAATTGGAGGATGTCTGTCCTATGCATGGTGGAAAAGTGAAAGAAAAATGCATTTGATAAATCTTCCCAAGACTAAATAGGTAAATGTATGACATAATACCAATCTAGAGCTACCTTGTGTAATGACACAAGGAAAAAATCTATCATGAAAACATCATCCAAGCAACCATTAGTTCTATGTATACAAGCCAGCTCAAAATTTTCAAGATGGACTCAAGCCTTATGCTTATGCCTAAAATACGAAGGTAGCATATACGTGGTTTCTAGAACAAAATGTGTGCCATAAATCTCCTCTAGATAACCAACATGTGGGAGGGTGTTGTTGGGTGAACCATATGTACATATATTGAATCCATGTTTATCATTAAAATGTAAAAATTAAAGAAAAGGAATAAAAATAGAAAAACTAAGCTACACATGCAAACTAAACGAAATGCAATGCAAACTAATTAAATGGTAAGAAATGCAATATGATACAATACAAAAAGAAAGAAATACTACTAAGAGAATAGAGATAGGAAAGAATATTTTCAATTGCTTGAGATAATTCAATCCTAGCTCCAAATTGTGCACAAACAATTGCTCTTCTCGCTAATGGTGGCAAAGTTGCTTGTAATCTTCCCTCGATGATAGAAAGAAGTGGATGCACCCCAGATGCAAGGTGATCAGTTGTAGTAATTTAAATTTATAAAAACGGCAGTTAAAGAATTTTTTTTTATCATTGATAATTGATTGGAGTTCCACCATAATTTAAGTGAACGTGATGGCACTAGATTAAAGAAGTTGTATATAAATAGGGGTAGTACTGTATTAGGGTTTTATGACCTTCTTTGTTAAAAGAAAGAGAGAAAGAGAGAAGGAAAGGGAGATAGGAGGAGACTGCGGCAGGTGAAGGGTGATGAGAAATCCAAAGGATACCATTGATTAATATTTTTTCTTTGTTGAAAGATTTTGAGTGTGTATATACATGTGCACACACACACACACACACACACACAAACACATATATGCGTGTATATCATGTATATGTGTATGAGACAATTTGGGTGTCTTTGAAAAAAATAATGATTTGGATGATTGAAAGTGAAGTGACCTAGTGTTGGAAGAGAATGCCAAAGATCAATAGATATTTGTATTATATAGAAGGTTTATATGTTTGGTTTGAAAAAAAAAAAGAATTCAAGATTGACATCTTGCTGGGAAGTTGGGCTCAGAGGGTTTTTCTTCGTGAGTGCTAGTTAGGATTGGTTAATAGAAATTTATTAATGAATAGATTTAATAGTTAATTAGTGTTATTAATTAGAATTATAAGATGGACTTTGAATAATAAATATTATATTCGTGTACTCAGGATTGTGATGATTATCCTGATTATTTTATGTGTACATCTTTGGATTTCAGGTGGGTGCTTACCTTACTAGTATTAAAAATTTACAAACTGATCCATGCATAAATATTTTAGAGATTGGATTTTGTGAACTAGTATTGTGAAACTTTATTTATTTTGGATAAGAAATTATATATTTTATGCTATTGAGTTTAGGAAAAATTATTTGAACACTTATGTTCAGTTTTAAAATTTTTGGGATTGTGATGAAAAATTATTTTGTGGCTATTAGAATTGAAATAAAAGTCCAGGAGATAGGTTTCCTAAGTAGTGTGACTTTGGCAATTAGGGAATAGACCAATGAAAATTGTAGTGACCCTAATTTTCAATGATAATAGAAACAGACTCGTGAAAACGGTGGTGACCTCAATTGGATCGACTTAGGAAAGAACCCAGTAGCCAAACTGGGTGATTCTAAGTATGATGTTGGATCCAACAAGTATTGCCCATGAGAAATTATTTAGCATTCGTAAAATTTAATTCCTATATAATGATTCACATATTAATGTTATCACCAGTGTGATTGATGTGTTCATTATAGATTTTAGCAATCTGGCGTGCAAGTTTGGAAATTACTATTATTTAAACATGGGTACGATTTACTTGAAAATATTTTTGATTAAATGGTGAAAATTTTCAAATCACCCAAATCAATCAACCAATTACGAAAATAATGAACATAAGATTGGTAACAAAGAAACCCTTTACCAACTAGTAAAGGTAAAATTTCAGATCTGATTTCAGAGACCACCCAAACTTCCATTATATAATTAGGTTACAAGTACCCACTCGAAATCTCTATGACTCCTCGCACGACTTCTTTCAAGCACTTGCTCGAATCCTCGACACACCTAGACCAAGTGGAAACAAACTTTCTAACTCCTTAGAAAGTGAATAAACTCAACCAAGAATAATGGAAATGAGAAAAAGAGCTATAAGTTCACAAGGAAAAATTCTTTCTCTCTCATGAGACTCTATAATATGCCCCTTTAGTTGCCTCTTGTACATTAAGTTTAAGTGCATATATATAGACTTAGACATCCTATTCTAATCAGGACTAAAATATATAAGCAAAATCCTATTCCAATTTGGACTCAAATATATAAGTAGATTTTCTAAACGGAAACAAAATTTTCTATAACTCGAACCATCAGTTTCCCAGCGCACTCCCTGCGGGGTCTACTGCCAAAAGGTCGAACCTGCGTGCATCTTGCGAGCTCCCAGCGCCATGTGGCGGAGCCGCGTGCTCCCCGTGTGCTGCCTGAGGTACACTGAATTTTTTCGCATGTTTTCTAATCTGTGCAGTCTTCTTCTTTACTCCTAATTGGACTTGGATTTGCAATATTGCGGTTATGTTCTTTTGAAAAATTTTCAATCTAGGAAATATTCAAATTTGCCACATTTAATTTAAGATTTTGTATGAATTTGCCACTAAAAAACCTCACAAATGGTCCATTTAAAAGTTTATTATTTTCAAATTGTTATTATTATTTTTGACTTGACAATTCATTCATTGGACTTTTAGCTCACTACCCCATTTTTAACATTTTTCGGGTGAAATGCAAGGATTATAGT
Source organism: Vitellaria paradoxa (assembly GCA_019916065.1). Lineage (NCBI taxonomy): Eukaryota > Viridiplantae > Streptophyta > Magnoliopsida > Ericales > Sapotaceae > Vitellaria > Vitellaria paradoxa. The sequence continues at coordinate 17,998,011 of CM034243.1, read as the reverse complement.
TAAGAATGTGAAATGCAAGGATTATAGTTAAGAATTTTGAATTAAGTTGGAATCATGACACATTAAGTCTGTGACCTCCTATAGGAATGTTTAATTATTTACTTTGGATTTGAGAATTTAAATATCATTGCGTTATATAAATTTTGGAACTATTATTGTTCTAAACTAGTTAATTGATTTTATTTAGAAAATTATATTTGACACAATTATTTAAAATTTTATTTTATTACTACTATAAACGTTAGTAGGTTTATATTGACTTGCGTGTGTCATGAATTGCCATGAGTTAAGGTATTGTGGTCATAACTAATCTCATCCTTAATTTGGAATATGACATTAGTTGGTGACGTAATATCACCGTTAAACTGAACATTTTGTTGTGTTTGGCTCTGAAATTGTCTCTTGACTACCCAGAGAAAGCAAGCCTATTGATTAGAGTACACTTCATCTTTGCTTTCCAATGCATGTCCAGTCCTTGCTACTAAATTAAAGAATTTCAAGATGGCAAAGATCACTTGTTTAATACATTAAATTACTCTCTTTATTTCTATTAATTTTCACATCTTATTTTCCTACTAAGAACTGTGCTCAAAGCTACGTCTTCAGAGTTAATTGCGCCATGGTCTACCAGTGGAGCTGCACACTCAAGTCCATGTTTGGACTGTCTTCTGATGATGGGGAGAATTGCATAGCGCACGAAGTTTCCCCATTAAGAAGGCAAATCACCTGCAAAACACACCAAATTGATATGGCATGTCATGAAACTGATAACCACCCATCAAAAAAAAAAAAAAAAAAGTCATGAAACTGAATTAAGGGGTCAGAAAAAATACTAAGATGCAAATGATTCAAGTCGGATTAAGTTGAACAGACCCAAACTTGTTTATTTAATTTATATATTGGGTTTTTAGCCACAAGTTTAAGCAATAAGATTCGGCCCTAGCTCATTAAATATTTTAAGAAGCTCGGACTCCTTCCTTTCCTTTCCTTTCCTTTCCTTTCCTTCTCCTTCTCCTTCTCCTTTTCCTTCTCTTCAAACTCTCATTCATATTTTTTATAGAAAAATATCTGATCGATCAAAAATAGTAGCTTAGGTGAAGGGTAAAGAAGGCCCCCAGCTTGCTTTATTTTAATCAGCTTAGCTGACCTCTTATAAAGGTAGGACTCGGTTTATTTAAGATTCAAGTGGCTCATTTGAGGCTCAGCTTGTTTAACTTTTTGTATTTCTTTTTAATTTATACTAAAAAGGAAAACCTATATTTATTAGGAGAAAAAATATAAAAGGTCAAGGGTATAGTGGTAATGAAATGTTTAAGATAAAACAACACTATATATCATGATATAAATACAAATTAACAAATATTTTCATATATTTTATATGTATATTATTTAATTATTTATATAACTATCAAACGAACCGGAATTATGTGAGTTATGCAAAATTAATTAAGACTCTAAGTCGTTTATTAAAAATTTTATTTTATTTTATTTTTTGGGTTCAATCTTGATTTGTTTATTAAATAAATGGATTCTATATTCATTAACAACTCACTTCACTTGCAACCCAAAAGAAAATTGTAATTAATTAAGCCATATTAAACCTCGCTCATGCTTGGTCGGGAAATCAGCTTAGCCTTTATGCATTGAGATGCAGCAAACATCACCCTAACAATTCCATACACGTCCGGGTATTCCATGTCGTCTTCTAGCAACAATGGGTATGCTCTTTTTTGCAACAAAGGCCGTGCCTGCAATAACAAAATGTGTTTCAACTTTGAACGCAGAATTATATTGAAGGATTATGAATGTGCAATTTTATTTGAAAACCAATTGCATGGTATTATGTGAGGAAAGTAATTTTTTTTATTATTTATTTATTTTTTTCACAGACACTTAGAGATTAACCCGCATAGTCTATTTTGAGATGATCATAAGAAGTAATATTTTATCTGCACAGAATTACGTCACGCACAAGAATAACAATTTCTCTCTCACAATAAATCTGATTTAACATTGTACCTAGCCATGGAATAGGGATAGAAAAAGAAGAAGAAAAATCAAAGATTGGGAGCCATCTCCTTAGTTTTATGCAGTTGGTATAATGATCATTGGAGGAACAACATCTAATCCTGAAGATGCTCCATAATTTTTCTACTTGCTCATTTGGTCTTGTTGGGAAGAAAAGTAACTCGCTTCCAAAAAAAGGATAGACAGACATACTATTTGACTAGTATTTTTCATGTAAACTTATAAAGTAAATAAAGAATACTAGTCTAGGACCAAGCCCTCAGATTTGAAGGTGGACCCTAGAAGTGAAAGGAGATAGGACGAGGGAATGTAATTTATTCATCTCCAAGCAAGTTAATAATATCATTGTCACGGATATGGATAGTATTTAATGGCCATTTTCCATCTTTCTTTGGCTTATCAGTGGTACATATTTCCATGGTCCTCCTAGTTACTCTTCGGGGATGGAGTGGAACAAAGGAGGAGAGCTTTCTCCAGACCTCCTGGAGAAGCATGGGAAAAAAAAAAATAAAAAAAGGCTGCTATTTTGTGGAGATCATTAGAGGGAATTGACTAATATTCCCAAGGCAAAAGGTCATTGAAACAAGTTCTTCCTAATGGTAAAAGGGGACTTTGAATGTGAGGTTTTTCCTAACTTTGTCCATGTCAATAAAGTATTCAAAATATCTTGACTTTTCACCACTTCAACCCATAATTTTTGCCTATGATATTACATATTTCCTTTGGATGGCATATCCCTGATTCTACAATATTAGTTGAAAAAAATTTAAAAATAAAAAGCTACTGTCCTCCACTTACCCAATCAACAAAACTTTTGTCATCCTGTGGGACTGATCTTCTGCAAAACAGCCTCAAGAGCAGAATTCCAAATTGAAAGATGTCAGATTTTACTAGAGCTAATGATTCAATGTCCGAAGGATCCTTGTGGCGGTACCTTTTAACATAGAAGAAGTGTTACTTGCCAAAAAAAAAAAAAACATTGGAGGAATGTTAGTAAGACTTTCATGATCTTTACTACAATGTCAAATGAAATTTCAAATGTTGCCTGTCGAGAGCAAAATTAATAAAATCTAACGTTTGAATGAGTCAACCCTTCGATCAAGTGAATGTGTATATACAAACCTGTTACTTGAAATTGGAAAGCCTTGCTTTAGCTGCAGCCATTTAGCTTGCCCAAAGCCAGTGATCTTACAATTATAAAAAATAAAATAAATAAATAAATAAATGAAATGACAAGGTTATAGATCCAAGCATTTGTGTCTCCTGAGATTTATTTTCACGTACCTGTGGCTCCAAGTTATCAAAATTCAGAAAAATATTGCACGGCCTCAAATCGCCATGAACGATGGGACCCCGAGGACATTCTTCATGCATGTAGCGAACACCTTGACCTATTCCTATTGCAATCTTTATTTTTTCTTGAAATGTCAATTTTACCTGTTTTCCCTTTAAGCCTGTTCAAGAAATTAAAAGATCAGTATAACATCAGGGCAGGTCCTGCAAAGGAAAAAAATATTATTATTAATAATAATATTATTATTATATGTGACAATTTCCGACTGTAATTCAAATAATTGTATAATTTGAAATTGTTAGATAAAAGAAAAAAGATAAAAGAACGAAAAGGTAGAAAATAATGTATATTTCTGTATATTATCATATTGAGGAATTAACTCTATTTATAAGATGAGGATAGGAAACTAAATAAAACACAAGTTCTATATACTTATTCTAATCAAACTCTAATATACTTATTTTAATCAAACTCTACCCCTTATGTAGAGATATATAAGAATTATATTAGATATATTAACAAAAATGATTTCCCCATGGGCAAGATTAGGAATGTAAACAAGTTAAGTCGAGTTGAGTATTACATAATTTATGCTTTATTTGAAAATCTTATACAGCTTGAAAATATAGTCAAGTTTGACTTGTTAAACATTGAAGTCAAGTTCAAATAGTTTGATTATTTTACACAAGTTTAAATTTATCAAGCTGAGTTAGAAATTAAACGAACATAAATTGGGTTTAAATTTAACTTAATTTCCTTGCGAGTCAATCTTTAATGAACTTTTACCGAATTGGACACAAATAAAGTTCGAGCCTGTTGATTAGCCTATTTGCTTACCGTGGAGAAATCTGTCGAGGGTCCGTCTTCTTGTAAAGGGGTAGATGAGGACAGTGCCATTGTTGCTCTTGTGGAAAGCAATCAACCCCAATATATTTTATGATACACCGACAATGCCGCTCTCTTCTCTGCTTCAAGGACACGGTCCAATTGTCCGGTGAATCTTTTTACTAAAACTTGGGAGCGATGGTCGCTTAAATATCCCAGATATGTCCTAAAATTCTCATTCCCATCGTCCATGCACGTCATTCTTGTGAATCCAACTGTTATTTCTATAACCATAGCCCAGCTTAGTTGCAGCGGCATTCTCACCACAAGATTAACCTTGGAAGATGATGATCCCACCGAGGAGTAGTTGTTATTATCATCCGCAGTAGAGCCATCCGCCGACAACTCCAAATTTCTCAGGCTCATGCTTACGCTTGACAACTCGGCCGTGGTCAGATTTTCACGGCCTCTGCTCGTACTAGGAGCATTTGGAGCACTCATATAATGGCCGACAGGTGACTCCTCCGGTGAGACTACTAATCCCTTTTCTTGGTTTGATGAAGATTTTGAACTCGGTTTTATTTTGGGGGCAAATGGATTTTCTGCTCCATCTTCTAGCTGCAATTTCTTGTGCGCTACAATGTTCCCATCGCCAGTCACCAAAGTCACATTACAATTGGTTCGAATTGGTGGTTGGCAATCAAAGCGCCTGCTGCGATCAAGGGAAATTTTGTTCATATGAACTAAAGATCAACAAGATATTGCCAGAACCAAACTTGGATTCTTTCATATTCTCCTAACTCACTATGATCAAGAAGAAGAGAGAGAGCTTCCCGACCCCAGAAGAAGAAGAAGAGAGAGAGATAGTACCTATCCATAATTATCCAAGTGGCATCAACATTGTTGGCCTCCTCGGACACTAGGGCCTTTGGTTCAAAGCTGGCCACTATCTTCACCTGAAACTTCACCTGTCAAAAAAGTAACTGGCTGTGATGAAGGCTGGTGAGAATTCTCTGTAGCGACTTCTATACTAGTAGGAAGAGCCGACTACTGGCCCTATAATTAAGAATTACCGTACAAGGAAATGAAGCTGAAGAAGTTACCGCTGAAACATACCTATCAAGTAATATATGCTATATTACTGGATTTTTTTTTTTCTTTTTTAACACTTAAGTGGAGTTTAACCCAAAATTATATAACCTTGGAATTTAAAAGTCAACGTAAAACTTGCTTATAATCTGAATTAAAATACAAAATTGATAAATTTATTAAAATTAATTAAATTTGTGTTAGTGGTCAAATTTGGTTAGAGAATTTTTTTTTTTTAATTTTAGATAAGTTAAAGTACATTTTTTCTTATTTTTATATTAAAATATTTGTTTTTTCATTTTTTTAAAGACATTCTATTATGAGTGGCAAAATAAGCACAAGTTAGTTATAAATTTAAACTGGTTGAAGTTTAAATTAGTATAATCTAAATCCATCCATTTAAAAAGTAGGTTAAATATGAGTGAATTAAATATGAATTAGTACAAACTCATGAATTCACGTCTAATCTATTTACTTATAACTTAATTTATTTTTAAAAAAAATAAAAAATTTATTTTAATTAATATGTGTATACATATAAATAGTTCATTACTTTTTAAACAATGAAAAAAAAAAAAAAAAGTTCGCTATTTTCTAGTGTTTCCTTCTCGAACCGGGGAGTCTAAAATCCCTTCAGACCCTTCTCCTCTTCCACATCCTTCCCGCTTGGATTGGGTCGCACGTGTTACCCAAGTCACCCGCTCAGTCGACTAGGCACAAGACTCTCTGCAATGACCATGTCAAGTTAGTGTGTAAAGATTCGGGAGATATTGTTTTGAATCTAGCAAAGGTCATTTGCCCCGATGATATTGTGAGGCCCGACGGCATTATCCACGGCATCGAACTGCTATAGGTTCCGAGATCGGTACAGGAAAACTTCAACCAGAGGAGGAGTCTCTGCTCGATCTCTGCTGTTTTATTAGAGGGTGTCGGAGGTGGACCACAGGATCCACCGTCTGAAGAAGCCAGCGCCGGTTCAAGCCGGAGTCCCTCTGGTGCTTCTCATTTTCGAAAATTTGGAAAAAGGAGTGGGAGATGTCAATTTAATTGAATATTTTAACGAGTCTAGTTTAAAAACTCAATTGTACTTTTTTATAAATAAATAATTTGTAAATTATCTAATTACAATCCGTTTTGTAAAATAACAACACCAAAATATATTGTTATGGATTTAATCGGACTGATTGATGGATATAAATTTACTTTGTCACTCCTAAATTCTATGTAAAATTCATAAACTAATCTACTTCTATTTTTATCAATTATGACTTGTATAATTATTACAAGTTTCTATGAGACTAGAGATATAAATTTAATTAAATTTTATCAATTTTTCTATAACATATGGGATATAAATTTAATTAAATTTAATAAATTCGGTTAATATTACACTTCAATCTAAATTTTGCGGAGGAATGCCTTGACTTTTTTTAAAACCAAACGTACTTTTTTTTTTTTTTTTTGTTTCTCATCATCATCGTCAAATTACAAGGGTTACCCTTAAAGTAATGATTAGAACATTGGTTGTAGATTGTAGAAGAAATTTTCTGGTAGAATGGTTTCAATATGTAAAAGTTGGACAAAGCTAGAAGATGACTTACTCCACTGGTTTTGCACATATCATAGAAAGGCCTAAAGATCTGCTTGTAAGCTTCTTTTCTCTGGCTTATCTCTTCATGGAGAAACTTAATGTACGAATCTCCTTCTGATGGATATTGCTCAAACAGTTCATCTCCCTTTGAACAAGAGCCTGCATTATTAGACAGTAGCGATGGATCTGCTTCTGCTTCTGAATTCAGTATGGTGAGAACCAAAACCTCGTCCTTGGGCCGCACCACATCACGCAGAGCATACCTGAGAGGTGCAACCCCACTCCTCTCTTCAGAAGCCCTGATTCCATCCAACACAACAATCACTCTCTGTCTACCATCTCTTTCTTTCTTTGTTACCATCTTCCTACCAGATTTTCGATTCTTGATTGGCTTTTTTTGCACAGAATTAGGATTCACAATTCTTTTTATTGATTGGGTAAGGCTAACAAAAACCAAATATATGCAGCTAATTTGTAGGGTTCCCCCTTCATTATGCTTCCTTGTTTTTACCACAGTCCCTAAGTTCCACTTTGGGTTATCAGTCCTTGGTTCCGTTTTTTTCCCTAAATTATCTTCTTCAGAAAAAGTCCATTAATTTCTCACTCTCTCTCTCCGTTTTTTTCTTAATTTTCTTTTTCACTTCCTTGGATTCCATAGTATTCAATGACAAGAGAATTCATTTATTCCTCCAAAAGTTAGCATGGATTTGACGAAAGATACAAATTTTTTTACGCAGTTATGACAACACTAGGTCCAAAGTTTAGAAACTGAGAAAACCAAAAACAAAGCATCAGGTTGAAGCACACTGTTATACACCTGAGCACATCGGCCTATTAGGCCAGGCACATTGGCCTTGGCCCTCGTGCACACCCCCATCGACTAAAAAACCAGTTTATCTCCTTTTTTGCTTTATAAAACATGTATTAAACCAAATTTTGAATACTGAAAGATTTAAAAATTATTTTTATAAAATAAAGAATGTTATAATCAAATAAAGGAGAAATATATGAACTGGGGAAGTTTGAATTGGATATTTTATGGATAATGTTGTTAAAAGAAAAATGTTTGTGTAATGGTTAATAAGAAATGTAAGCTGTTATTGAAAGATATGATAATATGAGTGTGTTCTTATTATAATTATTTGTTAATGATAATGGTTATGATAATACGATGCCTTGTTACTAAACGGCTATGATTATGAGTAAGATATGATATAAAATGGAAAGAGAAATGAAATGTGATGTTATAGTTACATGATTGGTGGATATTAGAAAAAAAAAAAAAAGAGTACAGAGGTTATTCTTAGGTTAAAAGGCCCTAAGCCTATGTAAGGGTTAGTTATCATGCCAATAGGTTATAGTCTAGATCAAGAAATTTATTCTAGTTCATCATGGCCATTGGATTCTGATCCATAAACGACGATGGTGATGATGATTTGTCTCATTATAGCCCATGGTCCTAGGATCACAAATGATGTTTTGGTTAATTGTTTCCATTGGTGTTGGCCCATAAAATCAATTTTGATAATGTCTACCCCATGTTTGTCATGTGATGACTTGAAATGGTTAAGAGATAAAAAGAAAGATAATAAATGAATAATTAATTATGTTAATTACTTGGTTATTGATATTAATTTATGACTATTGGTTATCGATGTGGATTAATGATATATGATTAGTGGATGTTGATTTTATGATGGTTATATATTGTTTATTAATTTCTGTATATTATATATGTTTTATTATGCATCATGGGCACAAATAAATGGTACCCTACAAATTGTGGCACAGGTGTAGAACCCAAAAGTTAGGTGGGACTTGCTATATTAGATTTAAGAATATTTTATTAGAGTTGTTTAAATTATATTTGAGATTGTAATATTATTTTAATTTGCACTATTTTGATTTGGTTGTAAGGCCATAAGGCCAAGATATTGTGCTTGGAACTTGTGATGGAGCACTGTACCTGGTTTGACCAAAGCTTAATATATATTGTTATTTTATTATTTTATATTGTGAATATTTACTCCAGGGTGGTTATGACCCTGAACAGGGTTATAATTAATGTATACATGTTGTGTGTTTGATTCGTTTCACTCACCCCTTAGGTCACGAGATCCAAGGCATGACAGATACGATTAGATATGCCTTAGGCATGTCGAATGTGATAATAATTTATATTCTAACATTTATTTCCTTTCATAGATGACAATTATAAGATGCATGTCAAATATATGTATGGGAGTTATGATTTAAAAATCACCAGGTTAGCCAATTGTAAGTCATTACTGGTCTATAGAGTATTGCTCGCTCAAGTGAATAACTTACATTGATAAGAGTTTGACTTCTAAGGTTAGATCAACCCAAGTAAAATGTGTTTGCATGTATATTAGTGTTCCTAGTGTGTCAAGATATGGTGTATGGTATAACATAGTATAATGATATAATATAGTATAGCCTAGCATGGCTTAGGATGAAATTAAACATGGTAGCATGGTATAGTATGTGATATGTCATGATATGATGCCGTGTTTAACCCATGTCATGATGGGTCATGTGATGTCACGAGTTTTCTAAATTGTTTCGGTTAATTTGGTTAATATCACTCATCGTGCCTAGCCCATATATGAGAGTTGAGACCCAAATGATTTATGATCTAGATACCCTTCGTTCACAGAAGGTTCTACTTACATATTAGGAGTTTTCTATCATAATCATGCAAATACTTTAAATTAAATAATAAAATAAAATAACGTGGGATTTCTAGACAGAGAAACTATGGTATCTTTGGAATCACCTTGAATGTAGTTGGTGATGGTGGAAAATGAATTAGGGGAGTCCCCATTCTGCAAGAAAGCTTGTAGAATGGACCTAAGTAAATTTAGCAAAAAATTGCATTAGGTGCCGAATTTCTTCCCTATTCTGTCATACAGAATTCTTTGCATGTGATGTTGAACAAAATTCCTTACACACTATGCTAGGGAAAAAATTTTGTACGGCAAAAGGGGTAGAGTTCCTTGCATAGCACAATAGGCGGGCCAGCTGAACCACACAAAGGGGGCAGGGGAACCTACTCGTAGCCATGTCACCCCCTCACCATGTGACATCCTCTTTTATAGCTAGTTTGGCATGGGCCCACATGTTCAAGTCAATTTCAAGTCAGTTCAAGTCAAGTTATGGCATGTTTAGGCTATTTCTGAATGTTTTGGCAAAGTTTCGTGAGCCCCGGGAGACTCTCGAGCATGTTCAGGAAAACATTGTGTTTTTAATAAACCCTTATTGAAATATATAGGATGATCTTCCTTACAATTTTTGGTATGAAAAATTCAAATGGTCTCAAATGACAAGTTTTCATGGCATTAGGAAATTATATGGTCAAATTAAATTATAGACCTTATTTAAAATTAAAACCAAATCATTTATTACTCTTATGCATAAATCCCCTAGAATCGAGTCGAACCCTTTGAAATAATATGTATATGGAGTATATTATCTATAGCTTCCCTGAAATGAATATTACCATTTTTATAAAAAGAATAATAAATAATCATCCTTGCCCCTTTCAGTTGTAATATGATGTCCATGTTTCCAATTTTGTGCTGATACAAATACTTTCCTTCATGAACAAAGCCTTTAGTTTCAACTAATACATTGACAACACATCTTGTGAAGATGGTATAGACTAGTGAGGATATTTGGTGTTAGGATAGCTGAAGGGTGTGAGGACGAGATGAGTTGGGATGGCTTCTTATTGTTAAATGGGAGGCGTTGGGATGTTTTAGAGCATTGGGACACTAGGCATCAAGATAGCTCAACACCATCGGGACACTAGGTGTGAGGACTATTCAATACCGTTACAACACCAGTTTGATCCCTTCTTTATTTCCTATAAAAATGATCAAAGAGACATATGTTAGATAATTTAAGATAAGCTAATAATATTGCATAAACTTATTAACAACTAATATTAATTAATCAGAATTGGATTGCAATTCATGAATGTCATAAGTTCACAGTTTGCCTAGAAATAAGAATAAGGGGGAAGGTAATTACTTAGCTTTTATTGGCTTTGAGTTCAATTTTATTGATGTACCACTAAATTCTAGTTGGTTAACTAGTGGTGCAACTATTTGTGATGTTATTAATTTGCAAGGGTTGAAAAATAAGCAAAAGTGATTTTGAGGTCAAGCTTAGACTAAAGAACAATTTGAAGGTTAATGTGGAATCCATTAGAGCCATTAGTTTAGTTTTATATAGTGATCATCATCTTGTTTCGGAAAATTCCTTTTATGTTCCTTTGTCTAGGAGCAATTTAGTTTCTATTTATTTGTATGACAAAATTAGATATTGTTTTCATTTTAAAAATTGAATGGTTATTTTTTATTTTAGACTCAAATATTGTTAGAAAAAGTGTTTTGTCTAATAGTTTATTAATTATGTTTTGGGTTTAATAATAAATATGCACTTTCTTGCACAATTAATAACGTTTTAAAGAGGTTTTGACTAAAAAATTTGTTTTGTAATGTGGCATAAGTGTTTATGTCACATTCTGGAGATAATAAGTAAATTTGTTAAAGATCAAATTCTTTCTTCCACTTAGATATTTGCGTGAAATGTATTAGGGCTAAATTTACTAAAACTAAAAGAAAATGTCTAACTAGGAGTTCAACTCTTTTGGAAATAATTCACACTAATATTAGTGGGTCTAATTCACCTACCATTGATAAAAATAAATATTTCATTGTATTCATTAACAATTCTTCTCGATATAATTATATTATTTTTTGATATAAGAAAAAACTAATTCTCTCAAAAAATTAAAAAATTTTTAAAAATAAGGATGAAAAACAATTGAGAAAAGTCATCAATATTGTAAGGTTCGATTATGGTGGTGAGTATTTTGATAAATATAGTGAGATTGAGTAGCATTTGGGACTATTTGCCATTTACTTGCAAGATCTGAACTCTAAGTACATGATGGAAATAATTCAAATCTTGTCTAATGAAACAAAGAAACACAAATCTGATCTTTCACCAATTTCATTAATTAATAGAGAATTACATCGAAGAAAAGAAGGAAGAATCAGATTACTGATTTTGTTTTACAGTGTGGGTTAACTCGGTGAATCAAGATGAGTGAGTTATGGTGAGTCAGTATTGTTTTGTTTGTCTTCAAGAGTAGCATACTTTCCATGGTTTTTCAATATCTCAATTCAATTCCATAAAGGAATAAAATCAAGTTCAATATGGACTTAGAAATTTAACTAATCCACAAAGTTTTCTACTAACTAAATTTTTGGGGTTTCATATTTTTGGTTAGTAGGAGTTTACTATTTATGCATGGAACTTGGAAATTAATATTTTTATGAATTGTATTTTATTTGTTATCCATTTTTGTATTGAATTTTAGTTTTTCAATGGTTATTGATTTGTTTTAATTTGTGGCACAATTGGGGTGATTATTTATTTAAATTCTTGAGAACATTGTGTGGTGATTTTGATTTTTCATTGTGCACATGAAATTACAGTGGTTTTCCATTGTGTTCAGTAAAATATGTGAGTTTTATGGTATTTTAGAGATGTATTGACTTGTGTGTATTTTATAGCCTGTGAATTTCTCATATGTTTAAAGAGAAATTAATATGAGGGTTAGCTGATTAATCAGAAAAAAATGACAATTTAAGCATATTGAAATGCGATTAATCATGCATAATTAAAGGTTAAAATAAGTTAGATATTCATAAATATTAATTTTCCCTAATTTTATGTGCTTACAAGAAATTGTGGATTATAAAAAGTGAATTAAAGTCAAAAAGGGAGCAAAGGGCAAAAATTGTCACAGACCATTTAGACCTTTGTTCGGACAGTCCATTGTCTGCACTCCCATTCACATGACAGAGAGCAAGGGACTTGAGAAGGAGAAAAAATGTCTAAGTATGGCTGGGCCATTGGACGCTTGTTCAAATGGTGCTCCATGCACACAGAGGTTCAATTGACAGAAAGAGGTGCTTTTAATTGAATTTAGGAAGTTTTTAAGTCAAAGGTTTCATCCGAACCCTTATCCGGGCGACCTGATTTTAGTTTTGAGTTTTTAATGGCATTTTTATAATTTCTAGAAAAGATAACTATAAATAGGAGTTGGGATTTCATGAGAGATATATACATACATTACATAGAGTAGAGAAAGGACAGATTAGAGAGGATTTGAGGGTTTTCTTCATATTCTCACATAGGATTTTTATTTTTTTTGTAAGTTCTCATTTGTCTTTGTAAATCTATGCATCTAGAGTAGATCAAGGCAAAGGAGATTTTCATTTATTTGAATCAATTGAGCTATAATTTGCAATTTACTTTTATTTCTACATACTTAGATGTTTGATTGGTTAATTTTCTTTAAATCCTTCTTTTGTATGCAGTTTCTCTATGATTTTTCATGCTATGCATGTTTAGTTCTTGTATTGAAATCATATGCACACTAGGTATTTGATAGAATATCCCCATGGGTAATTTACGCACAAACCTATCATGTCTATATGCTTTTCTAGAATTTACATGCCATGTAGGCATAGTGCTTATGTTGGGTAGGTTTGCATGTTAAATGTTTGTTATAATGCTTACATATCTAAATCTATTATGCCATGTATTATTGATGCTATGTTCCCCTAGGTATTCTAGCAATTGAACTTAATTTCTTTGAATTAACTTACCTTGTGATGGTTTTGCATAGATGCATTTGGTAGAGCACGTTTGCCCTCAAAACTGGTTCATTGCATGTTGATTGGATGGTTTACCCTTGGTCCCTTGTAATATCCCAAATTTCTATTTTGATGATTTTAACACATTTAAGATGTTATAATCTGCCAATTTGGTCACTAGGGATGTTATTGGTCAAGAGTTTGAAGGTGGTGAGCCAATTCCTAGACTTAGCCAAATTTTAGCAAATGTTGAGCAGTGGGACACCCTAGTGTTAGGGGCAGGTGCCTAGATGGTTCATTCTGGCGCCCGGGATGTGTGACAGATTGATGGACATTGGTTCAGTTACTTTTCAGTTGAGGGTCTCTTCGTTGCAAAATTTGGCCATAGTAAGAGGCAGAGGAGGAGTATAGGGACTTATAGGAGCCTTGGAACCCAAGCCAAACTTGTGTATATTTTTGTATGAGAGAAGAGAGAGGGAAAGTTTTGGGATTAGGAGAGAGAGCTTGGAAGAGAGAGGAAGCTAAAGGACTTATAGATTTGGTGAGTGGCTCTATCCTTAACCAAACTCGAATTAGTTTTGTAGAAGTGAAATTAAATACTTACTAAGCATGTCTATGTAACTAGTTTATTGTTAGGATTGAATGTTTGCGTGAACAATCTACTCAAAGTTTGGAAGTTTTAACCAGGAGCTCACTGCCTTTGTGTTCTTTATTATTTACACCTCGAGGAAGGGATTCTAAGCCTATAAGTAGCATATACAGGTTGCAAAAAGTATAAAGATGTAATTTTGTTAAATAATATTAGTTGTATGTGTAGGTTGTAAACAGTATAGAGATGTAAAGAGTAGAAGCATGTAAGTTCGATTTGATCTTGTCCATATAAGTATATGTATTATATGTATATGGGTGGTTTTGATTTTGATCTTAAGAATAGTTGTTGCTTACTTGATTCCAATGTATACAATATGAGCTCAAATCCCAAGTGTAGGGTGCCTATTGAAGCACAATAATCAATAAGTATCGGATCGTGTCCTTAGCAAACCTTGATAGAAAATTGATAAATGAACAGATTTGAAAGTTCTTAAGTGAGAATGAACCCCACAAAGAATAATAAAGATAGTTATTTGACTTGAAATGTTGTTTGTTCAAATGTGGTCTTACTTTGATGCAATAAAAATCTTAGATCCAAATCAATTCAAGTAGTGAATCATATAAAAGTTCAAGATATTTAGTTAACTCAATCTAAACTCGATGGAATAGATCAAAAGATTCTATATATTGAAGATCAAATTCGAATGATTGAAAAATTGAGTTGAATTAGAAATTAAGCTCAAAACTTAGTTGAAAACTTAGATCAAACACTTAGTATGCATAATTCATAATTGTAACATAAGAAATCCAACTTAGTAATTCATATACAAATCCTTGAGAGATGCATGAACATTCCAACGGTGATTCATATATTCATTCATGAATTATACAATTTTAGAGATTAATTGAAAATTCAACAAGAATGCAAAGAGGAAATCCACTCAACCATCAATCAAACCTTCAAGTAAAGAAATAGGAAATTGAAGCTCATTTACCGTGAAATTCCATACAAATTCAACTACTACCCTTGATTTGAATCTAAGACGAAACACTACTCACACATAATTGAAATAGAAGTGAAACTTGTATTGATTAGATTCATGATTCACAAAGTAATAAGAAAGAAATTGAAATTTTCTTAAGAAACAAACAAGATCTAAATTCTCTCTCTAGAAACCTCTCTCTAAACTATATAAATGCAAATCAAAAACTATGTATCTCCGAGTTCCCTTGTACTTTTATACTAAGCCCAAATATGTGTCTGTACAAAATTACCGTCGTCATAATAGAATTATTTATTGAACAAAATTCTGCTCGCCTATCTAGATAGCTGTCTGCATAGTGTCTCTACACTTCGAAAAAATTCTTCTCCTGAAATTTGCGTAGCTTTCTATTGTTTGAACACGGGTGTGGTCATAGGTCTATCTAGACAGGGTTCTGAACAGTCTTCTATACTTAGAATTTTTCTCTTCTCATCTTCAAGTCCTTCTTCTGTTCATCAAACAGGCGTGCGAACAATAGTCTATTTGGGCAAGGTTCTGAACAGAGTTTTACACTTAGAAAATTTTCCACTAATTTTACACAGCTATTGTCAATTGAACAAGTGTTCAAATAAAGTCTTGTCCAGATAGGGGTTTGAACAAGAATTAGGTCCTACACCTTTTTTCCTTACTTTATTTGCAATTTGTCTTTATTTCCTGCCAAACATAATGAAAACTTTCTTAGATTATATTATTTGTCAATTTTTTGCATTTACTTATTTAAAATGAACTATCAATACTCAATTGAGAATTTTAATTGTACATTTTATAGTGCAATCAGCTGCTCACTAAGAACTTGAGTGAGTTGGTTTCTCTAAGTCCTAATACATATGAAAACCTTAGAGTAAATAGATCTTAAGTCGTATTATGTAAATGTGGAAGATTAGAGTTGAAAGTATCAAACACTAGTAAATGAAATAAAATGGAGTACATTGATTTGGGCTCGGGCGGGTGCTTGAGTTGCTTTGGTCAAACCCCTGATGATGGGTGGGGGCATTCGTGTCCTTCATGGGGGCGCCCAGACCCCTCTCTAGAACCTGTGGTTCCCAATTTCTTCTATCTAGGTTGGATTTTCCTTGAGCATAAAGGGTTAAAAATTTGTTTTATGATATTTGTGATGTTTGGGAATTTAAGTATTGAATTCTAAACATGTTTGGGAGTTTGTTAGGCAAATACTAGACCAAGATAGACTTCTACCTAAAGTGAGGTGTCCGCCCCTTTTGTAGGGGCATCAGGTCCCTTACGAGGGTGCTTGAGTTTGCTCCAGAATACTGTATTGTTTTGTATTTGATCTTAAACTTTTGTGTTTACTTCCTATACGTCATGGATGCTTATTATAAGATGCGTTAATATTGTTGATGAGAAATATGTGACAATTGTTTGAGTATGAGATGAGATATTGTTATTAGAATGATGAAATGTTAACAAGAATGAATATTGTCTTTTGGGATGAGTTGAGATTATTCAATTGATTATTATGTTGATGTAGACTATTACTTAAATGAGTGAAATGATGAAAAGAACATTATAATGTTAATATGAATGAAATAAGGTACAATGGAAATGTGATTTGATTACACTTGAAAAGTGTAATTACAAACTCCACTTTTGGATAGTCATTAATGCATTTAAGTAGTTTATTTTGATGTTTTATCATTGTTTTATTACTCACAGCAATTATTTTCTTAATTGCAGGGAAAAGGACAAAATAAGTGAGATTAGCAGCGATGAAAGTGGCTGCCGAGGAGAGAAAAATGGTCCGACGTTCAAGATGGTTGAAGTGGTGTGCAGCTGAAGTTTCAGCTTAACACCCTATCAGTATTTTGACCATATCTTTTCACTCACAATTCAGATTGACCTGATTCTTTTTGGGTTGGAAAAAAGACTCAAAGGGCTACAACTTTTGTGTTTTAGCCGAAGCCTGAATCCATCATCTTCAAGGTCAAAATCGCATTGGAAGTTGAGGACAGAAAGCTATCAGAAGCAGCAAACGAGAAGCAGAACTTGAATAACAAAGTTTCTGTGGTCTGGAACCCCTGCCAGATGGTCCGGACCACAGTGTGTTATGCACGCGCAACTTAATTTTGCCTTTTATGGTTTTCCTTGCAATTTCTTTATAACTTCTGCTACATAGCCGACCCAGGAGGAGCCCTAGTTTAGTTTTACACACTTTAGGACCTACTTACATATTCTCAGTACACTTTAGAGAGTTTAGAGAGATTTTATTATTGTTCATGGATGTTTTTACGTGTTTTCGAAGCCATCATTACATTCGTTTCAGCAGTTGTCATTCAGATTTCTGTTTCAAAGTTTCTTTCTGAGTACGTTGTATTTCGTTTCTTCGATTAATGATATTGTTTGGATGTTTTACTTAGTAGATCAAATGAATGTGCATGTTTAGTATTATTTCTTTGCTTAATAATATTGTTTCATTGCTTGATTATTTAAATCCACTAAATATGTGTTTGATGATTGTTTTTGTTTCGTTTAAAACCTTGCTAGCGTAAAAACTCTAGTTCTTGATTCAACAAATCAAGGAAGGGTAGGTTATTCTAATCTATGGGATGTGCGTAGTCCTTTCGCATAGTTTGTGAAAACTCATGAGTAGGGGTCTACAACTTTTAAACCTAATTCATTTCGTTTCAAAAGTTTTCGAAAATGAAAACTTTTGACTATATTCTCTATAATCAC
This sequence comes from Vitellaria paradoxa, assembly GCA_019916065.1. NCBI lineage: Eukaryota > Viridiplantae > Streptophyta > Magnoliopsida > Ericales > Sapotaceae > Vitellaria > Vitellaria paradoxa. The sequence continues at coordinate 17,980,167 of CM034243.1, read as the reverse complement.
TAGTAAAGGTTTTCGATTAAAACTTTCTCAATATTTTTGAACGAATTGAAAGATTAGATTTTGAATTCAAATCTGATTTGGTATAATTCAAAAGCTTTCGAAAACGAAAACTTTTGACTATATTTTCTGTAATCACTGGTAAAAATTTTTGATTAAAATTTTCTCAATATTTTTGAATAAATTGAAAAATTGAATTTGAATGGATTTGTTTGAAAAACTTTCGAAAACAAAAGTTTTTGATTATATTCTCTGTAATCACTGGTACAAACTTTTGATTAAAACTTTCTTAACGATTTTTAAACAAACCCTAACTTAGGTTTAAACCTAAGTATTACCACACATCCCATAGTGAATACGTAAACTACCCGAAATTGAAAGTTGGATCAAGAACTTCTTAAATCATATTATTATCTTTTGAATTGCTTTCGTTTGAATTAATTTAATTTCTTACTTTAGAATTTTTAGGTTAAATTATTTTCGTGCACGTTTAAATTAGAAAGAATTCTTTTTAGTTAATATTTAATTTCCTGAAATCTAAAATCAATTTTTTTTTTTGCTGAAATTCTGTTATTAAGTTGTTTTTAGTTTAAACTTTACACTTGCAAAATCCTAGAATTTAGTTAATTGATCTTTAAATTTAGTTTCCATTCAAACTTAGGAACCACACTTAAACCTAGAAACTGAAAAACATATGCTCCCTGTGAATTCGACCTCGGACTCACCGAGTTAAAACTACACCGCACACCATTGCACTTGGGGCTTAGTTTAGACACACTATCTAGAAGCGGTCAAGTTTTTGGTGCCGTTGCCGAAGAGCCAAAATTTAGTTTTTAGGTTATTTTTATTTTTTTAAGTTAATTTCTTTTTCATATTTAATTTCTGTTTCAAAAAAAAAAAAATTCAAAATTCAAAATTTTCAAACCTTTTCAATCCAAATTAGTATTTTGTGGTCCCGACTATCAGCCCTTTGGTCCAGACCACAGTGGCTCTGTCTAGCTAGTTTTCCTAGTTTATGAATCGTTGGATTCAAGGGGAAGACGAAAGATTTAGGCGTCCTGAACCATTAACTTTTCCTTTAGAATTTGAAACTCCTTTAGAAGAAAATCAAAACCCTAGACTTCCTATTCCATTTTTAGAGATGGCTGAAGAACAAGCTGTTGCTGCTAGGCATTCCATGAGAGATGTCCTACAACTAGATAGGCATACACCTGAGTCTTGCATAGTTTGGCTAGAAAACCAAAGACCTTTCAACTTTAAACATGGCATGATACAATTGTTGCCTATTTTTCATGGTATGGACTTTGAAAATCCATACGATCATTTAACTCAATTTAGAAACATTTGTATCACTATCAAGGATCAGGGATATTCCATAGATTTAGTATTTCTTAAGCTTTTTCCATTCTCTCTACATGATAAGGCTGCCAGATGGTTTAAATTCCTACCATCTAATTCCATTCGCACATGGGATGAAATGCATGCCAAATTTCTTAAGAAATTATTTCCTCTCAATAGAACCGATGCTATACAACATCAAATATTGAACTTTGCTCCACAAAATGGTGAAACGTTCTATCAAAGTTGGGAGAGGTTTAAAACTCTCTTGCATTCTTGCCCACACCATGGATTTGAAGTTTGGCATCTAGCTAGTATCTTCTATAGTTCATTAACACCAAACCTAAGACAATTTGTGGAAACAATGTGCAATGGGCAGTTTTATGATAAAACACCCAAAGAAGCTCTTGAATATTTTGAATTCTTGGCTGAAAATGCACAAACCTGGGATAACACTAGACCCCAAAGCTCTCAAACAGCTAGTGTTACTCTAGCTAGAGGTATGTACCAGTTAAGTGAAACTGATGACCTTAAGGCAAAATTAGCAACCCTCTCTAGAGAAATAGAAACTTTGAAGATCAAGAAAAACTCACAACCTATAAAATAACCAGTGGCAGATGTCTACTGCATACTTTGTGACAGCCAATCCCATAGGGCAAACAATTGCCCTAACCTTTCTATTTGTAGAGAGGTTGCGTAAGGCCAACCATCTAGTGAGCTCTGAGTCCATGCCATCACCCAATACCGCCAAACATATAGGGGAGAAACTTTAGGGGAAAATCCCTATTCTGAGACTTATAATCCAGCAGTGAGGAACCATCCAAATTTTAGTTGGAGAAATGAGGGAGCTCACATTCCACAACCATGTCACGCACCTCAACCTCCAGTTCCTCAAGTCCCAATTCCTAATCCGGGATTGTCTCAGAATATGGGACCATCACATGCTCCCTATATTCCTCCAAACAAAAGATCCACAGAAGAGACACTTTAACAATTCACGAATAATCAAACCACACTTTGGGCCTAAAATAATAGAAATTTGGATGATATTAAGAGCCAATTGACCATTTTGACTCAAACATTAGCTACACAACCAAAGGGTCAATTTCCAGCTCAACCTCGTCCAAACCCAGTAGCCCAAGCTAAACAGGTTGAAGGATCTTCTAATGTTCCTGGGAATGTAGAACAAGTCTAAAAGATCACAACACTTAGGAATGAAAAAATTGTCGATAAAACCATCCCTCTTAGGAAGGATGAAATGAGTGAAGAGTTGAAACCTAAGTGTGTGGTAGGTGAGAATAAGAAAGAGGAAAAAGAACCAATCATAGTTAAGGAGTCTACCACCGAAGATAAAACGGAAAAGGAAGAGAGAAAGGAGGAGGAACCTATGATAGTGCCTAGGGAATATGTTCCCAAAACACCTTTTCCTCAGAGATTTTTGAAAGCTAGGAAAGAAGCCCAAGCAGCCGAATTGCTAGAGGTATTCAAACAAGTAAAGATTAATTTACCTTTTCTTGATACAATTAAGCAAATCCCGTCTCATGCTAAGTTTCTTAAGGAGTTATGTACTGTAAAAAGAGGATTAACTGTGAAAGAGAAGGCATTCCTCACTGAGCAAGCAAGTGCCATAGTACAATGTCGTACACCCCCTAAATATAAAGACCCTGGATGTCCTACTATATCTTGTTATATAAGGAGGTATTATATTAGTTGAGCACTGCTTGACTTAGGAGCAAGTGTGAATTTGCTTTCCTATTCAGTGTGCGAACAATTGGGCTTAGGTGAAATAAAGCCTACCCGTGTGACTTTACAACTTGCAGATAGATCAATTAAAGTCCCACGAGATATAGTTGAAGATGTACTGGTACAAGTGGAAGATTTTTATTTCCTAGTAGATTTCATAATCCTAGATACTCAACCACTTACTAGTTTATCTGCACCTAATCAGACACCGGTTATTCTAGGACGACCATTCTTAGCAATATCGAATGCTTTAATTAATTGTAGGAATGGATCCATGAAAATGGCTTTTGGTAATATTGAGTTTGAAATGAATATCTTTCATGTTACCAAACAACCAAAAAAGGTGCCTGATATACAAGAAGTAGATTTAGTAGAATCTATAATCCAGGATTAAGTGGATCGTGAATTTGTCAAGGATCTTTTAGAGAAAGCTATTCGTTCTAGTGAAGAGAATTTGAATTCCACGATATCAAACCAAGAGGTAGTTTGCATTGATTTTTTACGTGTCGAGGGGATACTAGAAAACACTCAACCACATTCCATGTTCACATATGCAAATAATCTTTGGCCATATTTGTGGTTCAAAGATCACTACAAGATCATACATTCTCCAGTGTTCTCTACACTAGGAGCATACTCATTCTTGGCACCTCTTAGACGCGAGGAGAATATTTTATTCCTAAAGCTATTTGGTAAGGCTTGGGAAAGATTAGGAGTTGGATAGTATATTTTTGCATTAACTTTTGTATATTAGTAGATTAGATTTTATTTATTTATTTTTGTTTTCTTTCTGCCTAGGTTAATTTTAATTTTCTTTTATTTTACTTTTATTTGTTTATTCTAACATTTTCTCTTGTAGAAGTTTTATTTTCATTTAGTACAATTTAATTCAAAGGAATAAAGTGCCCAAGTTCTTTTATTTTCTTCAAATAAGGAAGCTCTTGAGGTAATATCCTCCCTCTCTCTTTTATCTAGCTTTGCACTTTCAATTGGTACTTCATATATATAATTGTTGTTGTTGGGAGTGTTGTAGAATCTAAGTTGGGGGGAATGTATTGGGTGATGCCTTAAGTGGCTTGAATAATGGGTGCATGCTTGGTTTAATTTGTGCTTTGTTCTTATTTGTGCCTTTGTTGTTATTATTTCATGCTCATCATCATGCTCACTATTGCACACTACAGACCCACATATGCATCATGGTTCTCACATTGAGGACAATGTGAATTTTAAGTTGGGGGGTAGGGTTCGCATGATGACTTTTATGCCAAAATTGAAAATTTAAAAATTTTTTGAGTATCCTTAAGCTTGAATACATGAATTGAGCACATTTGTACCTATATGTCAACCCTTTTTGGTTTGGTTTACTGTGGAATTAAGTGAGAGAGTGATGAGTGAGTTTTGTTCAAGCTTTAATAAGAAACTTAGTTCAAGTTGATTGTATAATGACCTTGTGCATTTTTGACTATCATAGAAAAGAGTTTATGTGCTTAGGAGTGGATTTTGTTTAATATTGGTTAATTGAGCATTTTTGGACTTGGTGGAGACTTATACCCTTTGATGGTGAGCTTTTGAGCCTATTATTCTTTTCTTGAGGGGTTGCATATAATCACAGCTCTTTTGTGCTTCACTTTGGATTTTCAATGCACCAATTGCATCACACACACTTGCATGAGTTTCACTTGGTACATTATGAGTTGTTGCAAGCTTTGAACATGATGCTAGGCCTTCTTTGTTATTTTGGGCCTTCTTGTCCTTTCTTGGTTATGAATTACCCTAGGAACCAACTTGAAGCCTTTTTAATAAAGTGTGTGATAAATATATATATATATATTTTCTTTGGTTCCCACCTCATATATTGTCCCTTAACCTTATTCACATACTTTAAGCCTTACCCTCACATGTCTTGGGTTGTAAAAGTGACTCAATGTCAATGATGTGAATGGGGGTTAGGAAGAGAAATTTTTTAGAGCATATTGAGAGGAAATATTGGGTGGAGAATCTAGTTGATGTATTTTTATTATTTCAAAAATAAAAAAAAAATAAAAAAAAGAGAAAAAGAAAAAAAAAAAGAGAAAAAGAAAAAAAAAGAAAAGAAAAAAGAAAAGAAAAGAAATTTATCATTCCTTTTGTTTATGAAATTATGGGACTTGTACATTATTTACAATATTTGCAATTGTCCCAAGGGTAGTTCGTAAGTTTGTGAATAAGCTTCTTGTTGGGATCCCTGTTGGGGTTTGGAAAAGAAATGGGTAGTTGGGGACTTGTGCACACTTGAGCATCTTTATCCCAAGACGTGCTTTGATTTCCATACCCTCCATTCTTAACCATTACCCTTGGCCAAGTTACAACCAAAACAAAGACCTAGTGGATTCTAAGCAAGCAACTCTTGTATTTTGTATGTAGTGGTCTTACGTAGGTTGTGTGATGTGATCTCTTACACATGCATTGGAACATGATTATGAGCTATCCACTTTGAATTTCATTTTAGTTCACTCACTTATTTATGGGGTTATGTGCAACTAGGTTAGCATTATATGCTAATAGGTATGTGTGAACCCTTAATGAGTGAATTCCTTTCTATGAATGGTACCCTGTGAGCATTTGAAGTCAAAACCTAACTTCGTTTATGCTCTTGCAACCTTGTTGAATGAATGAAACAATTTTGCACACATGCTCTTTCTACTTTGATAGTCCATACATTTATACTTAGCACTTGGGAATTACACAAGATATTTGGGTTTTGTGACTTGTTGTGCTTAAGCTTGATTCATTTTTGATCTTGATTACTTTTTGACACTTTGAGACCATGCCATAGATGTTTATGGGTAGTATCACTACAAAACCCTCACGAGACCTTACTCATCCACTAGGGGGAACCTAGGGGTTTAAAGGGCTTGCTACACGTAGCTAAGTGTAGCTGTGTTTCCAATGAAAAAAGAAATAGGATGGTAGTTGCATTTCATTTTAATAATGGGCATTGCTAGGGACTAGCAACGTTCAAGTTGGGGGGTATGATTACACTTGAAAAGTGTAATAAAAAACTCCACTCACTACAAGAAAATGGAGTATAAGCGAGGAAAGTTTTTGCAAGGAAACTTATTTCCTCGCTAATAGTAGGATTTAGGCGAGGAAAATAATATTTCCTCACAAATAATTTGAAAACTTTTTACAAGGAAAAATTTCCTCGCTAGTAGTCGTCTTTTGCGAGGATTTTTGGATTTCCTTGCTATAGGGTCGAAAATATGGCGCCAACACAAAAGGATAGACGCGGGAGAGGTTTAGGGAGTACTATAGGCAAGGAAATTTAGTTTCCTCACTAATGGTGTGGTATAGGCGAGGAAATTTCCATTTCCTTGCTAATAGTCAAGCAACTTTTTTATTTATTTATTATAGGTGAGGACATTTAGTTTTCTCGCTAATAATAGAGTATAGGTAAGGAAATACCCATTTTCTTGCTAATAGTCAAGCAAGTTTTTAGACAATAGGCGAGGGAAATAAAGTTCCTCGCTAATGGTAGACGTGGAGAGGTTTGGGTAGTACTATTTTAGACTATAGGCGAGGAAAGTAACGTTCCTCGCTAATGGTAGATGTGGAGAGGTTTGGGGAGCACTATAGGTGAGGAAATATAATTTCCTCGTTAATAGTTAGTTATAGGCAAGGAAATATTATTTTCCTCGCTAATAGTTAAGCAACTTTTTTGTTTTTTACTATAGGCGAGAAACTTTAGTTTCCTCACCAATAATTGAGTATAGGCAAGGAATTATATATTTCCTCACCAATACTTATTTGTAACTTTTTAATATAAATATTATAATGTTTTAATGGTTTTTTTTTTTGGAAAATAAAATTTTCAGAAAATTTTATTTTTTTTAAAAAATCAATACTTTTAGTAAGGAAATATATTCCTTGCTAAATGTAGTCATTATAGGTGAGGAAATTATATTTCTTCGCTGAAAGTTAAGAATAGGCAAGGAATTTTATTTCCTCGCTAATAGGTAAGAATAGGCAAGGAATTTTATTTCTTCGCTAAAAGGTAAGAATAGGCAAGGACGTAAGCATAGGCGAGGAATTTGATTTCCTTACTAAAAGTTAAGAATAGGCAAGGAATTTTATTTCCTCGCTTACAGGTAAGAATAGGCAAGGAATTTTATTTATTCGCTAAAAGGTAAGAATAGACGAGGACATTTATTTCCTCGCCAAAAGTTAAGAATAGGCAATGAAAATTATTTCCTTGCTAAAAGTAACTATAGGCGAGGAAAACAAATATTCCTCGCTAAAAATTACAGGCAACCGAGGATATGTAAGGAAATCTGCGAGGAATATTTTTCCTCGCCTATAGTTCTTAGTGACTTTTGGATAGTCATTGATGCATTTAAGTAGTTTATTTTGAAGTTTTATCATTATTTTATTACTCATAGCAATTATTTTTTTAATTGCAGGGAAAAGGACAAAATAAGTGAGATTAGTAGCGATGAAAGTGGCTGCCAATGAGAGAAAATGGTCTGAAGTTCAAGATGGCTGAAGTGGTGTGCAGTTGAAGTTTCAGCTTAACACCTTATCAATATTTTGACCATATCTTTTCACTCACAATTCAGATTGACCTGATTCTTTTTGGGTTGGAAAAAAAGACTCAAAGGGCTACAACTTTTGTGTTTTAGCTGAAGCCTGAATCCATCATCTTCAAGGTCAAAATTGCATTGGAAGTTGAGGACAAAAAGCTGTTAGAAGCAGCAAACGAGAAGCAGAACTTGAATAACAAAGTTTCTGTGGTTTGAACCCCTTGCTGGACGGTCCGAACCACAGTGTGTTATGCGCGCGCAGCTTAATTCTGCCTTTTATGGTTTTCCTTGCAATTTCTTTATAACCTCTGCTACATAGCCAACCCAGGAGGAGCCCTAGTTTAGTTTTACAAACTTTAGGACCTACTTACATATTCTCAATATACTTTAGAGAGTTTAGAGAGATTTTATTATTGTTCGTGGATGTTTTTACGTGTTTTCGAAGCCATCATTACATTCGTTTCAGCAGTTTTCATTTAGATTTCTGTTTCAAAGTTTCTTTCTGAGTACGTTGTATTTCGTTTCTTCGATTAATGATATTGTTTGGATGTTTTACTTAGTAGATCAAATGAATGCGCATGTTTAGTTTTGTTTCTTTGCTTAATAATATTGTTTCATTGCTTGATTATTTAAATCCATTAAATATGTGTTTGATGATTGTTTTTGTTTCGTTTAAAACCTTGCTAGCGTAGAAACCCTAGTTCTTGATTTAACGAATCAAGGAAGGGTAGGTTATTCTAATCTATGGGATGTGCGCAGACCCTTCGTATGGTTTGCGAAAACTCATGCGTAGGGGTCTAGAACTTTTAAACCTAATTCATTTCATTTCAAAAGTTTTCGAAAACGAGAACTTTTGACTATATTATCTGTAATTACTGGTAAAAGTTTTGGATTAAAACTTTCTCAATATTTTTGAACAAATTGAAAGATTAGATTAAATATGATTTGGTATAATTCAAAAGCTTTCGAAAACGAAAACCTTTAACTATATTTTCTGTAATCACTGGTAAAGGTTTCGATTAAAATTTTCTCAATATTTTTGAATAAATTGAAAAATTAAATTTGAATCCGAATTTGAATGGATTTGTTTGAAAAACTTTCGAAAACAAAAGTTTTTGACTACATTCTCCGTAATCACTGGTAAAAACTTTTGATTAAAACTTTCTTAACAATTTTTAAACAAACCCTAACTTAGGCTTAAACCCAAGTATTACCACACATCCCATAGTGAATACGTAAACTACCCGAAATTGAAAGTTGGATCAAGAACTTCTTAAATCATATTATTGTCATTTGAATTGCTTTCGTTTGAATTAATTTAATTACTTGCTTTGAAATTTTTAGGTTAAATTATTTTCGTGCATGTTTAAATTAGAAAGAATTCATTTTAGTTAATATTTAATTTCCTGAAATCTAAAATCAGTTTTTTTTTTTTTTTTTTTATTTGCTGAAATTTTGTTATTAAGTTGTTTTTAGTTTAAACTTTACACTTGCAAAATCCTAGAATTTAGTTAATTGATTTTTAAACTTAGTTTACGTTCAAACTTAAGAACCACACTTAAACCTAGAAACTGAAAAACATAGGCCCCCTGTAAATTCGACCTCGGACTTACCAAGTTAAAACTACACCGCACACGCTTGTGCTTGGGGGTTAGTTTAGGCACTCTATCTAGAAGCGGTCATGATTGATATTGTAACACAGGAATGAAGGGTACAGAAAATACAAAGGGTACAGAGATTATCATAGAGTAGAAAGACCAAAATCTACACAATAATTAGTATTTATGTCGATAGGTTAGTAGCCTATAACATAATATATATTGTCGCTAATTGTGACTCTTAATGATGACGTATATTGTGGTTAATCGTGGCCTTAAATGATGACGTTGATTGTATCCATTCCGTAGATTTAAATGAAAATGAAAATGTGATTGAGAAACAATGATGATGATGCTAAGTAGGATAATAACTGAATAAAATGTTGAGGTTTATGATGTTGATTATGGTATGCAATCTTAATGAGATATTATGATGATGATCGAAAATATGATTCATATATCCTATGATCTTGATATTTGTTTGATGATATTTTATGATTATGTAGATATGTTGATTTAGATATGTTGTTGGTTCACATTATTGATTTACATATTATATATGCTTTTATTGTACATCATGAGCACAAGTAGATTAATGCTCACGTCCCAATAGACTTTATTGTACGAACAGATCTTAAGAATTAGGTGGACATTTGGTGGTACTAGGAGTGCATAAACTGTTTTTTTCTTTTTTTTGATAATTAGGTGCATAAACTGTTGTAGACATTGCATTTTTAATTATTTAAGCTTAATTTTTATTTGGGACTTTAATATTATTAAATTTAGAGGTTTATTCGATTGGATTGTAAAAGTCATAAGGTATACATTTATTTATTTTGTGGGATGTGTTGGAGCATGACAGCTTGGCAATAGCCGAGGTTTGGTTTATATTATACTATTATTTTGTGTGGATGTTACTCCAGGATTGTCATATATATTTCTCTGATGAGGGTATAGTTGATTAGTGCATAATATATATGTTATTCACTCACCCCTTAGGTCACGAGATCTAGAGAGTGACATCCCCGACCCCTTAATTTCATAGTTTTTAATTTATTGTACATAAGATTTCATTGCTACCTCCTAAATGTTTGATGAAATGCCCAAGTAGGTTCAATTTTCAAAATTCAAATTATTTTTTAATAATTTTAATTGTGTGACACCTACTAAACAAGAGAAGAAGATTTATGAGTTAACAACACCTATCCCTGAGGGTACGATCGGTACTTTACCATTTTATAAATTTAAATTGGTACATTAATCACCTTGCATTTGGGGTGTTAAAAGATTTTCTCACAGTACAAGCACCCACAATGAAAGTAACATTTAATTAATTATGTCATGTATTTTTTCTTCCTATACTATTATACTAAGATTCATGTCAATTAAATCGTCAATATTTGTAACCATGGATTTGTTTTACGTTAATAAGTTGCATAACTAGATCTTAAATTCTAATTTTATGTTTCCAATCCAAGCATAAAAACACTCCAAAATTAAAGAGAAAGATAAATATATATTGGAGAGAGTTTTTTTTGGAGCAGGTCTGACCTCTCTAATAGAAAGTATTGTTTATTTGTCACTTTGAATAGAGTGTGCCTCCTTTAAACTTGAACCCTAGACCTTAAGAAGTTAAGGAGAAGTTGAGAGAGTACCAATGACTACACAAGCTAGATGGTCATGGGTATCATCTCAACAACCAATGACTACACAAGCTAGATGGTCATGGGTACCATCTCAACTCCTCCTTAACATCTTAATGGGTATGGTCATGGGTACCATCTCAACTCCTCCTTAACATCTTAATGGGTACCCTCTCAACTCCTTAATATCTTAAGGTCTGGGGGAGCTGCACCTTGTTCAAGTGACAAATAAATAGTTCCTTCTATTAGAGAGATTGGATCCACTCCCCCCCAAAAAAAAAAAAAAAAAAAAACTCTTCCAAAAGGACCAATCAGGCCAGCAACACGTGGTAGGCTCTTGGACGCCTGATTTGTGAAACACATTGGCAATGGCAAATGTGGAAATGAGGAGGAACTCCATCCATGATCCAATATGGTTACCCAATTCCAAACGTGGTCCAAACAACTGACAAGGCATGCTGAATTGTGAATCTATTACTATAAATATTAGTGATGCTAGAAGAGAAAGGTTAGACATTTTCTACCTGCAGAAACTTTATCAATTTACTCCTTGGGATTTTCTCCCTTCACTCATACTAACTTAACTATCAAAGAGGTGTTTGGTCAATCCCACCCAATCAGTAGTCTTTTTAGGTGCTTGGAGAAAAAAAAATAGACGTTTTAGCATCAAGTTATACACTGTTGTAGGCAATTACGATCTTCAAGGCATGATTTTTGTGACTTGGACTTATCAGTGCCAAATTGTGACGTTCCATATGTATGTTGCTAAGAAAATGTGTAAAGAATGATAAACTAGCTGAAGGCTAGTGCATTATTGTTGATTTTTATAATATATATTTAAGTTTATAATAAATGAAAAATAAATATATGTAACATGTATAACATTTAACTATCATAAACATGTATAATCAACTATCATAATTGTGAATTTTGTAAAAATAATTGTGATAAAAAATAAAAGCATTTGTAATAAAAAGAAAAGTAATAAATATAAGGTAATAAATCATCAAAATCTAACCATATAATTGAAAATTAATGCACGTATTAATTATGTTGCACCTCAATTTTAGGATATATATTTAATCCCTTCAATAGGGTAGACACCTTTAAATTTTTTAATACAATAATCACATTTATATGTATAAACAAATAAATAAAATATATCACAAATTCTAATTCTAAGTTTATTTCCATAATTACCAAAAATCAACACAAGAATAGGCTTAAAATAGGAAAATAGATAACTTAGATCATTTTCCAGTACATGGTATGCCACTCCTAACTCAACCAAAAAAATTTAAAATTTAGATGTGAGTGTCAAACACTCAGTGGAAGTGTTGCAGTTAAAATAAAAAGATATGAATTATTCACCTTTTATTTTTATTATATGATTTAAGGTCACTTTTCATTCACATCACATATTCATCAAAACTCATTCTCACATTTCACCTCAACTGATATATCCACAATTAATTACTTAACTAATAGTCTTACAAACAACCAAGAATTAAATTCAGTAATGACAATAATATCACATCAAATTATTAACACAATGTTTTATTCATCAACTTTTAACATCACGTTATGCCCTATCTGGCAACGATACAAATATGTCATTTCACCATTATCATAATTTTTAGTCATCAACCTCGTCACATCATTGTACCATATCTAACAACGATAAAAAAATATTTTATCACATCATGATTGCCACATGTCCCATTTGGCAGTGTCATGATATATGTATGATGAATAAATTAAATGTTATTGTAGCACATAGTTGGTCTCATCTAACCTATGGGTTAAGCGCTTAACTATAGACATTAGTTTTTTAACAAGTCCAAATAGCCCCATCTGGCCTGACCTCATCTTTGGTCCCATCTGACCTGCCTCATCTAACCTCAATGCATGTGTAATGCACACAATATATGCTATGCAATTGTATTGATTGTTTTTATTTTTATTATGATTTAGTATTATTATTTTTCTGAAATAAAGATATCATTTCACATTAATTATATAGCAAATAATCATAATGCAGCATTACCACAATTAACCCACAAACAATAAATAATTCTTCAAATAAAAATATTAATCCACACACTTATTTTTCATAAATACTAATAAATCACCATCAACACAATTAATTCATAATTCCTCACATAAAAATATCAATTCTACTAATTATCATTCGATAAATACTCATAATTCAACATTAACAAAATTAATTCCCCAAATAAAAAAATTAACGCTTACATTTATTATTTTAAAAATAATCGTAAGTCTCCATCACATAATCATTTCATAGATGGACAATATTTTTATTATCACTACAAATAATTTCTCTTATAAAATTATAAATTTTCACAATAATTATTTAATATTTCTCACAAATAATTTCTTAAATAAAAATTACCTTTATTATCCCAAACCATCAATACAATTATTTCATAAATAATCAATATTATTTTTATTTATCCACACAGATTATTCCATAAATAATCACTACTTTATCATCAACCCAAATACTACATAAATAATTAATATTTACATATAAATAATTTCTCAGATATAAATATTATTTCTTATGAATAATCACAATTCACTAATTAATATTAAACTAATAAAAATAATCAATTTACAATTGTTACTCCATAAATATTTATAATTCACCGCCAATCTAATAAATTCATGACTAGTCAATTTTACTACACAAATAATTATTTAAACAAAAACATTAATTCTTACAATTAACTTTTCTTAAATAATCTTAATTTCCCATTAACAAAATTAATTCACAACAATCAAAATTTCTTATCACAAATAATTAATATCAACGAGATAAAATTTATTATTTCACATTTATTACTTTTTACCTTTAAGTTTAACACACCCACTTGAACAACAAATATTCTAAGAAAATCAAATTATTAAAGTAGTTGCTGCTGATTATCTCCGAATCCTAATTTTAGCCCAAACAAATTGTACAAATCAAATATTGAACGATTAAAATATAAATCAAATTAATTAATAATATAAATCTAATAAATAGAACACAACTATTCTATTTAGAGAATGCCTGGTTTATTTAATTTTTCATAAAATTAATTTTAAATTAACAAAATAAGAAAACTTAACTCAACAGTTAGGCCAAAGTCCCTAATTTTCTTCTCTCTCCTATTCTTTCTTATTCACTTTCTGCCTCTCTTTATTGCTTTTCCGTACTTTTTTTTTTCCTTCAGGTATAACTTATCTATATAATAAAACATAACAAATTTTGAAAATGTAGCTCGCACAAACTAAAATTCAATGCCTGAGATTGAATTTTATTTTTCAATGAGTGGCTATGATCCTTTACAAACTAAAACTTCCCCTCAAAACTTTTGTTTCTTTGTATCGTATCACCAAAATATTACAATTTCACTTTTCTTTTTGCTTATAAAGGCACTAGAATTGTGACATATGATCCTAATAAATGTAGAAGACCAATGAGTTCTTGAAAAGGGACCCACCTTCTCATGAGTTCCAAAAGTGGACCCACTTGCTTAAAAATTTAATATTGTTGTTAAATTCATATATTTCAATTATATTAGTAATTAAATTAAAAATACAAATAAGAAATGAAATTGAATTATGAAACACAAATTGAAAAAGTTTAAATAATAATTAGGCTATTTTTTATAATAACTCTTAATATTTTTAACAATTAAAAGTAGAAAAAATATTGAATATTAATTAAGCTCGGAGGTGGTTATTTCTTAAAATTCTAATTTTAAATTTAAATTAGACATATTGGCTATATTTGTTTTATTTTATAAAGCACATATAATTAATAATAATAGTATTTTTTATTTGAGTTATTTTTATAAAACTAATTAAAATTTTATATTCATCGTTCTATTTTTTATTTTTACAAATATTTGAATAAAATTAGTCTTTGCAGAGTCATTTTATTTTTTTTTCTAAATTCTAATTTTAAATTTAAATTGATAAGTTAATTATATCTATATCTGTGCAATAAAACATATTTTAAAAATATCCCTCTTATAAACTAAAATTTAAATGTTGAGATTGAGTCTTATTCTTCAACAAATGGTTGAAATCTTTTACAAGCTTTTCTCTCAAACTCCTGTCCTATCTTTGCATCACTTCACATTCTTATAAATTATTGAGTTGAACTTAATGATGACATCTAAAGAGTTACATTAAGAAAGATAAAAATTTTGTTTCTCAATATTATGTTATCTGATAGAGAAAGGGAAATGGTACAAAAATATATCCATATTTTATTAATTTTAATTGAGAAGTGTTGTAGGTATGAGTTATTCGCTAGTACACATATATGTAAGGTTCTCACTGCTCAACTATCTCGTCATTTCTCCTTTCTCTTTGGTATTTTTTTTTTTTAAAAGCTTGCCAAGCAACCATTAACCTTACCCACTCACGCACACATGTATAATACATATGCTAGGCTACTAACACGCACACGTAAGACTCATGCAACCTAGGTAATTTACACCTACCTCCAACTTTCTACATGTTACCCGCGTCACCCTTTTAACTTCACCTACTAACTTAATTTAATTAATAACTTAATTAACTCACTAATTAATTTAAATTAAAACTAAATTAATCTCAAAATAATACTAAACTTAAAATTTTTAAGTATAAAATAAAATAAAAATTAAATTAAAAATGCATTTAAAAATAATAAAAATCCAGAATGTCATAAATTGGGTTTAAATATCCACCAACTTTATATAAAAATATTTGCAAACAAAAATTAAAATAAAAAGTAATTAGGACATATTATCAAAACAAGTGACATATAATTTTGATAAAATATAATTATTCATGTTTTAGACTACCAATCAACTAAAAAAAATATCATTTAATTTATTTAAAAAATAACTCAAATATCACTTAGCAACAGTAAATTTTTGTTCACTATAAACTTAAACCACCCCCGGGGCGAAAAAAAAAAAAAAAAAAACACACACACACACACGCACGCACAAAAAGAACCAAAGAAAAGGCTAAATGTCAATTTTTTCCAATCCCCTCACACTTTAATATATAGATATAAATGATTCCCTCACACTTCATATATAGATACAGATAATCTGAGTTATAGGCTCGTTGTACTTCAAAATAAAAATCCACCAAAAATAAAATACAATAATAAGCCTATTCATTTTGGTATGTTACATTATCGTATATCTTTTATATATATATAGGGTAAAGTACAAAAATCAGTCTTATAATTTACCCTCAATATCATTTTAATAATTCACATTTTAATTGTAATAGTTAAATTCCTAAACTTTTAGTCAAGCAGTAATTCGATCTTTTCGTTAATTAGTTGTTACACATAAACGTTAGACTAGGGGTAAAAGGTATTTTGAGGGTAAAGTGCAAAAATTACCTTACAATTTATACTCGATGTCACTTCAGTCCCTTACGTTTCAATTGTAGCAGCTAAAGACGTACACTTTCAGTGTATATTCGAAATACATTTCATTAAATTATTTTTAATAAATGCTATAATCTGAAATATATTTTATTAAATTATATAACATATTTTAATTTAAAATATATTTTATTAAATTATATTTAATAAATAATACAATTAAATTTATTTAATATATTTTATTTTTATTAAGTTAAATTATTTTTAATGGATAATATAAATAAACTAATATTTAATTTAGTTTAATTAATATGAAATATATTTTATTAAATTTAATTACTTTTTAAAAATTAATAAATTTATATATTTTATTAAAACAAAATTAATTTATGTTAACAATATTACATTTTCAAGCACAGTTTTAATTCTTATTTCAAGAACAAAATGATATTAGAAAATAAAAAACTAGAAAATATAAAGAGTTAAATATAAATAGAAAAATGACAGCATAACCAAACAATCCTAGAATCCTTTTTTTTTTTGAATTTCCTATCTCTATAATTTTCTTTCTCTATATATGTATTATATACATATAATTTTTGTATATAAGTTTAATTGAAGAGAACACATTTATCTGTATAACTCTTGATTCTATGCCGTTAATTATTATAACTATTAGTGAAACTATCGAATAACCCTTTAATAAAATATTTTTATTTAATTTTAAAAAAATTAATTGAATTTAATGAAATATATTTCATGTTAATTAAATAAAATTAGATATTAATTTCATTATATTATTTAGTAAAATAATTTAATTTAATAAAAAGAAAATATATTAAATATAATTTAATTACATTATTTATTAAAAATAATCTATTAAAATATATTTTAGATTATATTATTTATTAAAATTAATTTAATAAAATATATTTCAAATATATATTGAAAGTGTAGGAATTTGACTATTATAATTGAAATGAGGAGGGTAAATTGCAGGAAAAATTATCTTTTTACCCTCCGTCTAATTAATGATTGTGTGTAATGGCCAGTTAGTTAATGGAAGGACTGAATTGCTACTTGACCGAAAATGTAGGGATTTGACTGTTATAATTAAAATGTGAAGGACTAAATTGACATTAATTGTAATGTAGGGATAGTTTTTATACTTTACCCATATATGTGTGGGCGTGTGTGTGTGTGTGTGTGTGTGTGTGTAAAGAAGCAAAAGTAATGGCGAAGATAAAAACTGTAGGGTGTGGGGACAAGTAAAGACAAATTGGTGTAGTTAGATCAAAAGAGAATTTTAGTGAAGGCAATGCTGAAAAATATGGTGGTATCTGGCAAAAAAACCAAAAGTTTGAGTAAAAGTGTCATGTGACAAAATTTGGTTGGAGAAAGCTACAGAAAAGTGGTAAAGGTTGAAGGTTTTTAGTGTTTTTTTGGTGATCCAAACACCCTCTATGTATAGCTATTTTTTTTCAAGAAAATGAGTGGGGGCTATTGCGACTAGATCCATGCGCTGGGCTAATCGCGAGCGAGTTTTATATCTTTATTGTGACATGGTTGTGTGAGATCGTCAAAATATTGGAAAATTAATTTTATATTTAAAATAGGGCCAAGAATATAAATCGAGGAGTCACCACCTGATACTTGCTCAAAAGGGTGTACCAAGACACCTAAATTTGTCTCTTTAAAACATTATTATATCTATATTTTGAAAAGATATAATTAACAGGCCTTTTTAGTGGCTCCAATTTAATCTTTATAATCAGAGATACTAGAATCGGGATTTCAGTTATGCTCGAAAATCGATACATCTGGATTTCCTTGGGATATCCAGAATCCCTTTCCATTTATCATAATTGTAATCTCACCAAATAATATCTAATCTATTGAAATCATAACAAAACAAACTTTGAATGTACATGATGCATGGAATGTGAAATGGTTGCATTTGATCGAGTTGCCTACTTATCTCCTTTGAGAATCAAGCCAATCATAGTTCGTGTGTGATTAGGGTGATATGTTTGCCCACTTGGCAATAATGCTTCCTAGGGGGTTCTGTATGTAGGATAGATTCAAAATGCAAGTTTAAAGATCTTCTACCAAAATTCCATATGTAATCTGGCTTTTGCTGGAAATGAGAACTGGATATAAGAAAGATTAGTTAGTTAATATGAGATGAAATGTTTTGGAGGTCTAAATAACCAATTGACCAGACATAGACTACGTGCATGAGCTACCTAAGTACCCTGAGAAGGGATCAGGTCATCGTAATTCAGACCTAAAGCAGTGCAAACTACATATATGCAAGTTTGAAACACGATTTCTCAAAATATCAAAGTGACAAGTTGGTGTTTAGCACATAACTTTAAAAAGAAGCCTAGCTAGATGATGAATCAATGCCTTGCGCATGATTCCTAAAGAAAAGCCTCACTCTTATGTAAAGTTTCACTCTTGGATTGTGATCTTATGATGGGTAGATATAGTGCTTAGCACTTAATTCTAAAATGAGCCTCGCTCATTCTGGCTTATCCTGATAAGGAGCTTCACTCCTAAGCTTAGCTTTATTAGGTATGGTTAGGTAAGGAGCTTCACTTTATCTGGTTTTGATTAAGAGCTTTGCTCCCAAGGTCAAAAGTTAGTGCTTAGCACATAATCTCAGGGGAAAGAGTCTTGGTCCAACCAAGGAGTCTTACTCTTAAGATGCACTCTTGTGTAGGAGAGGATTCAATGCTTTGCACTTAGTCCTAGGACAAGCCTAGCTCTAATAGATTTGGTAAAGAGCCTAGCTCCTAAACCTCACTCTATCTTGTTTAGTTTGGTAAGGAGCCTCACTCCTGAGCTTTGCTTTATAGTTTAGTTTGATAAGGAGCTTCGCTATGTGGTCTAGTCTGATAAGGAGCTTCACTTTATCTATAGTCAAGTTTGTGCAAATGTGGATTAAGGGTTTGATGCTATGCAAATGCTGAAGTAAAACGACAATTCCTATCACAATATTGATACATTCACATGGTATATTTCATAAGTATCTCTACGAGAGACTTAGAAATTAATAGCTTTAAACAATCATGAGCTATTTTCATTATCTGGAGTATTACTCGTGCTCAGGTAAATTCCTTGAATTGATAAGCATTTGATTTCTAAGGCTATTTCTACGCTTGTGAATGTGTGTTTGCATGCCATTTGGTGTTGTAATATTTTTAGTAATATTTTCATACAACAGATATTAGAATTCAGGTAGAATATCACATGTAAATGTGCATCAAAACATGGTAGCATGTTGTTAAGAATTTTCTAATGCTGTCTCGGGTTAATCCGGTTAATATTATACATCAGGCAAAACTTAGATTTGAGTTATGAGTGACAAAATAATTCTTATTTTAATTTTAAAAATATTTTTCATCTTAAACATGTTAACATATTAATTAAAACAGTTAAACAAATAAAATAAATTAAAAATTCTAGAGAGGGAAAACAATACCCAATGTGAAGTTCTAGAGAGAGAAAGTCTAAAATCTTTTAAAAGACTTGAGAATCCTTCCTTGGTGTGAATGTAGGGCATAAGAGGAGGGGGAGGCCTCTTTATATGGGACTTTTGGGACTTGAACAGAAGTTTTACATAATTGAACAGGCAAAAAACATTTCTCATTTCGATAAGGTAGGCAAAATTCTTTGCGAAAGTCATTTAACAGCCTTTTCTACTAAACAAGTCAAGCAAAATAATCTGAAAAATGCCATGAGTAATTAAAGTTGCAAAACAAATTAAACAAAACCTTTTGCAAACTCACATGAGCAAAATGATTTGCCACACTCTTGTTTAGTAAGGCAAATGGTAGCTAGGCCAAAAATGAAGGCCAATTGGCCTAAGCCCCTAGCTCGGAGCATGTTCAGCAAAGTTTGAGTTTTACTTTGACAAGTTTGGGCCATTCTAAGATCTTTGGTGTAGTTTTCGGAGCCTCCGGGGTGTCTCGATCACTTTTTAGAGTGATTTAGACCAATTAGGTCAAATTTGGGCTTAAATTGGAGTTTCCAATATTGAGCTATGTTAATTTCAAAAATACTAATCTAAAATAGGCTGAAACAGAGAGGGGGCCATTCTTCTTCGTAACCTTCACAAGTATACATAGAAGAGGAATGAAGAATTCCTCCTGCTAAAATCAAGTATAAGGATTCCAAAAATGCCCTCAGAATGACTCTTGGGCCTCTTTATGAATTTACAAATAATTAATAAATTTTGAAAGCCTAGCTTCAGATAGACTCCCCACAATTTAGGCAGTCTTAAACTTACACTGCCCTTACCTCAAGAAATATGTCTTCAACATTTTTGTGCAATTTTGAAGTCTTCTAATTTGATTTGGGGGTCTCAATGATATCTATCATTCAGTCGCTGCAATTTTGTCGATAAGGGTCATTTTGCTTAACCCATTTTGTAAACTTTTTTGCCTGTTCGGCTTAGCAAACAATTTTGATTACAGAAAAGAGTCTATAAATAGGATCCACCTCCATTCATTTTTCATTCAAACCAAGAAATCGTCTCTCAAAAATTGTTCTCTCTCTGTGAAGAAGTTTGAAGCCTCGGAGTTTTAGCGTCAAAACAGCTATCTCCTCCAAGTAAGTAAAAGCTTTCCTCTATTTATTGTATGCACTTTAAAGAATCATCATTTTTATTTTTAAATACTTTTTCTCTATTTATTTTTAAATTATGTCAAAAAATAAATAAATGAATGAATGAATTAAGAGAACTAAAATTCTGTTATCATGTTGCTTTTCTTTTTTTTTCTTTTCTTTCTTTTTATTCTTTTTTAAATGTACAAAAATAAATTTTTATTTACATTAATTAACGATACCTACGAAATATGCTTCCTACCATTTTCCTTGTCAATTTTTATATTTTTTCCATATTTGGCTCATTTGCATAGAATGGTTGTAACAAGATCCAATCAAAGGTCTACTAGTGATCGACCAGAATCCTCCAGAAGAGGAGGTTCTTCGATTGGTCACACCAATCAAGAGAACCACCATCAAATAAGATGTGGTGAGGTGCCTAATATAAAAGTCCAACCCCCTGCTCCTAAAGTTCCTATAGATATAAAATATGTGTGCTGGGATCATTCATTACAAGATTCTGTACAAGACACACTCCTCTTCTTGACAATTTGAAATTCCATCCTTCGGTTCTGATGTGGTCCCCTCAAATTCATACACTAGCCCCTCATTACTGAGGCTTCTTGGTAGCTGCTCTGAAATTCTTACAAAATTTGGGTCCTCAAATGAGGAAAGGACTTGTGTTTATAGGCTTTGGAACTTTCATGAATTTCGGGCACATTTCCACCTACTCTAGATTGATCAGAGCTTTATTGGAAAGATGGTTTTCTGACACAAACACCTTCCACATTAGGTCCGGTGAGATTGGCATCACTCCCTATGATTGGTTCATGATTAGTGGCCTTAAATTCGAAAAAGGCAGGTGGTCATTAGAGAATGCTCCGTAGATAGAGCAAAGAGATATGTGGCTTTGCTAATGATGACTATGAGTGCAACCTTAAGCAAATACGAATTGTTAGTCTCCCTGTTTTGAGATCTAACTATTATTCTGAACAAGTTCATTTGGAAGAAAGTATGAGAAAACTTAGAAGATCAATGCTCCTAGTGTTAATTGGCCACTTCGCCTCAACTTTTTCATCACAATTTCTTGTGTATCTTGTGACCCAAGATGATCCAAGATCTTGCCCACACAAATCAGACTAAGGAAGCTTCACTTATCCCCTTGTGCCAACAATATAGGCTTCTAGTACTTTTTTTCCTATTGGTGTCATGAATATCTTAAAATTGGTGCCCCTCGACTGAAGTCAAACTTTTGAAATGATATCACATTAAGTCCTTTAGCAGCCTATTGGGATAATAACAATGTTGAATATTCCCCTGATATAAGAAGTTTTACCATCTTTAGGTCTCAATTTGAGATGCCAATTCCTAATAAAATCTGCTCGTCACCTTTCCAGTAAGGTATCATGGCCAATTTTGCTGGCAATAGTTTCTTTTATTCTTTTTCTCAGTGTGCTTTCAAAGGCATCGGTACATGGAAGCTTTATATAAAAGAAAGATGCTGGGTGTTGGCCCAAAGTTTATAAAGTTAGTTTTATAATTGATTTTGATGATAACAAACATTGAATTAAATTTTCACAATTAATTTTCAAAGAGACATTATGTGAAATGTTACAATTCATTTGATAGATTCAAGATAATAGAGTTGGAAGAGATTGATACTATTTTTTTGATATTTTCACATAATTTGGATGAAGGAATAAAGGAATTTCAAAGTTGGGAGTAATAGAAATCAAAGATAAAGATTTGAACTAGAGGTTAACTCAGATAAACAGAGAAATCAGACACATGTCAATATATAGATAATATCTTAAGATCCAACGGTTCAATTTTCATGAAATTTTAGTATAGTAAACTAGAATTCCATATCTACAATGTTACTGAAGGGAACTTTTTGTGGATCTGAAGTTAAGATATCAACAAATGAGTTGGAATATTAGTCATTACAGAAATGATTTTAATTCTGGATTCTAGAGCGAGTCTTAGTTTTTGAGATATAACTCATACTCTACAGCTTTAAAAATTCTGATTTTTGGTGTGTGAAAAGAAGACTAAAAAAGATATAACTTTTGTAGTTTAATTTTCTTCTAATTCAAAAATTATCATGGTGAAACAGAAGTTTAAACTGGAAACACAGATTCAGAATGTCAGAAAAAGCTATCAGAAGCTGGTTTTGGTTCAAAAGCCATATCTGACTATCTAACTGTTGGATGAAGCTTAACATTTGACATGTAATAGCTGACTTATACATCTACAAAGTCCTTACTCTGAGGCAATGTCAGATTGGAACATTATGAGGGTGAAAACGGTCACAAATGTATCTCAAAAAATCTGAATCTGAAAGACAGCATTGGAAGCAAGGAATTCAATTTCTTTCAAGGGCAAAAGTGTATTTTCACTCAGTAACAGCCATTTGCAGATTTTCATCTATAAATAGAGCCTCAATCTCAGATTCAAGAGGATGGAGAAGGAAAGAAATACAAGAAATTCCCTAACTTTGCAAACATAAAGTGATTTCTTCCCACACTTGTGCCTCATCTTTCATATTCAACTTGAGAGAGTTTCGTTTTGATTTGATTGAGTTTTAAACTCATCATTGTTGCTGTAAAAAAAGGAAAATTTACAGCCCTTTTAATTTGTGAGGGGTGGGTGTGCTCTTGTTGGTTTTGGTTCAAGTATTAGAACCAAAAACAAGAGATTTTCTTTGAGAGAGACTTGTGTGAGTGATTTGGGATAAAATCACTTGGGAAAGATTTCTAGCACCTTGGAAAGCTAGTGTGTAATAAGCTCTTCAAAGAATAGTGGAGAAATCTCAAGGAAGGCCTTTGGGAGTGGACGTAGCATCACTACAAGAGAAAGTGTTATTGGCGACGTTGGAACCGGGCGATCGCTTATTGGCGATCAAGAAAACCTCATTCGGCGACTGCTATCTCACGCCAGACGATCGCCTTTAGGCGGTCAAGAAAGAGAACTCATTTTCCCCCAAAAAACCACCCTCCTCCCTCACGCTAACCCCAATTCCTTCTCGATTTTCCCTGTCTGAAGGCCCTCTCAGGCAGTTAACTACGTTCTTAGCTCTATCTTCGAGCACTTTCTCTCTCTCACTCCCTCATATTTCTTTCTCTCTCATTCCGCTCCAGCATCCCTCTCTGTCTCCCTGTGGCAGGCGACATTGAACCCGAGCTGTGCGGCGACCCAAGCGACCGGAGCAAATGGGCGGAGCAACCGAAGCAAAGACCCTCGAGTTTGTCGACACTCTCATTCCTCTCGCACCACCGTCCCTTTCTGTCTCCCTATGGCAGGTGACATTGAACCCAAGCCACTGCTCGGTGACATAGGTAACCGGCACAAACTGCCCCATTCTGGAGCAAACGGCTGGAGTGACCGAAGTAGAGGGCCTCAATTTCATCTTTGTAGAAGGAAGGCATTTTCCAAAATTAAAAAACTTCCCACCACCATCTCAGTGTCTCCTCTACCTCTACTCGGAGACATTTGCTCTATTTCTCTCTTCCCCACGAGCTCGTAGATCTACAAATCTACGGCTTTATTCTCAATTTATTTATTTATTTTTTTGTCAAATTTTCTATTACTTTAAAGTAGAAAGTGAAAGTTGGAAAGCAGAGTGATGATGATGTAAATTACAGAGCAAGTGGTTAATTTTACAAAACATCGCTAGTGGTGGAGGACTGTAGCAGTAAAATGGAAAGTACGACACAATTAGGTTAGGAGGGGGCGACGTCGAATAATTTTTGTACGAAGGAGAGTATAACCTGCCAATAACGCCGCTTGGTGGCAGAGGGGAGAAGTAGGAGGGTTGGGAGGCTGGCAGTGGAAAGTCGTAGTAGTTACTGAAGTTAGAAGGGGATGGAGGGAAAGGATAGTTGGAGGATAGAGTCGATGGAAATGCCCTCCTTCAGCAGAGCCTTGTGAGAAAGAAAGTAGGTTGTTTTTTTTGGTCCAAACAATGTCGTTTCTAGATGTTGTAAAAAATGTTGGAAAAGTTCGTTGTAAACGTAGTTTTTTGTCATTTTCATCCAAACAAAGGAGTGGACTCAACAAAAATTGATGAGAACGCAGTCGTGGTGAGCTTGTGTAGTTTTTAATATTATATATATATATTAAATAAATATTAAAATAAAAATATAGAAATTATATTAAAATAGATATGGGGTCCCCGTCCCCATCCTCGTTCAGGGATCACTTTAACTTCCATGCTCGTTTCTGTCCTCGTTAATAGTGTCTCCATATCTTTTTCAAATGAAACGGGTAAAGCAAATACCCAACTGGTACAAATAATATTGACATCCCTACTTCAAATGCAAAGAATGCCCCTTTCAGAATCAACACTTTTGCTACCCCCTTCGATTGGCACGCTGCATTCTATGCCTTTCCAGAATTCTGCATCCGTCCATGCATAGTATACTCTATCAATTAATGAAATATTATTTGTTATCCAAAATTAATTTTTTTTAAAAAAAATTAATTAAAAGTTAATAAATACATATGGCATAATGATGTCTCATATTTTGACAAAATTGTGTTAAACATTATTTTATGAAATATTTTTATTTATTTAATATTTACCAGTTTAAAATAATAATAATTGATGAGGGAGATTTTCAAGCTTAACTAAAATGACATAAATACCCCTCAATAGAGTTGGAGAAAGTCCCTAAAGCAAGCTGAGCTGACCTTCTGTGTTGACCTTCCAAGCTGTGGTCTATCAATTAATGAAATATTGTTTGTTATTCAAAATTAATTTAAAAAAAAATTAATTAAAAGTTAATAAATACATATGGCGTAATGATGTCTCATATTTTGACAAAATTGTGCTAAACATTATTTTATGAAATATTTTTATTTATTTAATATTTACCAGTTTAAAATAATAATAATTGATGAGGGAGATTTTCATGCTTAACTAAAATGACATAAATACCCCTCAATAGCGTTGGAGAAAGTCCCTAAAGCAGGCCGAGCTGACCTTCTGTGTTGACCTTCCAAGCTGTGGTCTATCAATTAATGAAATATTGTTTGTTATTCAAAATTAATTTAAAAAAAAATTAATTAAAAGTTAATAAATATATATGGCGTAATGATGTCTCATATTTTGACAAAATTGTGCTAAACATTATTTTATGAAATATTTTTATTTATTTAATATTTACCAGTTTAAAATAATAATAATTGATGAGGGAGATTTTCAAGCTTAACTAAAATGACATAAATACCCCTCAATAGCGTTGGAGAAAGTCCCTAAAGCAGGCCGAGCTGACCTTCTGTGTTGACCTTCCAAGCTGTGGTCTATCAATTAATGAAATATTGTTTGTTATTCAAAATAAATTTAAAAAAAAAATTAATTAAAAGTTAATAAATACATATGGCATAATGATGTCTCAAATTTTAACAAAATTGTGCTAAACATTATTTTATGAAATATTCTTATTTATTTAATATTTACCAGTTTAAAATAATAATAATTGATGAGGGAGATTTTAAGCTTAACTAAAATGACATAAATACCCCTCAATAGTGTTGGAGAAAGACCCTAAAACAGGCCGAGCTGACCTTCTGTGTTGACCTTCCAAGCTGTGGAGATTAGACTGGCTTAGGCTGATCTCCATAACCTGGGCTACTAGTTAGATGCTGAGCTGAACTTATGCGCGTGTATGTGATCTTCATGATCATGATCCCAAAATTTGCGCTATAATTGTTAATTCAGAATTATCAATTTAGGTAAGAAATCCCAAGATTGATACAAATCTCGTATTTTCCTTATTCGAACGAGGAAATCACGATAAATCAGGGAGGGATCCCAATCTACTTCTATCCTTAAATCTGCAGGATATTCTTGTAAATAGGGGAGAAAATCATCTTCACAGGTATGCTGTTCTCACCTTACCGTTACTCTGCCAAATTACTTCATGACTTTTTACTAACTTGATTGTCGGAAAATTTTTAATAGGCACCACATTGGTGTTTTTGACGAGCAGATTTCATTATTTCCGGCGAATCAAGTTTTTGGAGGCAGGGATTGAGGATCGCAAAATTTCACCATCATCAATAATAAAAATAATTCAGTAACAACAAATGTTGGGAAATTAATTAATTACTATCCAACCTCAATCTTTTTGTCGCCAACAGCGTCGAACTTGGAGGACGGGCACCTTGGGCACAAGAGAAGAAAGCGCGACCCAATAGGAGAAGAAGGGTCTTCGCATCAAATCGGGTTCCAGGGGGCTGCAGTGAAGAAATTAAGGGTTAAGATTTGATTGTTTTTAATCGAATGGTTCTAATTTAATTTAATTAAAATTATTTTC
Source organism: Vitellaria paradoxa (assembly GCA_019916065.1). NCBI lineage: Eukaryota > Viridiplantae > Streptophyta > Magnoliopsida > Ericales > Sapotaceae > Vitellaria > Vitellaria paradoxa. Next base: position 17,952,948 of record CM034243.1, on the reverse strand, counting down.
AAAATAAAAATAAAAGTTAACAAAATTTAATTGGAACACAATTAATGCAGAATGTAAAAAGTCATGTGTTATTAAAGTGAAAATGAATCTCAACCCTTGATTTCTCCACCGCAGCCCCTGCAGTGGATTTCTTCACTGTAACCCCTGCAGTGGATTTCTTCACTATAGCCTCTGCAGTGAACCATCAAATCTTGTTGCAAGGGCCATCACCGTGCCTTAAATGTTCTTGAAACTAGAGTTTTTATTTATTTATTCAGTTGAAATGAATGGAAAGACTGAAGCTTTGTAATTGATCCATTCGACGAACCATTTAATTTATATATACAGGCTGGCCCTATTACAACCCATTCAATCTATACCCAAAAATAAAGACAATTTTGTTTTGGTTTGTTGGTCTTGGTTCCCCTTAATTTGTTTGTGTGGTAATTGGTAAACCTCCAAATTTAGTGATGTTGGTCTTTCTAATATAAGAGATGACATCTCGGTGATTATAACAAAAGAAAAACAAAAGAGGAGGAGGAGGAGGAGGACGAGGCAGAAAGAAATAATAGCGAAGTCCAATACAAAAAAGCGTATTAAAATCTATTAAATATATATAATCTCATGCACATGCAAAATATCCCCAGTTGTTATCATCAGTTCAAAACGAAACTGGAAGAGGTGTAAATATTCTACTGAACTTGTCCATAGGAAAAGAGAGATTTATACAACCCAAACAGATATATATATATATATAAGTATCGCGCGTAATACTTTCTTCATATAATCAGACAGTTAACAAGAGGACTCTGTCTATGCTCCATTTCATGTCTAGTAAGGACCTATATTGATTGGAATTTTCCTTTTAAGGCTACATATTGTTCTAATATTGATATATATATATATATATAAAGAGAGCTTAATTAATAGGGTTGACGAAGTGGTAGTTTCTTGGTTCGATAATCAACCACTAACAGGCCACCATACTTTTGTGCTGCCTGATAGCAGTCAATAGCTTCTCTAGCAGAGGGAACCTGAAGTTGAGTTGCAGTGTGGTGATGCTTAGGTTGATGATGGTGGTGGTCGGGAAAATACCTCTTTTTGGGCTTCAAGTTTGACTCCTCCAACAACCTAAAGGCTTCAATCCCAACTTTAGCTAGCTGATCAGAAGAATGCCCCATTTCACTTGCCTCTTATCGGCTATATAATCACCTATGTATCAACCAAGCTATGCTCTACCAAAAACCCAATAGGCACGGCCCTTTTATATTGCTTTGCTAGTTCTTCTTCCACTCCCTGCACCTTCCCCGTTCACATTCGTCCTCCGTTCTTTTCTTTTCTTTTTCTTTCATTTTTTTCATTTTTTCAAATTTTTTTTTTTTTTTGCCCCAAAATTAGCATACAGATAGAGAAGGGAAGATTATATTTTGCTTTCGGTGCGGCTCCACGTGGTGTTGCAAATGTATATTCGTGTGCATCTATCCTTGGAGACTTCAAAGTTAGATGAATCTATATCTCTACAGGGCCGCGACCAGCATCTTCTTTTTTTTTTTTTTTCATTTTTTTCATTTCTTCAAATTTTTTTTTTTTTTTTTGCCCCAAAATTAGCATACAGATAGAGAAGGGAAGATTATATTTTGCTTTCGGTGCCGCTCCACGTGGTGTTGAAAATGTATATTCGTATACATCTATCCTTGGAGACTTCAAAGTTAGATGAATCTATATCTCTACAGGGCCGCGACCATATATTTATGCAACTAGCTAGGAAGGTGGAAGGGAAGTAGTGTGGTAGAGAAGTGAAGAATATAGCTAGCTGGCCCATCAGAAAGTGAAGAGAAGTGGAGATAAGAGAGGAACCTCAATAATATGGAATGCAACTTATTACCCTTTCTGCTAGGCTAGGCATTATGGCGTGAAGGGGACACTAATGGATAAGTGATCCCTTAGCTCTTGGCAGTGGCGGATCCAGAAAATTTGGTCAGTGTAGGCACAAATTAAGTAGTCCAAGTCAGCGTAACCTATATCTCTAAGCTCCGACATGTCGCAATGGTGGATGTGAAGGTGGCCAGTGGCGGATCCAGAAAACGGATCCTTCAAGTTATCGCCAGCCTTTATCTTTAAGCCACGTCGCATGTGAATACACTACAAGAAAAAGCATTTTTAGCGACCATTTTTTGCGACCAAAATTAAATTTGGTCGCTAAATTTCAGTTTTTAGCGACTAAATATCATTTGGTCGCTAATAATTTATATTTGGCGACCAAATATAAATTGGTCGCTAAATCCTAGGCATTTGGCGACCAATTGGTCGCTAAAAGTTAACCTTTGGCGATCAAATATTAATGTAGTCGCTAAAGAGTTCTCAAATATTTCTCCCGCTCTTTTGGCGCCAACAATGGCTTTTGGCTACCAAAATATTTGGTCGCGGAATATTTTTATAATTTTTTGAGATTTATTTTTAGTGACCAAATAAGTTTGGTCGCTAAATCCCAGGCTTTTGGCGACCAATTGGTCGCTAAAAGTTATCCTTTGGCGGCCAAATATTAATTTAGTCGCTAAAGAGTTCTAAACTATTTCCTCAACCCCTTTTTGCGCCAACAATGAATTTTCGCTACCAAAACATTTGGTCGCGGAATATTTTTATAATTTTTTGAGATTTATTTTTAGCGACCAAATAAGTTTGGTCGCGAAATCCCAAGTATTTGGCGACTAATTGATCGCTAAAAGTTAACCTTTAACGATCAAATATTAATTTAGTCACTAAAAAGTTCTAAAAGTTAACCAATTTTTGACATTCATTTTTGATTTAAAAATAAAGAAAAGTTCCTAAATATTACTAATATTGGGAGTAATGTTTTTTTTTTTTTAAATTCTGATTTTAAATTTAAATTGGTCATGTTGACCATATTTTTATAAATTTAATCTAGAAATTATTATAAAATCTTACGTGATACTCTTTATGTTAACCATTTTATTTTTTAAATTTAAATATAATTGGTGGGGTTGACCATATATTTATATAATAAAGAAACTCAAATTTTAGAATTAAAAATTTTTTTAACCGTTGAATTTATTTAATGGTCTAGATTACTTCTTTTTCTCTACAATTTAGTTGTTTTTTTTAATCATTTCATATGAAATACTCTCTCTTACTCATTCAATATTTTTTTGAATAATTTTTTATTAAAATTTTTAAATTAACATTTTTAAAAATGTGATAATATTTATAATAAATAATAAAATTTTACAATTTTATTAAACACTGTATGGCATATTTATTAGACAAAGTTAGATTTTTTTAAAAAAATAAAGAATGATATTAAACTATAATTGTTTTTTAAAAATTTCTTAAAAATAAATGTTGAAATTAAAATTTTATTTAATGTATATAAAATTTAAAATTTTTAATATATATATTTTCATACATTTTGTTTCATACTTACATTATTTTTAGTATTTAATTTGTTAACAGTGGCGGAGACACCTGTGGCCGAGCGACAGCGACCGCTGCCACTGGAATCTTAAAAAAATATATAGAAATTTAAACCACGTAATCTGTAAAAAAAATATTTGTTTTTCAGACCTCATACACTCGTAATCGATTATCTTATTTTATATATGATATATTGCTTACACACATGTACAATCGAAAGTGTTCATCGCATGAACATTCAACTTTCGAACTTTAACATCCTGAACATGTGAAAAATTATAAGATTGTGTCTGACATGCAATACTTAACAGGATAAATATTATTTTTTATAAAATTTTATTTATTTTAATTATTAACGTATATTTTATAACATTACAAATGCATTATTTTCTTATATACTCGTTAAAAATGATTTTTTAAAAAGTGAGGTAAAAGTTATAAAAGGTTGTGAGAGTAAAAAATTAATAATTTATTTTATAATTGAAATGTTTAAAACTCGATAAAACTCTAATTTTTTTTTAAATTTAAATTTTTTACGTACTATATGAATTATGAAAATTATAATTTATATAAAATTATACTAATTTTTACAACTTCAAACACCCAGCCCTAATATTTATTTTATGAATTTTTCGCCGCTACTGAAAAAATTTTTTGGATCCACCACTGTCTGTTAATTAGTGATTTTTAATTTTATATGTTATTTTTATAAATTTTTATGTAGATTTATTTTATAAATTTATGTTTGAGTTTTTTTCAAGTTAAATTATATTTGCATGCCTTTAAATATGGGCAATTTCTAGTATTTTAATATTTTTAGATATTTTTAACAATTTTATTTTTTCCTACCAAAGAGATTTGGTCACAGAAAGTATAACATTTAGCGACCAAATGGTCGCTAAAAGTAAGAAAATTTTCCGCAAAAAATTTTCCGCCAAAACTTAGCGCTAATAAAAAGTTTGGCGACCAAATATTTTAGTCGCGGAAGACTTTGTTTAACATTTAGTAACAGCTCGTAATTTCCTTTTTGATTTTTCATTTCCAATTCTTCTTCTTCTTTCTTTTTTGTGCAGCCAGAGGAAAAAAGAAATTGAAGGTTAAACCCTCGTGGCCATTGACGAAAGCGAGTGCAGTCACCGTGCTCTCGAGTGGGCTCTCGCAAACCTTGGACATTCAATCGCCAAATCTGAGCTCATCATCTTCACCGTCCAGCCCATTTCTGATTACAGCTACTTGTATCTTCTTCTTTCGGTGCTGCTCGTATGCTCTCTCTCTCTCTCTCTCTGCATTTGTGCTTGCGCTTGGTTGTGATCTCTGTTGTTAGAATATTACCTTTGTCTTCCTTTTATTGCTTGATCTTTTGCCTCACGGCAGAGGGGAAAAAATGCCCATCTATGTTGTTAGAACCCTTCCTTTCGCTTTTAATTTTTCCGCAACTCTGAATACTCGCCCCTTATCGAAGAAAGAGAGACGAGAACAACTTCAGTTCCGATAAGGTACCTCGGCGAATTCTGGTATCAGAGCTGATTTGTCTTATTTTAAAGTAATGGGTAACTAAATATCTATATTTAGGTGTGTAAATTCATGTGATTTTTATGTAGTTTGCTGGTTTATATTAAAATAATATATTCGTATCTTTATTGTCTTCTTTAAGAGAGTTTAAGAGAGTTTCTGCTTAATCTTCTTTATCATCTCTTTGGTTACTCTGCTCTTGTTTAAAACCATTCTTGGGTTGAATTTTTTTGATTTGGGTCGTTTGTGTTGGGTTCAATTTGTGTGGATTCCTTTGCAATTTGGATATTTCGGTTTCCTTGCAGGTAGATCTCCCTCCTAAAGATACTTTTGATTGGATTTTGTGTGCTACTAGTAAATTACTTTGGGTTGAATTTATGTGGTGTCAGTTTGCTATCATGGTGATAGTTTGCAGTCTAGATAATTTAAAAAAGAAAAAAAAGAGGGGTCCTTTGCTGATTTAATTCTTATGAGTGATTAGTGTCTGATTTTTGCAATTTGTTCGGTCCCTCTTGTGTTGCCGGTTTATTGCTTTCTTCATTTTGTGATTTATTCAATCCATGTTGGCTGGTACGATTCCAATTGCTTCGTTGGCTTTGTTTTCCTGTGTGGTGTTTCTGTGATTTGTTTTTTTTTTCTTTCCATGTGTTGCTGTTTAGTTTCAATTTCACTGTTGATTGGTCATTCGTTGTCTTTGAATTTTTAGTTGATCTTTGTTTGAGATTTTTGTTGTGTCTTTGTTGGGTCTGTTTTTGAGCCACGGTTCAGTTGCTACTCAAATGGTTTGCCTCAACCCCTTATTTGCATATATCATTGAAGTTCAAATAAATCTTAACCATTCATTCTTCCACTACAGCCCCTGTAGTGGATTTCTTCACTGCAGTCCCCTGGAACCCCCTTCCACTGGCATAAAAAGAAGAATAATTCCAACTTGGAGGCATTTAATTAAAGTTATTAATTAACTTCCCGCAACGAAGGAGTCAAATAATTAAATAACCCTTAAATCAATTTAGCTCCATGAAAAAGACAAGGAATTAATTCTTTAATTTAAGGGTCAAGTGATTGTTCCTCATCCATCACTGAGAAGCTCTGCAAAAGGATGGAGTCAAATTTCTCCAAAAATTTCATCACCTGTTATCGGTTTGTGGAATATTGGTATTGGTGACATAGATCGAGGGCTGTTTATGTAGCTACCTACGTACCCATGAGTTATTAGTCAAAACCATGTGTGCAGCAATTTCTAAAATGAAACATAAGATTTGTTGAATAGTCTACTCCAGTTTTCCAAACTTCAAATCCCATATTTTGTTTGGGAATCTCGCTTTCTTATTCATGTATTTTTCAGTCACAAATTTATTAAGGGAAGTGAAAATATATATATATATATATGTATATAAGAAAAAGAAAATTGATAGAATTAATTCAAATTTATGTTCCTATTTGCATATGCTAAGTCCAAATTGATGTTGGCATATTCTTTGACCTTTTAGAATTGTGATTTGCTTATTATAATATTTGAGAAACTTGAATTTAAAAAAAAAAAAATAGATTTGAAACATATTCTGAATAACTAAAATTGAGTTAGAGTGGATTTAAATGTGAATATCTTAGTTTGAATGTAAATAGAATATTATCAAAGCAATCCATTACACCTCACAGTCTACTCGCGTGATCAAAGGTTCGAGTGATCTATCGTGAATGTCGTAACATGCTCGCATCTTATTCGAACGTTTAAATTTAAAATATTTCGTCTCCAGACATTTTTTGTAAGATCTTTTGATTTCTTCATTTATATATTTCCATAGTTGTAATTAAGCCACCTGTCAATATTAAAAATGATCTTGAATATTTGATGATGGTAATTAATGCTCTAGTCTCCTGTATACTAACACTTACAATTATTTTTATAGCCAATTGACCCCACTTTCCAGAAGAAGGCTATTGCAGAAGTTGATAAGGCCAAGGAATTCACCATTGCAAAGAGCACGAGAGGTAATCACTTTTATTTTATTCGTAAGAGGACTATTTTTATTTTCTATACCGCTGGAGTTAGATTTACGTAATTCAGTTTTTACCAAAAACAACTCGATTTTGGGTGACAAATCGATTATTTTTTTTTCATACCAACTTTTTCCTTTTTTTATCATGATAATATTTTTTTATCATGTACCTTGTGTTCTATAAAGATTAATAGAAACTTTTAGGCTTTTTTTTTAATTAACACAAAGACATTAATATTTTTTTTGTAATTTTTTTGACATTATTAAATATTGTTTCTGATTATTTATTATATAGGTTGCTCAAAATGGACAAAAGTTGGATGAAAATTAAAGATCGAGTGAGCGATGAGTACATATTAGGGGTTAACACATTTATTGAATTTGCAACTACAAGTGTTGGATTGGATGGGAAGATTCGTTGTCCATGTGTGAATTGCATGAACATTAACAGCTTGGATATTAATCTAGTGAAGTACCATTTATTATTGAGAGGAATCTCGCCAACATACACAACTTGGTTGCATCATGGAGAAGACGTTACTGCTTGTTCATCAAATCTAGAAACCAATGTCATAGATGATAATGGTAATGATTTTGAAGACATCATGACAACCAATGACATAGAACATAATAATGAACAACAGGGAAATGGTGATGAATTTTCTGATATGTTAGAAGACATTTATTTTGGAAATTTGAGGAATGATCATGATATGGAAAGAAGCGTTGATGGAATAGAAGTGAATGATGTCCAAACCTTTGACAAGTTATTACATGAGGCTCAATGTGAGTTATACCCAGGTTGTAAAGAATATAATGTGTTGTCATTCGTTATCACTATTATGCATGCAAAGGTGATGTTTAAGTGGAGCAACAAATCTGTTGACTATTTATTTAAGATATTTAGGAAACTTTTGCCAAATTGTAATGAGAGGGTTCCTTGGAATCTTTACAAAGCTAAGAAATTGTTACGTGATTTGGGCTTGGGATATGAGTGTATTGATGCTTGCAAATTTGATTGTGCACTTTTTTGGAAGGAGAATGCCGGCTTAGATAAATGTCCGATATGCAAGACACCTAGATACAAACCACAAGGTAGAAACAAAAAGAAAATTGCACACAAGGTGTTAAGATATTTTCCACTTACATCAAGATTAAAAAGATTGTACATGTCGAGGAAAACAGCTCCAGATATGAGATGGCACAAGGAAAAGCGAGTAGATGATGGGATATTAAGGCATCCCGCTGATGGTGCTGAATGGAAGAATTTTGACCAAACATATCCTGAATTTGCTAAAGAACCAAGAAATGTGAGGCTAGGTATAGCTACCGATGGGTTTAATCCTTTTGGAAATATGCACAATTCATATAGTATGTGGCCTGTCATAGTTACACCATACAATTTGCCACCATGGAAATGTATGAAAGAACAATTTTTTATGATATCATTACTTATCCCAGGACCAACTGCACCTTGTCGAAACATTGATGTTTATATGCGACCATTAATTGATGAGTTGAAGGACTTATGGGAAAAAGGTGTATGCACGTATGATGCATCGTCAAGATGCATCTTTCAAATGCATGTAGCCGTGTTGTGGACTATTAACGACTTTCCAGCTTATGGTAATTTGTCAGGATGGACAACAAAAGGCTATATGGCTTGTCCTAATTGTAATGAAGAACATTCAACACAATCATTGAGAGGAAAAATTGGATACATGGGTGCTCGTCATTTTCTTCCTGAGGACCATCCTTGGCGAAGGAGTAGGCTGTTTGATGGTAAGATTGAAAACCGACCAAGACCAAAGGTTTTAACAGGTGAACAAATACTTGAACAAGTGTCAGCAGGTAAGTTTGCACCCTATGGGAAGCATCCCCATATTCTGAAGAAGCAAAAATTGATGAGCAAATATGAAGCAGATAGTATCAAGAAAATAAACCTGAACTGGAACAAAAGAAGCATTCTTTTTGAGCTACCGTATTGGAAGACACTCAATCTCAGGCACAACCTTGATGTGATGCACATAGAAAAAAATATATGTGACAGTTTACTTGGCACATTGTTAAGCATTCCTGGAAAGAACAAGGATACCCCAAAAGCTCGCATGGACTTAAAAGATATGAAAATCAGAAAAACCTTACATTTTAAGGAGCGTCCTGATGGTAAAGTTGTAATGCCTCCTGCATTGTTCACATTGTCTCCACAAGAGAAACAAATGTTCTTAGACTTCCTACAATCTATCAAGTATCCAGATGGGTATGCAGCAAACATTTCCAAATGTGTAAACACAAGAGATGGAAAGTTGTCAGGTCTTAAAAGTCATGACTGTCATGTTCTTTTACAAAAAGTCCTTCCAGTTGGGATGCGTGGGTGCCTTAGTAAGGATATTTGCACTGCATTGTTTGAGTTAGGCAATTATTTTCAAGAATTATGTGCTAAAACATTGAATGTAAGTTATTTTGAAAAATTAGAAGAGTGTATAGTTTTGATACTTTGTAAGTTAGAGAAGATTTTTCCTCCTGCATTCTTTGATATCATGGTTCATTTGCCTATTCATTTACCCCATGAGGCCAAACTTGGGGGGCCAGTGCAATATCGATGGATGTACCCAATTGAAAGGTAATGCTCTCTAATTTTATATGTGAAATTACACATTCAATGCCAAAATAAATGTCTAATATGTAACATATAGATTGTTTTATGACATTTATATGAAGGTATCTTGGCACATTGAAAAAGTTTGTTACAAATCGAGCTCGTCCAGAAGGCTCAATTGCAGAGGCGTATCTTGCGAAAGAATGTCTTGCATTTTGCTCAATGTATCTTGATGAGACTGAAACTGTGTTCAATAGAGAAGAGCGAAATTATGATGGTGGTGACCGTGGCCCTGGATTGGCAATATTCACTCAAAGTGTTCGTCCTATTCTTCCGATGTATCGACCTCCTGACATTACTTTTAAAGAACGAGATATGGCTCATTGGTTTGTCCTTTACAACAGTTCAGAAATAGATCCATATTTAGAGTATGTTTTTGCATATATGTCTTTCTTATCAAAAAATAGCAAAATAATTAGCTATAGTTTATATTACATCTTGTATTTATTTAAATAGAGAACACAAACGCATATTGGAGAGTGAAAGTACAAGGGATATCAGGAAGAGGCAAATGGAGCTATTCCCTAATTGGTTTAAATGTCGGGTAAGACATAATTGTAACTTTTTATTTTTTTTATTTATTCACCTAATTAACTTCAACACCAATTAATATGCACTACTTTACATTGTGTAGATGAATCACTTGAAATCTCAGGGGTCGTCAGAAATAACTAATGAATTATGGTCATTAGCTAATGGCCCTGATCCGCTAATAAGACAATATTCAGGTTGCATATCTAATGGAGTTCGATTCCATATAAAGGAGTTAGAAAGTCATCGAAGAAGTCAAAATAGTGGGGTAGTGGTGGAAGGAGACCATAGGGGACAAACTCATGACTTTTATGGTCTATTATGCAAAGTATGGGAAATGAGATATATGTTTGATCATCGAGTAATTTTGTTTCAATGCGAATGGTTTGATACTGGAAGTCGCAAGACTATATACACGGATGCATATTGTACTACCATAGATGTTAGAAGTCGATGGTATACAAATGACCCGTTTGTTTTACCAAATCAAGTGCAACAAGTTTTTTATGTCAATGATACGAAATTAGGCTTCGGTTGGAAAGTTGTACAACGTGTTCAACAACGTGGGATGTGGGATATACCAGAAATAATAAGTGAGGAAATGAATGATGATGAAACAGATAATGTGTTCCAACAAGATGAAAACATCGATATTCCTCATATTGTTACTGAAGATTACATTGGAGATGAACTATGTAGACATGATATTGAAGCCGAAATCGTTCAAAATGACTTGATTAACACAAAGAGGCAGACACGTGATGAATTTATTGGGCTTGATTAATTTATATGTGATGAAGATGATGAGCTTGTGGAAATGGAGCACAATGATGATGAAGATGAGTTTCATGATGATTTTGACTCTGAGTGTGACTCTGATTCTCAGTCTAACAATGATTATAATGTGTCACCTTGATTTTATTGTAAGTTATTTGTTTAAAAATGTATAACTTGTACACTTACTGAGTTACATTAATCTTATAATTTGTACACTTATTATGTTACGTTTATTTTATACTTTGTAACATTTACTTAATTACTTTGTGATTACTTATATGTTCTTTACATATAATATTATATAGGTTGTGGATATGCCAGCCGGTAAGAGAGTAGGATTGAGCAGCCGACTGTCGACTACAGATGCTACATCTTCGGGGGAGTCACCTCGTGTTGATGGAGCCTTGGCATTAGGATCACCTGTGCTAGCAAACTCACCTACACATTCAGGAGAGTCACCATGTGTTGGTAGCAATGCAGGTTTTTAATACATTTGTTTTATATTCTATTATAATTTTTTTATATTTTATAAGTTTAATTGATTACTAACTATTGAAAAAAATAATAGCTTCTGCAGAAAAATCACGTGCTCGTGGCCCTACGAAGGGCAAAGGTGTGCAACAAGAACTTATTAAAAATAAAGGAAATAAGCTTTCAGTTAAAGTTTGTCCGATTGCAGCTACATTCATTGGAAAAAATGCTTGTAAGATTGCTAATCAATTGGGCTTCCAAATTCGTCTTAAGGCACCGTTACAAGGTGTTAATACTTGGAGCAAAATTGATAGGGGCACTAAAGAAGTCATATTTCAGAATGTGTTGGTAATGTGTTGGTAATGTATTGTTTGAATTACATACTTTTGTTTGGTGGTTCTTTGATATTTTTGTGTTTATGATTAATAGGAATATATTACATGTGATATCTTGCAGCAAATGTTTGAAATTGAGGACTTTTCTGAGCAGTATGTTCAAAACGCCATTGAGCAAAAATGCCACTCTATATATAAGGATTGGCGAAGCAAGTGGAAGCAACATTACCTGCAGTTACTAAAAAATGAAAAAGACCCATATGAGAATGCCCCGGACCCATCAAGACAAGATGATTGGAAGTATATGATTGACATTTTTTGGGCTTCTGAGCAACACAAGGTAATTTAATAATCACCCATTTTGAATTCCAAACAAGAGGTTAAAATATTTGAGGTTTACTAATTAATTTATTTTCTAAGAAACGAGCGGCCCAAGCGAAAATTAACCGTGCTCAGTTACCTTACAATCATACATCCGGATCCCAATCATTCCCAATGAAATTATCCCTTCAGGTAATATGTTAGTCTTTACGTAATTTTAATATTGTATATGCTAGTCTTTAGAAACCCTTGTAATATGCATTAATCGTTGCCTCCAAAATATCCTTAAATTATTAACTTCATATATAATTTCAATAAATTACCAAAATATATTTAATTTTTATCATAATAAAGTGACTCACATGCTATGTTTTTTAATGGGAGGTACATCTATCTCAAGTTTTTCTTATAGCCTTATAATTTGCTATTAACTGGGGTTAGTCTAATTGTTAACTAACTTGAACTATTACTTAATAAATAGACCGAAAAGCTTGGAGATAAGGATCTTCCATTTTCTATGTTTTATAAAGACACTCATTGGAGTAAGAAGAAGAATGACTACATTCATCCAACATGCCAGGAAAATTATGTATGTGTCAGCTACAATTTTTTGCAACGCACGTTTTTATTTTATTCCCATTAAGACTATTTATAATGGTATCTTATATATTCTGAATATGTACAGGAGGAGATTGTCAGGCGTGAGAATGAGACAATGGAGTCAGGTGACCCACTTTATACACCAGAGCAACTCTCCCAGATGGTGCTCGGAGAAAGATCGGGCTATTTGCTCGGATTTGGGAAGGGTCCAAAGCCATCCTCCTCAACAAAATCTAATGTATCCTCTAAAGCGTATTATGAGGAGATTGAAAAGCTCAAGGCACAAATTAATGAACAAAATGCGATCATTATAGAACAAAATGAGTGCATAATAAAAAATGAAGATGATAGGAAGGCACGGGAAGAGCAGTACCAAAAACAATTTGATCAATTATTTGCAATGATGCGAGATAAATTTGGAGATGGTTCGGAAGGGACATCGACCTAGCAGGTAGGATATGAATTTATTCTTTTTTTTTATGTTTATTACCCCTAGAAATAAATATTATAATTTCTAATTCTTTAGCAATTATGTTCTTAATGCAGGAGGTTACTATCAAGAAGCTCTTAAACCAGGATTTCTCATTCGTTGCTTTGGCTGAATTTAGAAGTAAAGTAAGAAATCGCCACTGAGATTTTATATCTATGCTTGATTTGTTTGATAATGAAGTTGAGACATTGCTAGTATATACCATTTTGAGTAACAGAATTTTAGATAGAATTTTTAGTAGTTATCCTTATTTAGTTTCATATATTTTTAAAGTTATATGGTCTAAAGATGAATACTTATATTTGCATTGAAACAATTGTACTCATTTTTTGCCATGGCATGTCAAATGTTACAAAGAAAATTTAAATAATTGTAATATGAGAATGTTGTATATATACCAAGTTGGCTGCCTGTTTAATAGGAAACAAGAAAATAACACGCATTTATAAGATTAATCTATACTTAAGGTACAAAGAGAAACTTTTATTATGGTTGTATATTCTCACATCTTAACTCTTTATCAAATGTGTAAACTTTGCTGGATGACATTTTCACTATATATGACTATTTTTTTTTTGGTAAGTCACTATATATGACTATAATTTCTCTATAACGTAATCTTTTTCTTTTCAAAGAATAGTAAGCACGCAATAGTTGAATAATTCTAACTGTTTCACGTCTCTTATATAATCACTTTTAGATTTAATAAAAAAACAAAGAAGCGAAACAAAAAAGAAAATGAGTTGCGAAAAAAGAAACCCAAGAACTTTACTTTCCTAAGCATTACTACCTTAAGATCTCAAATGTTTAGGCTTTAGCAAATTTTTCTTTTTATCTCCCAAAGAAAGTAAATCTTTGAGATTAATAGATAAAATGCCAAATATTTTGCCTTATTTGAAACTTCTCTTCGCTTTAATTTTCTCTCCTATGATTATTTTCAATTTTATAACTTTCTCTACTAAGGTGAATACTTATGTACAATGGAACTTATTTAGATCTTTAGGAACATGACAAACGTTTGTTGTTTTTGAATGCTAGGTGCGCATTATGCTTGGATTGCGACGTCCAAAGGTTGTTTTTATTTCATGGTTGCTACTGAGGCAATGAAGTTTCATCAAGAACTTGGTTTTGTAATCGGTTAATGGTTTACTCGATATGTAAAAACTAGTGTAAATATGTATAGAACATTGTAATAGTATTGTTGTTGAACTGATATATATTGGTTCTATGTAATTTTTGGAGACCATATGTATGTTATGTTTTTGGTTGAGAAGATATAATTGATCTTTAATTGACATTTTTATTTTTGGGTCAATTTATGTAGTTACTACAAGTGGACTTTTTTTGTATGTAATGTTACAGGAAAATAAAGCAGGAAATAAAAATAGTAGTGGTTGTATTATTTTTAAGCCTATTGGCGACCAATTGGTTGCTAAAAGTGAATAATTGGCAACCATTTGGTCGCTAAATGGCATAAGCAAAGTTGAATTCTGAATAGAATTAATGACCAATGAGTTGCTAAATTTCTAATATTTGCCGAACAATTGGTCACTAAAAGAAGAGGGAGTTCTAATCTTTAGCAACTATATGGCGACCAATTGGTCGCTAAAAACTTTATATTACGCAACTAATTAGTCGGCAAAAGATATAAAAATTTGGCAAAATATCATGGATTTGGCGACTATTTGGTCGCTAAAAAACAAACTTTTGGCGACCCATTAGTCGCTAAAGGTTTTTTATTTGGCGACCAACTGGTCGTTAAAGGTTTTATATTTCATGACAAAATTTTTTAATTTGGCGACCAATTGGTCGTTGAAAATATGATTTTTGGCGACCAATTAGTCGCTAAAGGTTTTTATTTGGCGACCAACTGGTCACTAAAGGTTTTATATTTCATGACAAATTTTTCTAATTTGGCGACCAACTGGTCGCTGAAAGTACCTTATTGGCGACCAAATTTTTGGTCGCGAAAAACGTCTCTTTTGCCGACCAAGCCATGAATTGGTCGCTAATATCTTCCTCCACCAATGTTTCGCGACCAAATGCCGACCAATTTTATTTTGGTCGCAGAAGACTTTAGCGACCAGAATAGAGTCTTTAGCGTCCAATTTTGTTGGTCGCCAAAAATGTGTTGTGTTGTAGTGATACTTCCTCTTTGCTCCTCCTCTTCACATTTTTCTCCAGTACGCATAGAGAGAAGGATGGATTTAGGGCTCAAAATTACAATAATACAGAGAAAAGTGGGTTTAAAACTTCCTATACGTGGGTCAGATTGTCGAGTCGGGTTGGGTTTTCGGGTCGAGTCTAAAATTTCAGTGTAGGCCTTCGCCTACACTCGGCCCTTCGTGCGTCCGCCAGTGGCTCTTAGGAATATTACCTGAAGGGTGAAGGAGAAAAATCAACTTTAGTTGCAGTTTAAAGAGAAGAAAATATTTGGAAGAAGGTTAAACTTCTCCCTTCCTTTTGTATTACGTTGTACCCAAAGAGTGATTATAAGTAGGCAAACACAATTGTCTTTCCAAAATAAAAAAGAAAATAAGAATATCTTAGAACATATTTAAATTATTCTCAATATCTAAAAAGAAAGAAAAGCAAAAGTTTTGCGAAAAATATCACCCAACTGAACGTTTAAGTGTGCAAATGGAGCAGTGAAATCATACTTTAATATGATATCCTTAATAAAATAATAATCCACTTCAATATATATGGTGTATCCATGAAAAACTAGATTAGCAGCAATGAGTATAGTCACTTGATTATCATAAAACATAGATATTGGAGTTGAAGTTTCAAGACTAAAGTCACAGAGGAGAGAATTGAACCAAGAGTATCTTATAGATACTATGGGCCATATATAGTACGATACTCAACCTTAGGACAAGAATGAGTAACTACAATTTTCTTCTTAATATGCCAAGTTACAAAATTAATATCAATAGAGCCCTGATTAACACATAACATTTCATATTTAATTTGACACATTTTATGTGTGCTAATTGCATATAAATTCTCATTTCAGATTCAAATTTATCACATTATTCTCACATCCTTATATTCGTAAAGTTTTTGCAATTTTATGATCTGAAAGAGTCGAATTAGGGTATGCAGAAGTATAAAAAATGCAAAGGTGATAAGTCTCGAGTCAATGGGAAGCGAAAAAAAGAAGAATATTGGATAAGGAAGCCTTTGGGCATTTTATTGAATGCTAAGGCCCGTTTGATAACGTTTTTGTTTTCTGTTTATGTTTTTAAAATTTTGTAAACTGACAATAAAAATATGTCTATTAAATCATTTTACGTTTTTTTATTTTAAAAAAATAAAAACTTAAATAAAAAACGTAAACAGAAAAAATGTATTTTCACTCTATTTTTTTCAATTGCAAACATTTTGTCAATTCTAATATTTTGTCCGTTTTTGTTACATCATATTAAAATAAATTATTTTATTCAAATATTTTATTAAACTAAAATTATTTTTAATAAAAAATATAACTAAATTAAATTAAATTAGTATGTAATTTCTATTATTAATTTATTTCTAATAAATAATTAAATTAGTTAATTTAATTAATAATAAAATAAAATATATAAATTTAATTTAATAAATAATTTAATTGATATAAAATATTTATTAAATTATTTTTTGTAAATATTTTAATTAAATTCTTTAATTTAATTTAAAGTAATTAATTTAAATAATCTTAAATATATTTTATTAAATTATTTTTAATAAATATCATAATTAATTTAATCTAATTTAATGATTAATTTAATTTATTTATTTTTTATGAATTATATTTAATTAAATTATTTTTAATAAATATTTTAATTTAATTATTATGAAATATATTTTATTCAATTATTTTTATTAAATGATATAATTAAATTATAATTAATATATATTATATTTACTAGATTAAATGATATAATATTTATATTTTATTCAATTGATTTTAGTAAATAATATAATTAAAGTTAATTAATATAAAATGTATTTATTAAATTCAATTAATTTTTAAAAAACTAATAAAATTAAATATTTTATGTAAATAAAAAAATTAGTAACTATAAATAAAATTGTATTTTCAAACGCAGTTTCAATTTTCATTTAAAAAAAAGGAAAACGACAACAAAAAATAAAAAAAAATAGAAAACATAAATATATAAACGTAAATAAAAAAATAACAGTGTTACCAAACGGCCCTTAAGTGGACTATGGCTATGTTTGTTTTGAGGGATTGGATGATGGGGTATAAGTAATACCATAAGATAATATATGAGATTGAATGTAACATGAGATTAATTTTTTATGTGAGATTATTTTTTTGGTGTTTAGTTGATAGGATATAAAGTAGGATAAAAGATGTGATTTAACATGAGATGTGACGAGAAATAATTTTGGATATTTAGATTTTGACGGGAAACAAGTCCAGATGTGAGGGATAAATAATACCATGTCCCCCATGGTATTACTTATCCCCCCATTTTGAGGGATAGGAAATCCAATCTGGAGTTGCGATACTACAAACTAAACACAAGACTAAAGTCAACTTGGTCAAAAATTGTAAGCTAATTATCCCCCAAACAAACATTGCCTATGTTTATAACAACCTTAGGGACCATATCATGAGCTAACATTATGCCTAATTCATAGGCAAGGCCATTTTTTAGTAGCACAAAGGCACAACATTAGCCTATGGCTAAGGCAACAGCCTTAAGCCATTCTCAAGTGCCTAGCAACCTTGGAAGGGAAAGACACGTAGTAGACACAATATAACATGACTGAATTTATATAGAAGGACAGCAGCGGAGCCAGAATTTTTATTGAGGGGGCACCGAGCACCCAATAAAAAAACAACGATCGAATTATTTTTAGATTAAGAATGGGAAAAAATGATATTATTTTTAGAGAAAGAATAAATTATTCTTAAATATTAATCAGTGAATATACTTATCACGGTTAATGATTCAAATACCTGAAATTTATTAGAGATATCTCTCGCTATAAAAAAAATAATTATTATTAAATTTTATTGTCTATAGAATTTATTGTGTTATATGCTAAATTTACTGATAGTATGAACAAAAGTATACAATAGTGTATTGAAAGAATATACTTTATTTTAAAAAAAATACCAAGTTTAATTCTTGTAAACTTTTTTTATGTTAAAAATTTTTGAGTTAACTTTAAATTTTTAATAAAGCCAAAATATTTTAATTTTTAATTAATTTAATTTTTAAATAAAACTAAAATAGTAAGAATGGGTATTTTAATAATTTTGTATTAAAAATTGAGGAGGTCACTTGCCCCCTTGCCTTTATGTGGCTCCGCCACTGAGAAGGAGAAAGGGGAATAACATGAACTGGGGGTACAACAGATGGGAGGAAAAGAAGAAAACAAAGAAGAAGAGAAGGAAACGATACAGAATGAATAGAGATGGAGAGAGAGATGAAGCAGAGCAACCATGGTCCATTGAATATCCAAACTTGGTGCTGGGATGAGAAACATAAATAGGTGAGTGGGACAGTAGCCTTCCAATGTGCAGAGCAATGGATGGGCCAATTAGGATGCATATGGACCTAAGGATGTCAAAATACTCGTACTCGGTGGGTACCTACTTCACTCGCCCCGTTCGGGAAGGGTAGGGGGATATTAATAGCGGGGACGGGGACATGTATGAAGTTTGAAATGTTACCCACATGGGTACGAGGAGGGGGACGGGGACGGGTGCGATAGTCCCCACCCCCCGTACCCGTTTAAATATTTATTTGTTAATTTTGTTGGCGTGGTGACTCCTTTAGAAGTCCCACATCGGCTTCTCACAAAGAAGTAAAGGTCTTGTGAGGTTATAAATAAAGACCACTTCATCTTTGGTTAAGTGCATCAGTCAAAGTCAAATATATATATATTTTTATTTTTTATTTAATATATATATGTAATATATTTTTTTATTTAATATATATAATATTTATAATAATTTTAAATATTTATTTTATACATATAATATATAATTTGTAATAGTTAATATACTTGGCGGGTAAACGGGGACGGGGATGGGGAATTAATTATTTTGTGGGGACGGGTATGGAAAAATTTTTTTTTTTCCGAAACGGGGATGGGGACGGAGACGGGTAAGGGTATTGCTAAACGGGGAAGGGGATGAGGAAGGTCATACCCGCCCCATACCCGCCCCATTGACATCTCTATATGGACCCTCAGATCAGCCTCAAGGGGATACGTAAAGATGGCCTGGCTCCTTTGTTAGACATCTCGATCAAAGCCCTTATCAAAGTCAAGTGGACAGCCACACTTCTCCCCAACCAACAAAGAAGTGTGGGTGAGAGCAATATCACCATAAATGCTAGAAAAATGAGTGGAGTAGCTCAGAAGCTAAGTATAAGCACGTGTAGAGAGCCGTTGGATTCCTCAAGAAACCGAAGCAGTGGGTTTGGGTGGAATATTGAGCGGCCAACGAATAACGAGCCAACTTTAGCGAGACAATTTAATTCATTTAGTTGGATCAGTAGTGGACCAGGCCCAGCCCAGCTAGAGCAATCAGTGAAGACCTGCAAGAGTTGCCCAAACCAAGGTGGTCCAATTCATAAGGACATGTAATCTGGGCTGTCATCATTGGGTTTACCAAGTAGTGTTCTAGAACCAAAATCCTTAGACTGTTGCAATTTGGTTAGTAAACATATTGACGTGGCTCGACTACGAAAAACAAGAAAATAAAAAGAACGAACAAGAAAAGCTGAAAGAAATTCTTAGAGTTTCAATATCATCAAGTCTGTCTAAAAACAATAACGTAAGATGTTATTTATATGCATCAATAGAAACCCTAACCCTACTAGATAAATCCAAAACAATACGATTAAAATAAATAAACTAAGAATAATCCAAAAAGATATAATTAAATAAATAAACTAATAATAATAAAAATTATCATTGGACTTGGGCTTCCTATCTCGTTTAGGACTAGATATGGCCCTACTCCATGCTCCATCGTTCTCTCCAGGTTGAAAAGAACTCTGTTCTGAAGAGTGGGAGGAAATGTAGCAATCTAACAATGAAGGATCCAAATAACAAAGATCATCCTTTAGTATCCAAGTAGCATCAGAATCAGGACGATCATGCCATTTATCAAGGAAGCGACGAAAACCACAATCTCGAGAAGTCACGAACTCATCATCAAGGATAATATCCACAATCTCCTTAGAATGCTGCAATGAAGGCACAGCAGGTGCACCTTTGCTAGATCCACCTGCAGACACATTAGAAGGCAAAACAGGAGGCTCAAAAGTGCCTCGGTAAGGTAGCAGATCTTCTACATTGAAAATAGGACTAATATCCATGTCATTAGGCAAATCAAGAAGATATGCATTAGATCCCAGTCTACGAATGATAGAATAAGGGCCCATGGCTCTTGCATAAAGTTTTTTTGAAAATGTTTTTGGAATTCTTTCAGGATGAATGCGAACCATGACATATTCACCAACATTAAATTCCTTAGATCTACTATGCATATCAGCAGCTAGTTTATATTCTTCATTACTTAGGGAAATCTTTCACCTAATCTCAGCATGCAAGTCATGGATGTGTTTTGCAAAGTTTTCTGCAGGTTCAGACACAAGCATATGAGGTGGTAAAGGAACAAGATCAATGGGTGTGCAGGGTGAGTAACCATTAACAATTTGAAAATGACTTCTACTAGTTGAACGATTAACAGAATTGTTATAAGCAAACTCAGCTATTGGCAAAATTAAATCCCAAATACCTTGTTTTTCCCCAACTAAGCACCTAAGCATATCACCCAAACTACGATTAACAACCTCAATTTGACCATTAGTTTGAGGATGAAAAGCAGATGAAAATTTTAAAGTAGTACCAAACAATTTCCAAAGAGTTTTCCGAAAATAACTGACAAATTTCACATCCCTATCAGATACAATGGTGGAAGGCAAACCATGAAATTTAACAACTTCTCTAAAGAATAATTTAGCAACATGTGAAGCATCATTGGTTTTGTTACACGGAATAAAATATGCCATCTTAGAAAACCTATCAACAACAACCTAAATAGAATCATGCCCTCTAGCAGTCCTAGGCAATCCAAGAACAAAGTCCATGTTAACATTCTTCCAAGGTTCATCAGGGACAGGTAAAGGAGTAAATAAACCAGTGTTTTGTTTCTTAGCCTTAGCTAACTGACATGTTCTACATTGTGCAACTATCCTAGCAACATCTTTTTTCAGAGAAGGCTAATAAAATCTATCTTCAACCAATGCAATAGTTTTATCCCTCCCAAAATGTCCAGTTAAACCACCTGCTTGCATCTCCCAAATTAACAAATCCCTAAGTGATGTTCGAGGTATGCACAATTTAGTCACTTTAAACAAATAACCATTTTCAACAAGAAAGTCAACATACTCATGACGGTTACCCTTACTAACCTGATCATAAATAATACCAAAGTCAGGACATGTAGAATACTCATCTTTCAATCTATTATCCCAATGACATAAGCACTCATACGATGAAGTGTAACAGTTAATCGACTAAGTGCATCGACAGCTTTGTTTTCAATACTAGCACGATGGTTATTCACAAAAGAATATTCATTTAAAAATTCAACCCACTTAGCATGTCGGGAATTCAATTTCTTTTGCGAGTTTAAATATCTTAAAGCTTGGTGGTCAGAAAATAACACAAATTCAGTAGGCAACAAATAAAACCTCTAAAAGCGAAGACTCTGCACTATAGCATAAAACTTCTTATCAGAGGTAGAATATCGTCTTTTAGCATCATTGAGTTTTTCACTAAAGATAGCTATAGGGTGACCTTCTTGACTTAAGACACCACCAATACCTACACCTGATGCATCACAAGAAACCTCAAAAACTTTGGTAAAATCAGGATATCTCAAAACAGGCGTCTCAGTCATTTTTACCTTAATTTCTCTAAATGTCTGGCTAGCAGCATTAGACCATTGAAACTCCTTATTTTTTAAACATTCTGTGATAGGAGCCATAATGGTGCTAAATCCCCCAATAAATCTCCTATAGAAAGAAGCTAAACCATGAAAACTACAAGCCTCAGTGATAGATTTTGGTTCAGGCCACTCCCTAATAACTCTAACCTTTTCGGGGTCAGCTGAAATGCCATATTCAGACACAATAAAGCCTAAGAAAAGCACATGTGGTTGCATGAAAGAACACTTCTTAAGGTTAACATAAAGTTTAGCCTCTCGCAGAGTGAGAAAAACCTGTCGAAGGTGTTCTAAATGCTCTTTCTTTGATTTGCTATAGATCAATATGTCATCAAAGTAGGCCACCAAAAATTTCTCAATGAAAGGCTGTATGACATGGGTCATAACTCTTATGAAAGTATTAGGAGTATTCGACAAACCAAAAGGCATGACTAACCACTCAAACAAACCATCTTGTGTTTTAAATGTAGTTTTCCACTCATCCCCTGGCCTAACATGAATTTGATGATAACCACTATGCAAATCTATCTTAGAGAACCAATTAGAACCAGCTAATAGATCCAACATATCTTCAAGGTGAGGGGTTGGAAATCTATATTTGATTGTGATCTTATTGATGGCTCTATTATCTACACACATTCCCTAAGATCCATCTTTCTTAGGTGTCAACAAAGTTGGCACCACACAAGGACTAAGGCTATGCCTAACAAATCCTCTCTCTAAAAGTCCTTTTATTTGCCTATTCAACTCCCGCTGGGAATGTACAAAAGTATACTCGAAGGGTTTGAGAGCGTGTAGGGCGCGTGCGGCGGCTATGACTGCAGTTGCGGCTAGGGTTTGAGATGAATAATGAGTTTTCATTGATTATAGATTGATTTGCTCTGATACCAAAATTGACGTAACTCGGCTACGAAAAACAAGAAAATAAAAAGAACGAATAAGAAAAGCCGAAAGAAATTCTTAGGGTTTCAATATCATCAAGTATGTCTAAAAACAATAACGTAAAATGCTATTTATAAGTACCAACAGAAACCGTAACCCTACTAGATAAATCCAAAACAAATACAATTAAAATTAATATAAACTAAGAATAATCCAAAAATATATAATTAAATAAATAAACTAATAATAATAAAAATCATCATTAGACTTGGGCTTCCTATCTCGTCTAGACCTAGATATGGGCCTACTCCATGCTCCATCACATGTATAAAGAAATCATGCTAATGGAATGGAGGTACGGAATAGAAAAATTCTAGAGAATTGTATTTAGAGGTTTTGGACCTTCTCGAATTGGTTCAAGCTACTTTCTTTTTATTTTCATTTTAGTTTTTCTTTCTTCCCAAGCATTTTCCAATATAGGGAAATCAAAGAAGAATTCCTGGAAGCCATTACACATGGCTACAAAGCAAGCCTAGCATGCAGAACACTGCCACAATCCGTCAAATACACCTCTCATGCAAGGGATACTACAATGAAAACAGCTCCTACAACCCTCGCGCACACACATGTATAGCCTGCACTGTCGATAATCTGAGCTTCGCGTCTAACTGTGGGCCATGGTTCAAATGTCAGAATGCATTTCCGCATTATGGGCAGGCCAACAGCCATTTTGCGCCCATGACAGCAAGCTAACCTATTCCTGTGCCCACGAGAAGAATTTTCGTGCCCAAGATGGAGGACTCATCCAGAATTATATTTTCAGGCCTTTAATAGAAATTTTGTAATTATTTTGATATATATATTTTCTGATCTTCGCTTTTTGATATGATCTTCCCTTGTCTTTAGCTGGGAGCTTTATCTGGGTGGGGTGAGGTTTTGAGAATTTGATCTGCTGCCAGTTTTTTCTTGATAATATAATCTTCGTGCAGCTGGGATGGCTAAAGACATACATTCATATATAAATGTACGTACATAGCTGTAGAATTGTTTTTTGATTCAATTCTCTACTTCATTTGATACTCAACTGCCCTCAAAGATTTTGTTGGGTGCAAGCCGAAGTGTAAAGTGGGATGGATCAAGAATAAACAAAAAATAATTTCGCAATATAAAATTCTTTTGGTATAAAGCTGCTGCTCTTGTACTCTAATATAACACCCACAATTCTAACTTCTCTGTTCTCTCTATATTTTTTTGCTAATGTTAATAACATACAGGCCATGCATCTTTGTATAGATAATAAGTCAGTTCTATAATAAGTGAGTTGTCTTAGCTGTCAATATCTTCAAACTTCCAGCTTCAACTTTGCTGTCATGAGCTGTATTGTGTGGCTTTTTGAAACTTCTATAAAGATCTTTAATTTCAATCTTCAACAATTGCTGCTATGTTTTAATGGGACAGTTGCAATTGTTCACTTTTCAACATTGCTAATTAATTTTCAACACCCCCTCTTAATTTGCAATGTTGAACATTTCTTTGAACTTCTCAAATTTATCTTTTGTGACAACTTTGGTGTGTATATCCGTTGGTTGATCATTGCTATTGATAAACTTTACTAATATTTCGCCTTTGCTTGCTAAATCTCGAATAAAGTGATGACCAAGTTCTATATGCTTTGAATGAGCATGAAACGCTGGATTTTTTGTCATGGCCATTGCTAACATATTATCATAGTAGATGGTTGTAGGGCTTTTTTTCTTCATGCTGTAGATCTGAAAGTATTCTGCGTAACCAAAATTGCTTCACAAGCTACATCGATCTATTGCTGCAATGTCTTCTGCTTTAGCTGAAGAAAGTGCAACAGTCTTTTGCTTCATTGAACTTCGTGAAATTATTTTTGAACCCAAGGAGAAAACATATCCTAATGCGCTTTTACTATCATCCAATGCAGTCACTATTTGTGAAACCGACAAGCTTATCATCTACTTCTTTCACATACTTGATGCCGAGCTTCCTTGTGCCTTGAGGATACCTTAGGTCATTTTTGCTGTTGCATAATGAAGTTTACTTGGCTCTTTCATAAATCTTAAAATAAGACTTACTGAATGAGTTATGTCTGGCCTAGTATTTGCAAGATAAAATAATGATCCAACCAAGCTTCAATATGCTTTTGCATCTACCGTTTTGGCTTCATCATTTTGCTGCATTTTTTCATTTAGGGCCATAAGGGTATACACTGGTTTGTAATTTTCCATGTGAAATTTTTTTAGCAATCTTCCAAATATTTTTCTCAAGAAATAAGAATTTCTTCTTTTGCTTGCTTCCCTGTATGCCAAGAAAATACTTCATAATTCTTAAGTCAGTCATTTCAAATTATTTCATCATGGCTTTCTTGAATTCCTCGATCATTGTATGATTAGTCCTAGTGTAAATCAAATCATCAACATATAAGCGTATAACTAAAAAATCTTGCACACCCCTCTTTTTTATGTAGAGAGATGCTTCATTAGGACTTCTTTCAAACCCATTATATTGAAAATGATGATCAATTCTACTATTCCAGGCTTGTGGTGCTTGTTTTAAGCCATTCAATTCCTTCTGAAGTCAATAAACTTTTTCTTCATTTCCCCTTTCATGTAGCCTTGAGGTTGTTCTATGTACACCTCTTCTGCTAAGTTTCCATTTAGAAATGTAGACTTCACATCAAGTTGAAATATGGGCAACTCCATTTGTGCTACTACTGCAAGAATTGTTTTGATGGTCTTTATGTGGGCTACTGGTGCAAAAGTTTCACAAAAATCAACACCAAGTTGTTGGGAGCAGCCTTTTGCAACAAGTCTTGCTTTATACTTTTGAATTGAGCCACTTTCTTTGAATTTTGTCTTGTAGACCCATTTGAGACCAATTACTAGTTTGCCTTCTGGTAAATCAACAAGCTCTCACGTACAGTTCTTTTCAATCATGTTAATTTCTTCATCCATTGCTTTTGTCCACACTTCTTTTTTTATTGCTTCTTCAAAATTGTGTGGTTCACTTGCAAATAATGCAACATTAGATGATTCATATATCTCACTTCGAAATTGTACCTTACTTAGTGGAGTATCTGATTCTGTAATAATTTGATTTAGAGTGAATGCACTGTGATAACCAACTTTTGGAGATTCTGAACTTGCTCTTTCATTGGGACTTAAGCTTGGACTCAGAGTTGGTGGTGTGCTAGCCTCTATTAGAGCTTTTTTAGTTGAGGGCTCCAGTATTCAAGTATTTATGGTGCTTGATAAGAATTTTCTTTCCAATTCCATTCTATCATCTCATCAAATATGACGTCTCTGGAAATCAATAGTTAATATTCTATTAGATTTATGAGACGATATCCTTTAGATTCGTTGATGTAGCTAATGAAGATGCACTTTTCTCCTTTTTCATTGAATTTTTCCATATTTTGAGAAGGGATATGAACATAGGCTATGCTTCCAAATACTTTGAGATGATTCACTTACAGCTTTCTCTTAAGCCATGCTTCAAAAGGTGTCTTGTTTTGAATGGCTTTTGTTTGTGAGCAATTGAGAATGTACACTACGATATTAACTACATCAGCCCATAATTTGTTGGGAAGCTTTTTACCTTTAAGTATGTTTTTGCCATTTCCACAATTGTGCAATTTTTCCTTTCTACCATGCCATTTTGTTGTGGAGTCCGCTATACTGTCAACTACCTTTTTATGCCTTTTTCCTTATAGAACTTCATGAATGGTGTATAGATGAATTCTCCACCATTGTTAGTTCGGAGTGTCTTTAACGTCATTCTACTTTCCCTTTCTACAGTTGCCATAAACTAAAGAAATTTGGAGAAGGTTTCTAATTTTTTTTAAGAAAGTACACCCACACCATCCTGGTAAAATCATCAATAAATAAAAAAAAATATCTTCTTTTTGTTAACTGTTGAAGTTTTGGCTAGTCCCCACATATCAGCATGTTCCAGCTCAGTTGTGCTTTTGCTTTTCAGGAAGTCTTTGGAAAAAGAAGACAGTGCATTTTGCTATAGATGCATCCTTCACAAACTTTATCTTCTTTGTTTAATTGAGGTAGTCCAACCACCATATTTTTCTACTTTAATAATCTTATGTCTTTGTAGTTTAAGTGACCATATCTCAAATGCCATAAAAAAGAATTATCAATGCATTCCCTTTTGAAAGCATGATTTTCTTTCTGTGTCACTGTAAGTAGAAAAAACCTATTAGGAGTCCTTTTAACTTTGGCCACAATTATACTATCTTTTTTGTCAATAATCTCACATTCATAATTGTCAAACAACAATTTATAATCCTTTTGTTGTAATTGGCCAACATTGAGGAGGTTCTGAGTCAATTTAGGAAAATAAAGAACATCATGGATGTATTTTTAGTTACCATCCTTAATTTGGACTTCTATGATGTCTTTGCCTTCATATTCTATCTTCATTACATCTCCAAGCCTGACTTGAGAGTGAAAATGGTCATCGAGCTTCACAAAGGACTTCGATTGCCCGTCATGTGATTGCTGTAGCCACTATCCACAAACCATAAATCTTATGTTTCATGCTCAATACTCATACATGAATAGAATACTTGATCTTCATCTTTATGATTGGTGAAATTAGCTTGACTATTTTCATGCTTGTTTTGGAACCAGCAATCTCATTAGGAGTGATTAGGGACTTTACATTTACTGCATTTGAAACGACAGTCTTTTGACATATGACCACCCTTTTTTCAAATAAAACATTGAGGATTATTGTTACCGGATTTTGGTTGAAATTTTTGATATTTTCACCACTTCCTTTTCCTCGTTCTCTGCTTTGAGTTGTGCCCCCTTTCTGATCTTCTCCATCTTTGAAAACCTTTTATTTGTAATATTGACTTTTGCTTGAAACACTTCATCTAACAATTGATTTGTGAATCTACTTACTCTTTGGTCATGTGCTTTACGAGATCCCATCAATTCATAAAAAGAGAGTTTTGGTAAATCTTTAGTTTCTCCAAAGACTGTTACAACATGCTCAAATTTTGAAATGAGACTCTGAAGAATTCTTTCAACAATTTTCTTTTCTTAAATATCATCACCATTTCTCCTGATCTAGTTTACAATTTCTGCTACTCTGGTGTAGAAGTCTCAAACATTTTCATTTTCTTTCATCAACAAGTTGTCAAATTGCTTCCATAAATTTTAAAGCTTTATGGCAATTGCTTTCTTGGAGCCTTGGAACTCCTTTTGCAGAATTTCCTAAGCATCTTTGGCCTTTTGAACACCAAAGATTCTTGGATAAATAGATTTGTTGATAGGTTGTGGATAATTCTCATTGTAGTTGCATCATTCTTCAAATTCTCTTTATATTTTCTTTTCTTTTCATCTGACCATAGAATAGAACTTCCCATTGATGGTGGGTCTTCAGAACCTAAAATTTTGTAACCTCCTAGGTGCTAGATATCCCAATCAACCAATTCAATCACAAAGCAGTAAATAGAGAAGGGCAAAAATAAAACGAGGAAATCTATACAGGGAACTTTCCTAAAAAACCTTCACTAAAACAAAAAACGTTGGTTATAAACTCAACCTCACAATAGACTCGACTTTTTGACTCTATATTGTTAACTTTGCTCGGCTCCTCGATTCACCAACTCCTTAGCGAACTCTCTGACTTCTCGAAGGTACGACATCGAATCCTCGGCAACTCTTTTGCTGAATCCTCGGCATTCAAAGATTCAAAGTATTTCGAATCACACAAATGCACAGATTTTTGGCTAATTGGTTGAGAGAACAATGGTACTGTCTGGCTCACAATTTGATGATTATTTTCTCTGTGTTAAAACCCTAAATTCTTTTGGCGAATATATATATCGTCAACCCTGGTATGATTAGGGATTTTTTGTCATATTTTGGAAAGAAAGATTATTCACATCATGAGAAGTTCGCTCCAGCAGCCATCCTGTGAGGATCTCGCGAAGCAGTGCGGCCTTCCCACACAGCCAATTTTTAAAATTCAGTTCTTAGCTTTTTCTCGCGGGTAACTGCGTTCTTCCAGCAATTTTCATGCATTATGATGCTTTGGCTCTATTTGGTTTTCTCCAGACTTCCATTATTATACAAATAGCTTTCTTGAGGCCATTATACTTCTACTCGACTCAAGACTATAGTGTCTTAGCCTACACTAAGTCTAAAAGTTACATGACACTTTCTTCGATCATGGATTTTTCAATTTACAATTTTAGCCTTAACAATATTCTCTTTTGGCAATTCTATGTCAAAACACAATAAATGAGATTATAAATGAAATAATCCTAATTTTAAAAGGCCTCAGTAAACTATGCAGTTGTTGATGCATTCTAATTAATATACTTGTTTGCTACACACTTAAACAGATTGATCAAGGCATCATGTGGGAAAAATGATAAAGTTAAAAAAAAATGATAATAACCCATCATAAGTAACAAAATGATAAAGAAGAAAAAATAATAATAAGAAAACCCATTATAAATTGTAATCCATTATAGATGAGTTCAAAATTAAAAGAGTCTATTCATAGATAGATGAGTTCAGAATTAAAAGAGTCTATTACATTCTAACACAACTCAAAAGAGTACAAAACATAAACATCTCCCATTTTTGACTTGAATTGACAAAAAGAGAACAAAAAAAAAAAAAAAAAAAAAACCTAACACATAGCATCATCATCTCCCTCATTGTCACCCTCCCCTTTATTGTGAGCACTGCCTCCGTTGTCTTGACCACCCATGTGTGGAAAGAAGTCATTGTCAAATGAGTCACCAAATGTATTGGCATAGTTGTTTAAGTCTTGCTACACTTGATTAAGGGTGAGTTGCATTTCGTCCTAGTAGGCCTGCGTAGTCCTCAAGCGACTGTCCATATCTGTCTGAATAGTATGAGACTCAGCCTGGTGAGTGTCAATGGCATCAAAACACTGATAAACAGTGGTATGGAACATACATTTCTCCCCTTGAATGGGGACCAACATAGCTTCCAACATACTCATGTCATAGATTGGTGGAGTACTCGAAGAGGGACCAAAAGGGTCAATAGGATGTGGAGGACCTCTTGGTTAAGGTGGAGCAGGAAGTAGGACAATAGAAGGTTGGGAGTGTGTATGACTACAATGAGAAGATACATGGTCAATGGAATTTGGCATTTTAATCAATTGATAATTTTTAGGACACTAAACATGGAGAGACAAAAGATAATGCGTGATGAATAGTCTAAAAAGCATAGAATCAGACCTAAAGGTAGAATCTCTAGCAGTTGTAATCAGCTGAAACATAAATAGTGGGAGATTAAGATTCTACCAGTGACAATGGTATGGAGGATACGTCCTCGCTGTTTAGAAACAGAAGTAAGATGGAAAGTGGGATTGATGGAATTGACTTCATAAAGATGTAGCATTCTATTAATCTCAAATAATTGACAATGGGGAATAGTCTCCCCAGCCCAGTCAATCCGACCTCAGTAAGTTTGGGTGAGATAGTCTAAACAGAAAGTCTTCCAATATCATGAACAAGCTCAAAATCAACATGATCAGGTCTAAGAATATGTAAAAATTGTGAAATGATAGGTGTCAACTCAATGTCAACATATAAGAATGCAAGACTCCAACAGAAAGATCAACAGCATGCATATTGACATAGTTCTAATAGCACATTCATAAAAAGTACCATCAAGTCTTGAGAATGAAGCATACATAGTCCATCCTAGATGATCAAAAAACCATTCTACAGTTGAAAAGTCATGTAGCAAGATGCCAAGTTCAACAATAGTTACTTAAAGATTTCAACATAGGTGTTTTTTTCAGTATCTCCCCTAAACCTATGAGCATCATAGTTAGTACTAGACCTTCTACGAGGACCTATAGCAAAAGAGATAACAAGAAGACAAAAAAGACTTAAGAAAAAAATGTAACTTTTTTACCTCTAAAGAAAGACAACAACAAGACCGGACTGGAACCGTACATGACAGAGATGAAACTAATGATGAATTTGGATAGGATTTTGACTTGAGGGCCTATAAATTAACCTTATCACGAGAACCCTACACCCACGTCAATCCCGCGCCTATCCAGCGGCACCAACCGACTATCCCGCATATATCCTACAAAGAAGGAAGACCACTATAGTCCTCTGTGGATTATCCCGTGACACAGAGGGCCTATCTCGCAGTCATCTCATGAATTTTTCATTTTTTTGTTTAATTAAAATTCGGAAAGAAAAGATTATCAAAGCATTCCAAGTTCTATATCCTTAAATATAAAACAAAACAAAGTTTCATGCTTTTGGTCATACATAAATAGTTATGAAAAAGAATTCCAAAAATCACTCTACTACTTGTGTCGTAAGATATTCACACATGTCATACCAATGGTCAAATGTTTGCGCGGTTTGCGAATTGAGATTTATAAATAATCATGATCCATACTTTTCACATACTCGCATGTAATTTAAAAATGCTCCTCTTAGACTTTGAATTGAATTGAGTAAGATATGTAATGTTAGCACTTTGACTAGTTTCTCCTCAATTCATTGTTTACAACTATACTCCAATTTGTCGATCTTCATCCACCAATTTTTTTATTTTTATCTCTTGGCGGCTTTTACACACTTATAGGTATGTAGCCATCTTCCAGTATCGTCAAACCCAAAGGGAGGTTATTTTGATAACTTGCACGTCAACAGGTTAGCTGCACTCTATCCTACTAGTAGCCCTTTCTAAGTGATTTTATTTTGAAAGAACTCAATAGCAACTAATAGTCCAAAAAGGAGAATTTATAAGCACAATTAAGTAAGGAAAAGATATTTCATGAAAGCTTAACTGTAGAGAATTTTACAATAGCCACACCAGTACCATGATAAAGAACATCCAAACATAGATTTCAAGATTATTAAGAAAGTCTAATTCATATCTCTTATGTAGATGAAAGCAATACTTCCATGATTTTGAATCGTATATAAAGAAATAGTTCTTATAATAGACATCAAATCGTCATTCTTTTCCCTCAAATACAAAAAACATAGTGTATATGTACGTGTGTGTGTGTGTGTGTAAAGAAATCAAAGGAAAATTTTAAGGGCTCTCAAGTCTAGGGAACAAAAACTAGAGAGGATCTGAGTGGTTCAAACCTCAAATGATTTAAAGACTTCGTAAATATATCTGCTAGTTAGTTTTCAGTCTCTATGTGCTCTAAGGATATAACCTATTGTTCAATTAGCTCACGGATGAAGTAGTATCAAATGTCTATTTGTTTTTTGGTATGAGAATGTTGAACAAGATTCTTAGAGATATATATAGCACTAAGATTATCACAAAATAAGGCCATGATTTCCTTTTCTATTCCATAGTCTACTAGCATTTGTTTCATCCAAAGAAGTTGGGTGCAACAGCTACCAGCAGCTATGTGCTCAAATTCAGCAGTGGATAGGGATACTGAGTTCTGTTTCTTACTATGCCATGAAACTAGATTGGTACCTATATAGAAACATCCTCTAGAAGTACTCTCCTTATCATCAACACATCCTGCCTAATCAGTGTCAGAATTCTCAACTAGAGTGGCATTGGTTTCTTAAGAAAACCAAATATCATAATCAAATGTCCCATTAATATATTTAATTATTCTTTTAATAGCATATTAGTGGGATTCCTTAGGGTTAGATTGAAAACGTGCACAAATACCTACACTAAAAGATATATTAGGATGACTAGCAGCGAGATACAACAAACTACCTATCATGCTTCTATATAATGTAGGATCAACTAATTTACCAGGCTCATCTTTAGTTAACTCAGTGGAAGTTCTCATGGGAGTCCTAGCGTGTTTACTATTGTCAGGACCAAATTTCTTAACTAGATCTTTGGCATATTTTGACTGTGATATGAAAAATCCTATTCTCTACTTGTTTAACTTGAAGACCTCAAAAGAAATTAAGCTCACCCATCATGCTTATTTCAAAATTATCTTTCATGTGTTCACTAAATTCATTAGTAAATTCAAGAGAGGTGGATCTAAAAATAATATCATCTACATAGACTTCTGCGACCAGAATATGTTTAGAATCCTTTCAAACAAATAGTGTTTTATTAGCATTACCTCTCATAAACCTAAACTGAATTAAAAATGTGGTGAAGTTCTCATACCAAGCTCTAGGAGCTTATTGGAATCCATATAGAGTATTTTTTTAATTTAAGAACATGGTTTGGAAAGTGTGGATCTACAAAACCCTTAGGTTGCTCTACATAGACTTTCTCATTCAAAAATCCATTCAAAAAGGCACTTTTGACATCCTTTGAAACAGTTTAAATTTTAAGTAACAGGTCATAGCAAACAATATTCTTATAGACTCTAGCCTAGCTACAGTTGCAAAGGTTTCATCAAAGTCAATACCCTCAACTTGGTATATCCTTGTGTAGCTAATCTAGTCTTGTTTCTAATGACTGTTCCAAATTCATAAGTTTTATTTTTGAAAACCACTTTATGCCAATAACATTTGCAAGTGAAGGGCGAGGAACAAGTGTCCATACATCATTTATAATAAATTACCCTAATTCTTCTTGCATAGCATTCAACCAAAAATCATCACTTAAGGCTTTATTCACATTATTAGGTTCTAATGTAGAAGCATAACAAAAGTGAGATACCTCATTTTGTAGTTACCTCCTTGGCGTCATTAGGTCCCTCACATCTCCAATAACTTGATATGCTAGATAGTTGAGCTTGACTCTAGTAGATGATTCCAGTTCTGAGCTTTTCTCAACATCCCTGTGTGTCTTATCACTTGTATCAATTGAAACTTCAGTTTGTTCATCTAAAGTTGTTATGGGTATCACATCATCGTTATCATCCTGGTGAACGGTAGAGTAAGAATTAGTATCATCGATTATAAAGAATTAGTGTTATCGATTATAACATTTATAGATTCCATAGCAGTGTTAGTTTTCAAATTAAAAACTCTAAAAGCACGACTGTTAGAGGAACAACCTAGGAAGATTTCTTTATCGCTTCGGGAGTCAAACTTACCAAGTAGTTCTCTATCCCTAAGGATAAAGCACTTACTCCCAAAAACTTGAAAATACTTCACACCAGGCCTCTTACCGTTCTATAGCTCATAGGGAGCCTATTTGGTTCCAGGTTTGAGATACGCCCCATTGACTATGTAGCAAGTAGTGTTGACAACTTTAGCCCAAAACTTCTTTGGCAGTGATCGTCAATGAAGCAACACTCGAACCATCTCTTGGAGTACTCTATTCTTTCTTTCCACTACTCCATTTTGCTGTGGAGTCTCTAGTACTGAAAATTTATGGTTTATTCTATTTACATCACAGAATTCACTGTACAATGAATTCTCAAATTCTTTCACATGATCAGTTCTGATTCTTGTAATACACCCAATCCTCCTTTGTTTTTCCTATTGCAGTCTCAAACATAAGTTTCTAAAAAAATCAAAAGTGTCAGATTTTTCAACAAGAAAATCAATCTATGTGAAACAAGTTTGATCATCAATAGCAACAAAATTATATTTCTTTCCTCCTAAGCTTTTAGTGCGTGTGGGTCCCATTAAATCAATTTGTACCAAATCCAAAGGCTCCTTAGTTTTCAAACTTTGGCCTCTTTTTATGTGCATTTTTTTTGTTTACCTATTTGATATGGCCCACACACACTTTTCTGATCTTTTCCCAATTTCGGTAGACTTCTTACCAACTCAGACTTAGACAATTGTTTTAAGGCTTTAAAATTAATGTGTCCAAGTCTTTGGTGCCAGAGGTCTGACTCATTTAAACTAGTAGAATTGCACGTAAGACTATTTGTGTTAGGCACACCATAACAGTTGTCAGTAGTGTGAATGCCAGTTAAAGTAATTTTTCTATAAGGATCAATAATTTTACAATCAAATTTTGAAAATTGAACAACATGTTTTGCATTACACAATTAACTTATGTTAATCAAGTTAGCCTAAAGACCTTTAACAAACAGTACATCCTTTAAACATTCTAAACCAGGGATTTTTATGTTTCCTTCACCCAAAACATAGGGTATACTGCCATCATCAAAAGTGAATATCCCTCCCTCAAAATTTTAAAAATTTGTGAATAAAATCTTATTCCCACTCATGTGTCTAGAGCAACCACTATCAAGATACCATATGTTTAAGTTCAAAGCTTTTAAGGCTATGTGAACTATAAAATAGTTTAAATCAGATTTTCTTACTCATGCAGTTCTAGTTTTTAAAGTTTTCTTCACAACTTTATTTTTTAAAACATTGTTTCTAACAGTTTGTTTTTAAAATTTAGGACCAGCTTATTGAAAGAATGAATGAGAGGTGAAAAATAAGAATTTTTAGCTGTCCTATATGACGGTTATTTGAAATCAAGAGGGAGGTAGTTTCTTAACACATCAAACCTATTGTAAAAACTATCATTATAGTTTTGAAATTTTTGTTTTACAGGTTTTCTTTGATTAACATACGTCATGGGTAGTCCATAAAGTTTATGACTATTGGGTCTTTTATGTCCAGTTATACCACAATGATGACATATAGGAATGAATTTTCTTTGAGAGTTAAAAGGCATACTTTGAAATTTTTAAAAATTGTTTGTAGGCTGATTACCTTTTATTTGTTTGAGAAAATAAGGAGTTGTTTTAGCATTCTGTGAAATGGTAGTCTTTTGAGACTGGATCTTTATCAGTTTGGCCTTTTTCAGGTTACTTGTAGTGGCTTTTTCGTTTATCTCTCTCTCTCCCGTGTATCCAAGTCCCTTTTTCTCATCAGGGCTCCTTTACATCCCAAGTATGTCATCAAGTTGGGAAGATGCTGTATTCATCTTGGATTGCATGGATTGCAGTTTTTCTTGGTTATCCTTTAATTCATTATCTCTTTGATCCAATTTGGTCTTGAAAGCTGTTATCAATTTTTCTTGAGTATTCTTACTTACTTTAAGACCATCAAATTTCATTTGTAATTCTTCCGAGGCAACTTTCAAACTATCTCTCTTTTTTAAGCATTTTATTCTTCACTATTAATCTTTCATTTTGTTTGTGAAACTTTTGACAGTCTTGATACAATTGTTTATAGGCATCTTCAAAATCTACTTCTTCACCTTCACCTTTATATTCTGATTCCCCTTCTGAAGGATAACCCTTTAGGCTTTTTGAACCATTGAATATTTTGATTTCACAGACGTTGTACTTCTTGCCATGGATATTGTAAAGTTTTCTAGAAAGTCTTTTGAAGATGAGGAGGTGCTCGATTCATCTGTGTCGTCCAAAGTAGCATTTAGTACTTTCTTCTTGTTCTTTCTTGTTTCCGCAATCTTGAGCTATATGTCCATAACCTTAGTATTTGTAGCACTTCATGCCTTTAAATTTGTTCTCCTTCGTTTTAGGTTCAGGAGATTTTTCACCTTTGGATTTGTTGTTCTTCTTGACCTTTTTAGATTTTCCACCTTTCTTCTTGAAGAATTTTCTAATCTTCTTTGTGTACAATGCAACCTCTTCAATAGATGGAATAAAATCATCACTGGATGATGAATCATCTTCTTTGTTAGTTTTAAGTGCAACACTCTTCATCTTCTTGGGTTTTACTATGTTGTCTTCATATGTCTGTAGAGAGCCAACTAAGTCTTCTACCTGCATTGTGTCTACATCCCTAACTTCCTCAATAGATGTGACTTTTGCTTGAAATGACATAAGTAGGGAAGATAAGAATCTTAATGATAATCTTATGATTTAGGATTTGCTCTCCCAAATTAAAAGTGGGGTTGACAAATCACTTAATTTGGCATAAGAGTTCATCAGCCATCTTCAAATTCTCAAACTCTGAGGTTATTTTCCGCAGTTCAGACTTTTTACTGTGGAGTTACCTTCATGAGTTAATTCAAGTATTTTTCATGCCTTCTTAGCAATTCTGCAACTTGAGATCCTTTTGAACTCGTTAGCAGAGACTAAACAAAAAATAAAGCTTAAGGCTTTGTAGTTCCACTCTACTTTTTCTTGCTTTGCCTTGGTTTAGGTATCTATTGTTTTTTCTACAATTACATTGTCAACTATATGAGTTGGTCTTATCCATCTGTTTTCAATGGATAGCCATACATTAAAGTCCAAAGAGATCATATTAGCTCTCGAGCCTTCTAATAAGCATAGTTGGTGCCATCGAACCATAGAGGCCTGTTATTTGAACCACCTTCTTTAAGGGGATCCATCTAGTAAGTGATAGGATCACATCTTTCTCTAAAAAATGAACCATTTTGATACCAATTGAAATTTTGTAATCTCCTGAGTGCTAGGTATCCTAATCAACCGATTCAATCATAAAGTAGTAAATAGAGAAGGGCAGAAATAAAATGAGGAAACCCTACTCAGGGAATTTTCCTCAGAAACCTTTACTAAAAAAAAATGTTGATTACAAACTCAACCTCACAATAGACTCGACTCCTCAACTCTATATTGTTGACTTTAGTCGACTCCTCGATTCACCAACTCCTTTGTGAAAGCCTTCTGACTCCTCGAAGGCACGACACTGAATCCTCGGTAACTCTCTTGCTGAATCCTCAGTGTTCAAAAATTCTCAAACACTTTTAAATCATATAGATGCATAGATTTTTGGCTAAGTGGTTAAGAGAATAATGGTACTGTCTGGCTCACAATCTAATGATTTTTCTCTCTGTGTTAAAACCCTAAATTCGTCTAGTGAATATATATATCATCAACCTTGTGATAAGTAGGGTTTTTTTTTATCATAATTTAGAAAGCAAGATTATTCACATCATAGGAAGCTCACTCCAGCAACCTTCCCATGGCCTTCTCATGAGGATCCCATGAAGCAGTGCGACCTTCTTATACAGTAGACTTTTAGAATTCAGTTCTTGACTTTTTCTCGTAGGTAACTACGGTCTTCCTGTGTTATGATGCTTTGGCTCTGTTTGGCTTTCTCCAGACTTCCATTATTATGTAAATAGCTTTCTCGAGACCTTTATACTTCTATTTGACTCGAGACTATAGTGCCTTAGCCTACACTAAGTCTAAAAGTTACAGAACACTTTCTTTGATCATGGATTTGCTAATTTATAATTTAGCCTTAACAAACTCCCTCTTTGGTAATTCCATGTCAAAACTCGATATATGAGATTACAAATGAAATCATCCTAACCTATTAAGTGATTTTGATGATAACAAATATTGAATTAAATTTTCTTAATTAATTTTCAAGTAGACATTGTATGAAATATTACAATTTATTTTATTTTGATAGATCCAAGATAATATGTCTGGAAGAGATTGATATTATTTTTCACATTTTTACAAAATTTGGATGAAGAAATAAAAGAATTTCAAAGTTCTGAGCAATAGAAATCAAAGGAAGATGATGACTTAAACCAGAAAGCTGGCTCAGATGAAAAGAGAAATTAGACACACGTTAATATATGGATGATATCTAAAGATCTAATAGTTTGATTTGCACGAAATTTTAATGTACTAAACTAGACTTGCATATCTACAACTTTCTCAAGGGAAATTTTTATGAATCTAAAGGGAAGTTGTCCAAAAAGGAGATGGAACAGTAGTCTTAGCAGAAGAAGTTTTAATTCTAAATTGTGGAGCTAATCTTAATTTTTAAGAGATAACTCATAATCTATAACTTTAAAAATTCTAATTTTTGGTGTGTTAATACTTATAAAGTTACAACTTTTGTAGTTTAAGTTTCTTTTAATTCCAAAAATATTATGGTGAAATAGAAGCTTAAACTAGGAACATAAATTCAGAATGTTAGAAAAAGCCATCAGAAGATGGTATCGGTTCGGAAGCCATATCTGATGATCTAACCATTGGATGAAGCTCAAGTTTTGACATATGATGGCTGACTTATATATTTACAAAGTCTTTGCTATGAGACAAAGTTAGATATAAACGTTATGAAGGTGAAAATGGGTCACATTGTATCTCATAAAATTTGAATCTGAAAGACAGCATTGGAAACAAAGAAATTCAAAAGTTTTCAAGGGCAAAAGTGTTTTATTAACTTACTAACAGCCATTTGGAGATTTTTGCTTATAAATAGAGCCTTAAACTTATATTCAAGTGCATGAAGAAGGCAAAAAAGAAGTGCTTACAAAAAGATACAAGAAAGTCCATAATTTTGCAAACATAGAGTAATTTCTTCCCACACTTGTGCTTTAGCTTTTATATTCAACTTGTGAGAGTTTCATTTTTGATTTGATTGAGTTTTAAACTTGATTAGCATGCATTATTGTACAATTATATATATATTGAGCATGCTAATTATGCATTTATAGTTATTATTAGCGATGTGTTAGCATAATTATCTCATTTCCATGCATTATTGGTGTTTGTGTATTTCAGGTGATATAATATGGTGTTTTAGGCCTAAATGATACCAAGGGTGCATGTGAGGAGAAGCTAAAGCAAACCGGTCGAAGAAATATTGCAGTAGCATGTTGCACGACACCCTCTCAGTATTTTGGCCATAAGTTTTTGCTCATAACTCCGATTGACACGATTCTTTTTGGGTTGGAAAGAAGACTTGAAGAGCTACAACTTTCGTGTTTAGCCAAAGCCCAAATCGATCAGCTTGTGGGTCAAAATCACATCAGAAGTCAAGGACAGAAAGCTGTCAAATAAGCACTACCCACAGAGGCCACGGGCGCCCCTCATTATTCACGGGTGCCCCTTAGTGGTCACGGGTGCCCCATCCTTAATCAGATGGGCGCCCACTGAGAGAGGTTTTTGAGCAGCTGATTGAGGACTTCATCAAACACTTGGACAACTAAGCCATGGGCACCCCACACTTACCCAGAGGCGCCCATGATGTCTTTTCCAGCACACATTTAGAATGAAGTTTTGAGTTGTAATTTTACCTTTATTCCCTTGAATTATGTAATGATATAAAAGGGCAAATTTTTTATGTACTGAGGTTGGGGAAAAACCCTACGCACTTCTTCTTTTTTCTTAGTTTAGTTTAGATTAGGGTTAAGATTTTGCTTTTCGCTTTGGATTTTTCAAGCTTGATTTTGCCTTCGCAATAAGATTCATGTGTAAGTTCTATTTGTTAGTTCGTTTTTAATAAGAATTTCATGTTCTCTGTGCTTTGTCTTTAGGTTCGCTTCGTAGTGTTTCGTAGCCTTAATTTGGATTGATTTACTTTCGAAATTGTTTTAAACCTTCTTGATCTATTTCGTTTTTGTGTTTTGTTGCATGATGAAGATGTTTTTCTTTTCGAATTGCTTTGTTCATGCTTTCGCAATGTTAGGCTAGGGTTTTTCTTGGTTTTAACCTAGGAATGTAATCGAACCGAAGGAGTTGAATTCGAATAGTTCGAACTAAAATTTGTTTATCATCTTTTGAATAAAAACGTAAGGATCGTAATCCTAGATTAATTTTCAAAAACGAATCACCCGTGATAAAGTTGAACTTTGGTTACAATCGTGTAAATCGAAGGTCAACTCCATGTCTCGGTGATTTTGAACTTGATTTCAAAACCCTAGATTAGCGATCTCCTTATGAAAAAGGGTTTTTGAATGTTAAAACTTCCGACCTAATATTACAGGTATAAGAATTAGGCTACGTTAATGACATATCCGAATTCAGCCCTTTGAGGACATTACAAGATTAGGTTAAGGACAAGTGTTTCCATTTATATGGTTTGTTTAAGTTCAATTTATGTAGTTTGTTAAAGTTTACATCTTCATATTTTCGTTTTTCGTTTAAATTGTGTTTTCAATTTTCAAACCATCATCACAATTCCCTATTTGAAAACTCCAAAAAGATTTTCATATTTTCTTTTTAAGATTTTCGCAAGTGTTTTTGAAACCAAGTTTTCCAAAGATTTAGTCATACCCTTGCTCCCTGTGGAAGATGACCTAGGACTCACCTAGACTAAACTCAATCGACCTCTTATACTTGAGAGTGAGCCACTACCAAATTAGAGAGTAGTCAAAACTCATCATTTTTATTGTAAGAAAGGGAAATCTATAACCCTTTTGATTTGTGGGAGTTGAGTGAGCTCTTGTGGTTTTGGTTCAAGTGTTAGAAGTAAAACAAGAGACTTTCTTTGAGAGAAATTTGTGAAGTGATTTGGAGAAAAAATCACTTAGGAAAGGTTTCTAGCACCTTGGGAAACTAGTGTGTAACAAACTCTTCAAAGAATAGTGGAGAAATCTCAAAGAAGGCCTTGGGGAGTGGACATAGGAAACCAAACCACTATAAATTGATTATGTTTGCTTCTCTTCCTTTCTTTTTATATTTATTGCAAACACTAGCATTCACTTTTCATCCACAAATATTGAATAGTTTTTAAGTGCATTCCATATTGAATTATCCTTTTCATCTTGACATATTTGTTTTAGGGGTTGAAATTTTTATTTGCAAATTTTTTTAAGCAACCCTACTCAATCCCTCGAGTACTGCTATTTGGGACAACAATGTGGTTAGCGACTCAATGTGATGATTCATCAGAGGTTCATGCCATACGAGTAATTAATTTATATATTTTGGCCAATGAGTATATTTAGTTTTGCTTTACATAATTTAGTTACTTATCT
This sequence comes from Vitellaria paradoxa, assembly GCA_019916065.1. NCBI lineage: Eukaryota > Viridiplantae > Streptophyta > Magnoliopsida > Ericales > Sapotaceae > Vitellaria > Vitellaria paradoxa. Next base: position 17,911,389 of record CM034243.1, on the reverse strand, counting down.
TTCTTATCTATCTTGTCTTGTTTCCCTTAGGATTAGTTTGAGGCATGTCTGGCCGAGCTACTGCCAGATGAAAGGGAGTCTGAGAAAAGGAAAAATGAGATATTTTTCTCTATCGTCAAACGTGATAGCCACAAATATACGCTCATGCGGGGCACGAGCATTTCACACCAGTCCATCACACGAGCACAATCATCCTTTCAGGCTAGACGTCGCGATGAGACTTGCTCCAGACCCTTCATGCAAAGATTGACGTACGAGAGGTGTCGCTTCGAGCCGAGATGATGGCTCAGATGGAGAGACGCTTATCTCAAAGTCAAAGCCATCTTCCTTTTCCTCCGATTAGAAATATTAAGCTTCATATTTATGGCTAATTAAATTTTATAAATTTATTTATTTGTGTTTTGTTGTCACGTTCTCATTCGGTTTATTGTTTCATTATAGGACCCGAGTGATGGTGGCTAGCCCTCTTGGATTAGAGGGCGATTGTGACCGGCTTATCTTGTTTTTTTATTTCATTTTTTTGTATTTTGTAAAATAATTGTTTGTAATTAAATTTTGTACTTTTTTGTATATATAAATAACATTTTTATTTGTTTTATTTTATTTACAAAATTTTCTATTACATGTCCAATTTTAATCATAATCAAATTAAATTAATTTAGAAATTGATATTTATAAACAAATAATAATATAAATAACAAATGCATTTCACAAAATTAATGAAAAAGTAATTAAAATAATTAAAAAATCAAAATAAAATATTTTTAAAAAATAAAAAATCTTATTGCGACTGCCATATGTTCGCTAATGGAAGAATAAATGCATAAAATAATTTAAAAAATATAATTAGGGTTTTTGCAACCGCTAATAAGAACCAGCGATCACTACTATCCACTCGCCGAATAGCAGGAAATTGGTGCCAAGTTCGCGAGAAAGAAGTAGTGACTGCTTATAGTTATTAGGAACCATTAGAAGCGGTCGCAAAAGCCCTAACCTTTTACTCACCAATCGTTGCCATTACCGTCATAAATACAATTGCGACCGCATAAGCAATTGCTAATAGTTTTTAGCGATGAGGCAAATATGTCCCCTTCTCAGTGGTCACCAAACCGTCGCTAAAACATATTAGTAACTGCTTTTTCATTTTTAGGCGGTCACTAAAACCGCTTTTCCCAGTAGTGTGGTATTCAATAAGAAATATTCATAAATTTGTTAGTTTTATTAGTGGGTTTCTTAGCAAATTTATGTTAAGTTTTATGCCCAACTTTAGTTTTATGCTTACGCTCTCAATTTAAACTAATGTTTTACTAATTTTTCCATTACTCTCTCAAATAGGGTAAATGGTATCTGTTGCTAATGAAACTTGGCACATAACTTCAATTACGCACTAGTAACGTATAGGAGTTGGTTGCTTGTCAACCAGTTTTCCAGTGTTCCAATTATGCCTTTATCTAATTTTATGTTCTAAATTTATACATAATTTTTTGAAATATTATTTTATGTTACATTGATTTTTCATTATGTTTAGTTGGTCTATTAAACTAATCATTGTTTTATTTTTTTCAAAAAATTAGATTAAGATTGATACGGAGTTGATTTTTTTTTCTTTTTTGTATTGTATTGGGGATGTTATGTTTTTTTTTTTTTTAAATATAGTATTCGGGATTTGTTTTTATTATTATAGTATCAATGTAGCTTCGCTACTATATTTTGGATTTTTTTGGTATTGTATTATGAATTTTTAATGTTGGACTATGTGTAATATTTTTGTTTATTTTAATGTATTTGGATGCTTTTTTTATTAATTTATTATAATTTATAACTCGTATTGGATTATAGGGATCGTGTAGGAATTCAAATTAATTATTGACTATAAATGTAATGTTAATTATATAAGTAAAAAATTATTACTACAAATCAAATTAAATTTTAAAATTAATTAATATTTTTTGCTATGGCCCCATATATAAAAAACATAATTTTTGATATTGTCCACTACCAAAACCATAGCCAAATGTTCGTAAATTAAATTAATATAATAATATATGCTATAGACCAAGCCGCACCAAAAGTCTTCTCTATAGTAAATAATGGCTTAGGACTCCTTTATTGGCCACTCCACACATGTCGTGGCTAATTGCTTGCTCGATTCCAATGTATCAATATTGGCTCGACCCCAAGTGCAGGGTGTCTATTGAAGCACAATAACCGGTAAGAACCGGATCGTGTCCACAGAGAGCCTTAGTAAAAATTAGTGAACAAACAATTCTTGGAAAAGGTTTTAGACAAAATTTCAACCCCACAATGAATGATAGAGATTCAATTTGGTTTTAGAAATGGTTTTGGATAAAATGTTTTTAGAACAATTTTAAGAAAACCTTGGATCCAAAACAAGCTCGTAGTGATTGACAATAAATTCCAAGGATTCTACGCCTAAAAAGGGTAGATCAAAAGATATTTTAGATATAAAACCACTTAGAACAACCCAAATCTGATTTGAATAAGAAATTAAGAATAAAAATCTGCTGAGAATTCAAATCAAACACCTAATGTGCATAGCTTATAGTTCTTACATATAAATCCTAAGAATAGCAATTACCATACAAATCCAAGAGAAGGGCATGATAATTCTATGTAGAAATCTATAAGTAAAGCCATAAACCATACAAAATTGGAGTTCAATTGAAATCTCAACTCAAAAATCAATAATCAATTCAAATCAAACATAGATTCTTCCTTTAACACAATAGATTTCAACATTAACCCCATTACCTTGAAATTCTTGCAAATCAACTACGAGACTTGTCTTGAATCCAAGAGAAAAGTCTATTCAAACATCATAAAAGAAGAAAACAATAAAAATTGAAGTAAATCCATTCATAGAACTGAAATTCTGATACAAGAATTCAAATAAATGAAGATGGAATCACTTTCTCTCTCTAAAAAGAAAACTTAACTGAAAGAAATGAATCTGTATCTATCCCCTAAACGACCTCTTTCGTACATATATATATGAAATATAATATGTAAAAGTACATAATTGCCCATTTCTCAAAAGCTGAATTTTAGGATCCTCGAATTGCAGGTTGGTTCGAACAAAGGTTCGACCAGACTGATTGGTTCGAACAAGGGTTCGAACCAATTTTTGGGACTTAGTCAAATTTCATTCCAATTAGACCTTGCACAGCCTCTGTTGATCTAACCAGTGTTTGAACCAAGGTTGGTTCGAACAAGGGTTCGAACCAAAGTCTGGGACTTAGAAAATTTTCTTCCAGTTGAACCTTGCACAGCTTCTGTTGATCGAACCAATGTTTGAACAAGGGTTGGTTCGAACCAAAGTCTTGGACTTAGAAATTTTTTAGCTCTGCAACTTTTCACCCTTCTATTGATCGAACCAAGGTTCAAACCACATGTGGTTTGAACAAAGGTTTGAACCACTTTGCCTTAGTCAAATTCAGCATTTGTTGGTCTATACTTGGCTTCTGTTGTTCTAACCAAGGTTCAAACAACCTATGGTTTGAACATTGGTTCGAACTACTTTTTCCAACACTTAGCCAATATCTGCTGCATCTTTTTCTGGTTTGCCTTCTGTGGTTAGAACATTGGTTTGAACAACAGTTGGTTCAAACATGTGTTCGAACCAACTTCTTGATTTCATCCAATTTAGCCCAACTTCATCTATTTTAGTCCCAAACACCTGCAAATCACAAGAATTCCTCATGAATGCATTTAAAAACAATTTATCATCTTTTTAAGATATAAATCCACCTAATAAATCACTAATTAAGGTTAATGATTGTACTTTTCATAGTACAATCACACCCCCCAACTTGAGATTTGCTAGGCCCTAGCAAATTAGCTAAACAAGAAGTCACTTCTCAGTCTTTAACCTAATTTAAAGTTGCACATGACATCTTAATGCAAATTCTTTTGAATTCTCAAGTTCAACTCCCCAAGACAATTAAAAGTTAACATGGAACTTCATAGGATCAACACTCTATTCATTGTATGGTCTTAAAACATGAACCAATCCATCATGCTCACAATTCCTCACTAGAACATAAATCTAACTCAATGATGCACAAAAATTTCTCTCAAGTCTTGACTTCAATCCTCACAGGGCATACTCTCTTTAATAAAATGAGAATTGGGTGAGACACTCTTGGAAGATTCTTTCATAAGAGTAAGTGTAAAGCCAATTCTAGTAAGAACCTTCCTTAAGTCAAAAATGATAAAATTTAATGAATATTGGACTTGGTGTAGCTCTATGAAAGGAATAATCCATAGCAATGAAAATCTTGAACTATTTCACATTGAGAACTTCAAATTCAACTCACTTGACACCTTAGATCCATTAGGTCTTTATAGGGTTGTAATGGTGCTAAGGGGTTAAATGTGGGACCAAGGAAAGGAAGGGATATTCCAAAATATGCCTTAGTTGTGTAATTTGATCCCTCTCTTCTCAATCATACTCCATTCTTTGTTCCTTTCCCTTTACCCTTTTTGAATTCCCAAAATGTCAATTCTCTTCAAGCTCTTCTTCCCCCTTTTTTTTTTTCAATTTTTTTTTCTTTTTTTTAGAAAATGAAAAACACATCCTTGTATCACTCTTCTTTTCCTCTTCTTTCCTTTTTATCAACCTCTATTTCCTCAAAACTAGCACTACTCTTGGCTCATTCTACCTCCCTTAAGCTTATACACTACTAAGGCACTTAGGTAGGTTGTTAAAATTTTGTAAGGATTAGGGTATTGTTCAAGGCTCCAAAAGAATTATGCATTCATGCATTCATAGCTCAACTTGGCTCCTAAGGAAAATTAATTAAGAAAGAAAGGTCAATAAGGCTTAACAATGCAAGGATGGCCTACTTCACTTCCAAGGGTTCAATTGAGTTGACCAATCCATTCCAATGTTCATGGTTCAAGCTGATGAGTTTCTCATGCTTAAGGATTCAAAACAAGTAATTAGAGCTACTAAAAGAATATAGATGTGAAAAACATGTGAGATTAAGTTCAACCACTCAACAAAGGAAGCTAAAGGCTCAAATCTCACAAGGCTAGTCTCCACTTATTAGAGAATAAATATATACATTTCTTGAGTCAACTTATGTCCCAAGAGTTCATACTCACACAATTTCTTAATGCACAATTTAATTTCACACAACTTCAAAAGTGTTGAAACTATGAACTCCATGTTGACAATTAAGACTTAAAGGATAAATCACAAGCAATTCTCAAGAATGAGCATTAATCAACCATGTACATGCTTTGAATCAAGTCAAGAACTAAAAAGAAACTTCATTTCATTTCATTCCACTTCAAATTTCACTAAAAGTTCATTTTTAGCCCTTGATTACAAAAACATGTTAGTGCTCACTTCACAGGCTTACTACAAGTCAAAAAAAATCCTACAATAAAGCAACAAAATTAACTAAAGTAAAAAAAAAAATACTACAACTCCTAGCTTGGTGACAACCAAAACAAAACAGCTCCTAAGATCTAAGAGCCAAGTGGAGGGTCCTCGGATGGCACTGATGAAGTCCTAGCAGTTGTAGAAGAAAGCAGTAACTCTAGCTTGGCCTCAATGGCTGCAATCCTCTTCCATTGGCTTTGGAGTTCTTGCTTGATAAAGTACTGGTCACCTTTAATCTCTCCAAGCTTGACCTTCACTTCATCCCAATTCTCTAGCATCTTCTCCATAAATTCCTCAGTAGTGATCTCTTCTTTCTTCTTCTTATGACTTGCACTTCTTTCCCTTGAAGATGCAGTGATATGCCCCATCGGCTTGGCCACTTGCTCCCCTAGTTCAGTTGTGACCTTCTTCTTGCAGACAAATTTGGTGATGAATCCAGCAAATGGTAGCCCACTGACCCCTTTTCTTATCTTGGATGCCTCAGCCATGTTCTCCCAGATAAGCTGCCCCAATTCCACCTTCAATCCCTTGTCAATTGCATACAAAAGTAAGCCCCTCTCATAACTCAACTCAGAAGTGTTCATCACTGGATTGAGCTGTGAGCATGCCAAGAAGTGCAATGAGTTGAACTTTGGGTTCAACCTATTCTTAGCAATCTTCTTCTTGTGGCCCCACTCAGCTTTAGGGTTTCCAGTTAACACTTTGGCCAATGCATCTTTGTCAAGAGCTTCCTCAATTGAGAATGGGAATTGAGGTTGCTTTTCCTCCTTCAATCTAAAAAACTTTCTCACATCCTTAGGAGAGACTTCAATGTGTATTCCCTTTACTTAAGTCACAATGCAATCTTTCCCTTCCTTCTTAAGGTCCAAGATGTTGGCATAGAATTCTTGGACAATGGGAACCACAGCTACTCCACTATATTGAGCCCATTTCTCCCATTTCCTTGCTTCAAAATTCTGTTTCAATTTAAATTCTTCTCCTTGGAAATGGCTCAGCTCCATCCCTCTCTCCACTGTCACAGACCTCTTGCTCCAATACTTGGCAAACCCCTTTTGTGCTCGAGCACTTGAGAACTTGAAGTCATCATAAGGATCACCCTCTTATTCCTCATTCCCAGCTTCCTTATTTAACTCCTCAATCAAATTTCTAATGGTTTCAGTAGTGGCCTCTGATTGTGGTTCCAGGGGTGTCCTTGGTGTTTGCTCTGAAGTGGGGGTGGGATGGGATTGTATTTGTTCAATGGGTAGGTTGGATGTGGGCTAAGGTGCAGGTGTTGGATTGAGGTCCAGTTGATGGCTTGGTTGGTCAGTGGCAATGGCTGGGGTGAGTTCAGCTGGTGATGGTGCTACATTTTCAGCTAAAGTTGTTGGTTCAGTGGGTTGGGTTGGAACTGATACATTGATTTCAGGTTGGACAGAGGAAGGCTGGGTTTTGGCTTTCTTCCTGGTAGGGGTGAGCTTTTCTAGTTCAGCTCGTTGAGAGCTAGCTCCCTTACCCCTCTTCTTCTTCTCATACACTTTCTTAGGTGAAGCCATTTTCAGGTAGCTTAAGAAATCAGCTCACAGACACTCAACCAGATCAGAAAGACACCCTTCTAAGTGAATTTTCTAATTACTCTTCCACAACTTCAATTGCAAGCAAAAAAAATCTCACCCCAATTACTTCCCAAACTCGCAGAAATAACTAATTTCAACAATGCTTTATCAAAACTGAAATGGAGATCAGCTACAGTACCGAAACCTACCTCTGTACTCAGTTCAAATTCGAGCCCTAGCTTCCTCACCACCGGAATTCAACTCCTATTAAAGTTAAATTGAAGCTTGAAAGTGCCCCTTGATGAAGGATTCCAATCGAACACCACAACTGCCCAGTGAACCCTCTCCGTTCGTACCAGCGTTAGGACCCAAAACAGTGAAATGAGCCCTACTTTTTCTGAATTGACCTATTTATAGTCTGCCAGGACTGCCCGATGGTTCGAACAAAGGTTCAAACCGTCCAATGGTTCGAACACTTGTTCGAACAAACAAACTTTTCTTAGATGGTTCGAACAAAGGTTCGAACAAAATAACCTGACTGGCTTGGTTTGAACAAGGGTTCGAACATAAAGCTGGTTTGAACATTGGTTTGAACAAACTCTTCTTAATCCTTTGTTCAAACATGGGTTCGAACCAATGTACATCAGAAATCCTATATCAATTTAGCTCAGCTCTGAATCCTACCTCTTCTTGCCTTAGCTCATAAGAACTGAATTGAATTGTCACCAAGACTAAGACTCTCTAAATCTATTATTTACCAAAAGAATTTAACTAAAAAGACTCAAATTCCTAAAATTAACCAAAAATTTTCAAAATTTCCAAAAATTTTCAAAACTTGCTGATTTTCTGAATTTTTTTTTTTTCAAACATTCATGCTCAGGTTATAACATGTTATGCAACATCAATCCAACACAACAATTACAATCATGAAGGTGGTTACTCCCCCCAACATAAATTGAACATTGTCCCCAATGTGGAAATATACAATCAAATCATCATGAATATGGGAAAGAAGTTACCTTAGTAAATCAAATCCTTTGTAAAAATACCTGAATTGATGCACACAAATGATGTCACCTGAATTGAATCTCCTTCCTTGTTCCCCCCAACTTGGATGACACTGTCAAGCTAAATTCATCAAAGCTCACAAAGATTGTTAAGAGAGCAAATAAGGAAACCCAAATCATGAATGATAATTCAGTAAAATAAAAGAAAAAAAAATATAAACCTAAACACTACTCCTAATCTACTTTATTCATTAATTCAAAAACTTTCAATCATTCAAATGGAGATGGGTCCTCCAACTCCCAAGATTCCACCTCGGCCACAAAATTTTCAAGATACGGTTTCAAATGATGGCCATTCACTTGCAAAACTTGCCCATCCACAAGATTTTCAATCTCAAATGCCCCAAATTCATTCATAGACTTGATAATGTAAGGTCCAACCCATCTTGACTTCAACTTTCCAGGAAAAATGTGCAACCTAGAGTCATACAAAAGGACTTTCTGGCCTACATGCAATTCTTTTTTGTAAAATTTTCAAATCATGCAACCTCTTCATGGTGATCTTGGAGGCCTTTGAGTTCTTATAAGCATCATGCCTAATTTCCTCTAATTTATTCAATTGCAACTTCCTTTGAATGCCTGACTCATCTATGTTCTCATTGAATTGTCTTATGGCCCAGTATGCCTTGTGCTCCATCTCCACAGGCAAGTGACAAGCCTTCCCGTAAACCAACCTATAGGGAGACATACCCAAAATGGTCTTATATGCTGTTCTATATGCCCATAATGCATCGGTTAACCTCAAAGACCAATCCTTCCTAGTTGGGTTCACTGTTTTCTCAATTATCCTCTTTATCTCCCTATTGGCTAATTCAGCTTGACCACTAGTTTGGGGATGATAGGCCGTTCCCACCTTGTGAACTACCCTATATTTTCTCATTAACAAACCTATGGGTCTATTGCAAAAATGTGTCCCTGTGTCACTAATCATTGCCCTTGGCATGCCAAATCGAGAAAACACATTTTCCTTTAAAAACTTGATCACTACCCGATGGTCATTTGTTCTAGTGGGAATGGCCTCTATCCACTTAGACACGTAATCCACGGCCACCAAAATGTATTCATATCCAAAGGAATTCAAAAATGGCCCCATAAAATCCATTCCCCAACAATCAAAGATATCCAGGACATAAATAGGGTGCAAAGGCATCATATTTCTCCTAGTTAGGCCTCCAAGCCTCTGACATCTATCACACGCAAGGCAAAATGCATGAACATCCTTAAACATGGTGGGCCAGTACAATCCACATTGTAAGATCTTGGCCACAGTCTTTTTGGCTGAAAAGTGTCCACCACATGCCAAGGTATGACAAAATTTCATCACACTCTGAAACTCACTATCAGGAATACACCTCCTAATGACTTGGTCTGGACAGTACTTGAAAAGATAAGGCTCATCCCAGAAAAAGAATTTCACATTCCTAAAGAATTTCTTCCTATCCAGCAAAGTCCAATGAGAGGGTATCATGCCTGAAGCCAAATAATTTGCTATGTCAGCATACCAAGGAATTTGGGAAGACTCAATGGTAGACACAAGAAGTAAATCTTCATTTGGAAAGGTCTCATTGATGGGAGGGTCATAAGCTATCAAGTCTTGTTGAGGAAGTCTAGAAAGATGATCTGCTACCGCATTTTCTACCCCCCGTTTATCCTTAATCTCTAAATCAAACTCTTGAAGCAATAAAATCCATCTAATTAGCCAAGGCTTGGAGTCTGATTTGGTGAGGAGGTATTTAAGGGCAGCATGATCTGTGTAAACTATGACATGTGAGCCGATCAAATAAGACCTAAACTTATCTAGTGCATATACTACTACCAATAACTCCTTTTCAGTTGTGGTGTAATTCTTTTGGGTGTCACTAAGGGACTTGCTGGCATAGTATAATACATAAGGTCTTTTATCTTTCCTTTGGCCCAAGACTGCACCTATGGCACAATCGCTGGCATCACACATCAATTCGAAAGGCAAAGTCTAGTCAGGTGTCTGAATGATAGGAGCTGAGGTAAGTAGCCCCTTCAATTTCTCAAATGCAGCCTGACACTCAAGGGTCCAATCAAAAGGTGCATCATGAACTAGAAGGTTGCACAATGGTCGGGCTATAGCACTAAAAGATGCAATGAACCTCCTATAGAACCCTGCATGGCCGAGAAATGATCTCACATCTTTCACACACCTAGGGGTTGGAAGCTTTTGAATGATTTCTACCTTAGTCTTATCTACTTCAATACCCCTAGAAGAAATAATATGGCCTAGGACAATACCTTGTGTCACCATGAAGTGACATTTCTCCCAATTCAACAGTAGATTTTTCTCTTCACACCTTGTTAACACCTTTTCTAGATTCCTTAAACATGCCTCAAAATCACTCCCATACACAGTGAAATCATCCATGAATACCTCAAGAAACTTCTTCACAAAATCACTAAAAATACTCATCATGCACCTTTGAAATGTGGTCGGCGCATTACACAAACCAAAAGGTATGCGCTGGTAAGCAAATGTACTAAAAGGACATGTGAATGTTGTCTTTTCTTGATCCTCAAGGGCTATCTCGATTTGGTTATATCCAGAATATCCATCGAGAAAGCAATAAAATGGTTGTCCAGCTACCCTCTCTAAGACCTGATCAATAAAGGGCAAGGGGAAGTGGTCTTTCCTAGTCACGGCATTTAACTTCCTATAGTCAATGCACATGCACCACCCTGTCTGAATCCTAGTGGGCACAAGTTCATTGCTCTCATTGTTAACAACCGTAACTCCAGACTTCTTTGGAACAACCTGGGTAGGACTCACCCATTGAGAATCAGAAATGGGATATATGATCCCAGCATCTAAGAGCTTAAGGACTTCTCCTTTAACTACCTCCTTCATGTTAGAATTCAACCTCCTCTGAGGTTGTCTCACTGGTTTAGCCCCCTCTTCTAGATAAATGGAGTGTGTGCAAATGAGTGGGCTAATCCCATGAAGGTCTACTATTGTCCAACTTAGTGCCTTCTTGTGTCTTTTCAACATCTCTACTAGCTTCTCTTCTTGGTCCTAAGTAAGCTGAGAAGATATGACCACTGGATATGACTCTTCCTCTTCTAAAAATGCATATTTAAGCTCACTAGGAAGAGGTTTCCTATCAGGCTTGGGTGGCTTGACAATGGAGGATCCAAGGTTGACCATGTTTAGGGCAAGGTTTTCTATAGATTGGTCAGACTGCTCTATAGACATGATGGGTGCACTATCTAACCAATTCAACACCTCCAAGACATCTTCATCATCAACCTCATCCCTATAATCTTTTCCATCTCCTAATGTCAATGCCTTCTCCAAAGGATCACCAACAAACTCCCTCTCAACATATTCCTCTGTAACTGTCTGAATCAAGTCCACCTCTCTTATATCCTCCTCTTCCTTCATGGATTGCTTAGCAACTCTAAAAATGTTCATCTCAGCTGTCAGATTCCCAAAGGAGATTTTCATAAGACCATTCCTACAATTGATGACCGCATTAGTTGTTGCTAGGAAAGGTCTTCCTAAAATGACAGGAACGGGTGGAATGGAACCTTGAGGGGTGGGCTGAGTGTCTAAAACAATAAATTCCACAGGATAACAAAACTTACCAACTTGGATGAGCACATCCTCCAAAATGCCCCTAGGAATCTTAACCGACCTATCAGCTAATTGCAAGGTCACTCTAGTCGGCTTAAGTTCCCCCAAACCCAACTGTTGATAAACTGTGTAAGGGAGAAGGTTGACACTAGCTCCTAAGTCTAGTAGGGCTTGTTTCACCTTGTGCTCACCTATGACACATGCTATGGTAGGGCACCCTGGGTCATTGTACTTTGGTGGGGTCTTATATTGAAGAATGGCACTACCATGAAAGCCTTTTCCTTGACACTCACCCTCCTCTTAACAGTACAAAGGTCTTTTAAGAGCTTGGAGTAAGATGAAACTTTTTTTATGGCATCTAATAAAGGTAGGTTGATCCTTACTTGCTTGAAAACCTCAAAAATTTCAGAGTTTAACAACTCTTTCTTTGACTTGCTCAATTGGCTTGGAAAAGGTGGTCGGGGTTGGAAACCTACAACTTGTTCTCTCTCTTTATTCTCATCCTTATTCTTCTCAACCTTTTTCTTTTTCATTTTCTCATTTTTCTCATTTCTCACAACTTCTTCCACCATATCATCATCATCATTTCTCTTTCCTTCATCATCATTTCTTCTCTTTTCTATTCTACTCTCTCCTTGTTCACTACTCTCCCCCTTTTCACCATAAACCATTCCCTCTTTATCATTAACCCTCAACAACCTCGGATCATCTGGTTTTTCAACTATCCTCCCACTCCTCAATGTAGTGATTGCTTGCATATGCTCATGGGTTGATTTCTCACCTAAAGTCTCTCCCATATGAACTTGACCCTGAGGGTTCTGGATGGTTTGTGAAGGCAATCTACCCTTTTCAGTTTGACTCTGACTTTGAATGAGCTTGGTCAATTGGTTCCTAATATCCTCAATGGCCCTATTGGTTTGCTCTTGATTCTTAGCAGTTTGATTGTTAATACCAATTTGACCTTGCATAAACTACTGAAGGGTATCCTCTAATGATGACTTCCTATATTGAGGTTGGAAGGAACTAGAAGATGGACCTTGTGGTTGACCTTGAGAAGGGTTTGAATTGAATTGTGGGGGGTAGGGTGCACTAGATGAATCATTCCTCCATGAAAAATTGGGATGATTTCTCAACCCAGGATGATATTGGTTAGGAAGGGAAGGATGTCCTGGCTGAGCTTGAGTTTGACTGGAGTATGGCTTAGGGAAATTGTGTAAGGTGTTTGTGTTTGAAGTTTGCCCATACAAAACTTCCTTGAAAGCTGAAACCGTGGGGCATTCATCAGTACTATGGTCAGGAATCTCACAAATAACACATCTCACTTCCCTCTCATTGACCATGTTCACCTTATTCGTCTCAAGTAACTCCACCTTCCTAGTAAGAGCAGCTATCCTAGCACTCAAATCGTCATTTTCACTCAATCTTAATTTCCCACTAGATTGTGCTTGGACTCCTCTAGACTCTAAAGGTGAAGGTGATGTTACCTCCCAAGATTTGGTATTTTCAGCCAACTTCTCCAAAAACTCATAGGCTTCCTCAGCCGACTTATCAAGAAATTGACCATTACTCATGGTACCCACTAACTGTTTATGCTCAGATGGCAATGCATCATAGAAAAAACTACACAACCGCCAAATTGGAAATCCATGATGAGGACATGCATTACATAAATCCTTAAACCTCTCCCATGCATGAAAAAATGACTCACCCGGTTGACATGAAAAATTCATGATTTGTTTTTGCATCATTAATGTTCTGTGAGCTGGAAAATACTTTTTCAAAAATTCAGCTTGCATTTCTCTCCATGTGCCAATGGAGCGAGGTCTTAAAGAATTGAGCCATATTTTGGCCTTATCCTTCAAAGAAAATGGAAACAACCGCAACATTACGGTGTCTTCGCTCACATTTTGATCCATGCAAGTGGCACACACATCCTCAAACTCTTTCATGTATATGTATGGGTTTTCCGAATCTATGCCATGAAATGTGGGTAACAATTGTATTGTGCCAGGCTTAAAAGTGAAATTCCTCTGATTTAGAGGAAGAATTATGCAAGAAGGAGTGGTTTGTCGCACGGGGTGCAACAACTCCCTCAATGGTCGTGCATCTAAAGAAGCTATGGCCTCATGGCCATCTTGCCCATTGTCTCCCAAATTTTCCATTAAATGCGCTAAATCAGTAGAAACAGATGATGATGATGGTGATTGTGGTGTAGATGATGTGGATGATGAAGTCAATGAAAACTCAATGAATTCCTCTATAGGTTGAGGTTGTGAATGCGAAATTGATTGAACAATCCTACCGGGCCTAAGATGCATGCACAAAAAGCAACAAATGCATAAGCACAAGTAATTTATGAGTGTTTACCAATGCTAGCTTATTTCAAATCAAAAACTACTAATGAAAATGAAAAAGATGAAACGAGATTACCCAACAAGTGTGCAATTCGTCGTTAGAATTGGTGGTGAGGATGAATTCGCCCAAACTTACCAAGATCGTCGTTCACCGTTGCTTAAGGCTCCCCGGCAACGGTGCCAAAAAGTGCTTGCTCGATTCCAATGTATCAATATTGGCTTGACCCCAAGTGCAGGGTGTCTATTGAAGCACAATAACCGGTAAGAACCGGATCGTGTCCACAGAGAGCCTTAGTAAAAATTAGTGAACAAACAATTCTTGGAAAAGGTTTTAGACAAAATTTCAACCCCACAATGAATGATAGAGATTCAATTTGGTTTTAGAAATGGTTGTTTGGATAAAATGTTTTTAGAATAATTTTAAGAAAACCTTGGATCCAAAACAAGCTCGTAGTGATTGACAATAAATTCCAAGGATTCTACGCCTAAAAAGGGTAGATCAAAAGATATTCTAGATATAAAACCACTTAGAACAACCCAAATCTGATTTGAATAAGAAATTAAGAACAAAAATCTGCTGAGAATTCAAATCAAACACCTAATGTGCATAGCTTATAGTTCTTACATATAAATCTTAAGAATAGCAATTACCATACAAATCCAAGAGAATGGCATAATAATTCTATGTAGAAATCTATAAGTAAAGCCATAAACCATACAAAATTGGAGTTCAATTGAAATCTCAACTCAAAAATCAATAATCAATTCAAATCAAACATAGATTCTTCCTTTAACACAATAGATTTCAACATTAACCCCATTACCTTGAAATTCTTGCAAATCAACTTCGAGACTTGTCTTGAATCCAAGAGAAAAGTCTACTCAAACATCATAAAAGAAGAAAACAATAAAAATTGAAGTAAATCCATTCATAGAACTAAAATTCTGATACAAGAATTCAAATAAATGAAGATGGAATCACTTTCTCTCTCTAAAAAGAAAACTTAACTGAAAGAAATGAATCTGTATCTATCCCCTAAACGACCTCTTTCATACATATATATATGAAATATAACATGTAAAAGTACATAATTGCCCATTTCTCAAAAGCTGAATTTTAGGATCCTCGAATTGCAGGTTGGTTCGAACAAAGGTTCGAATAGACTGATTGGTTCGAACCAATTTCTGGGACTTAGTCAAATTTCATTCCAATTAGACCTTGCACAGCCTCTGTTGATCTAACCAGTGTTTGAACCAAGGTTGGTTCGAACAAGGGTTCGAACCAAAGTCTGGGACTTAGAAAATTTTCTTCCAGTTGAACCTTGCACAGCTTCTGTTGATCGAACCAATGTTTGAACAAGGGTTGGTTCGAACCAAGGTTCGAACCAAAGTCTTGGACTTAGAAATTTTTGAGCTCTGCAACTTTTCACCCTTCTATTGATCGAACCAAGGTTCAAACCACATGTGGTTTGAACAAAGGTTCAAACCACTTTGCCTTAGTCAAATTCAGCACTTGTTGGTCTATACTTGGCTTCTGTTGTTCTAACCAAGGTTCAAACAACCTATGGTTTGAACATTGGTTCGAACCACTTTTTCCAACACTTAGCCAATATCTGCTGCATTTTTTTCTGGTTTGCCTTCTGTGGTTAGAACATTGGTTTAAACAACAGTTGGTTCAAACATGTGTTCGAACCAACTTCTTAATTTAATCCAATTTAGCCCAACTTCATCCATTTTAGTCCCAAACACCTGCAAATCACAAGAATTCCTCATGAATGCATTTAAAAACAATTTATCATCTTTTTAAGATATAAATCCACCTAATAAATCACTAATTAAGGTTAATGATTGTACTTTTCATAGTACAATCACTAATAAATAGCATATTTGTTTGTAGTAAATACATGACTACAGTTATGGGCTGTAGCCAAAAATTCTTTTGTCATTGAGTAGAAACTACCACTAACAAGCAATAGTTAGACCATAACCAATGCCTTTTGGTTACTACTCCTCCAGTTTTGCCTATCGCTTTGGGCCGTAGCCAATATGGCATTTTTTTCTAGGTAGTAATAGTACTCTTGAAAGCATAAACAAGAAATATAAATGTAATGACAACCGACTCTGTTGGAGCCTGCTACCAAGTAATAGCAGAAAGCCATCCTTCCATCTGCACTATAAGTGGCCTACAAACCTTCTGCCCCTATTGGGTGCATAGACACCCTATGTAAAGAAGGTAAGAAAGAGAAAGACGGTATGTTCTAAACCTATACTAGAACTCTCCTTCTTTTCTTCTATAATGAAAACCGTCATTGATTTGGGCATTAGAGAGTTCCCAACCAACCAACCACCCGCTGTTGGTCGAACCTCTAAATCCGTTTCTCTAGTAGTTTTTCTTATAGATTACATGAAGGAGATGAGGGGAGGATGTCTACACAAGTGGATGTGGACTTATTAATGAGGTCTACTTATGAGGGCCCCTAAATTTTTTTGTCTCTCTATTTAGCGTCATCTATGAGAAATGAAATGATTATCATTTTTCATTTGCTTTACAACTTAAAAAAGGTAACATACTGATTGATGAGAGGTTAAGTTGACTGTTTTCTGCAAAGCATAATAATGGGTGGCATTTATCTTTTCATCCATTGTTGCTAGGATGAGTTGTAAAGGAAATATATATATATTTAATGACTAGATAGAAAGAAAAATGACTAGCTCCTATATGGAACGCGTATTTAGTGCCACAGCAAAAGGCACGTCGATTAATGACTAATCCGAGCAATACACCATGCGCTTTCAAGATGCATATAATAGTATAATTGATAAGCAACAAAATAGGCCACCACAAACACATCCTAACAACACCGTGAATTATATAGCTCAGTATCAATTCATTCTAATTTCGTGGAACAATCCTAGTAGGGACTACCTTCAAGTATTACTTTTATGAAATATATATCCCCAAGTGTTTATACTTTAATCTTAGTTGGGCAATAATGCCCACAAGAGTAATAGCAAGCAAGGTATTAAATTTGAGTTCATGAAAACTATCAGCCAAGCACATAGCTAGCCATGCTTTTAATGTATATATGGTATAAAAATATTTTTTGACACCAATGATTAGTTTTAATTAAATGCCAATTTTGTATGAATATGGTATTTATTAGAATCTAAGCAATTGGCAAGCAATTGGCTTATTTGGTGGCATTGGACGTCTAATGCATTAGTCTATGGCCCTAGGTTACCCGAGTATGGGTTGTATTGGTATTAACATATTGATGTTAACATTATTGATGTATATTAATATATTTTCTAAGCTTTAATTGGTGATTTATCTCAAGAAACCCATCTACAAGCAATACCTAATCATGAATTTTTCAAGCAATGTTAAAGAACTATGAATGGGGTTGAAAGTCATTATGATGGCCATATTGGCAGGGAATAAGCAAGCTCAACAGGTAGATTGAATAGATAATCGAACGCCGAGCACGTATGACTCCAAGCATTGGTCGCTACACTCGAAGTTGAACACATTCATAAGAATCCCTTATAACACCAACAAGAACTAGAGCTGAGAAAGATTAATGGCCGAGCAATTAGATCTAATCCAATTAGCAAGTTTAAAGAACGAATGAATGGCCAATCACGGACTAGATGGCTGTGCACAAATGTACAACCATAGATGATCAATGAGGAGTAGTCTTGTTTTTCCCATCTCGCCTCTCTCCATTTCAATTGTCCGGATTTTCTACCTCGACATAATTAATTAATTTGTATCCTAAAACTCTTTTTAATCTTTGCGTAAATGTCTTATCAAACATGCATTATAGATGCTCGCTATAACATTCACTTTCAAACACTCCTAATCACATTGTTGAATTTAAACCAATCCGGGGAAGAATGAAGTGAACTCACTTCTTGTTCATTGGCAATTAGAAAATAAAGGGGAAAATAATGAAAAATGAATTTGATTCGAGAGTACTCTTCTCTCCCAATGAGCCTAATTCTTAAAATGACAATTCTTTTATAACATTTTTCTTTACAATGCTTTATATTTATATATTTTATAACAAATTTGATAATTGGATCCTAACTAACAAAATTTAGATCTATAACAATTCTTGCACCCTTCAAAATTGACTCTGTCCACAAGATTAAAATACAACGTATTATTATGGTGCTTTAATACAAAACAATTTATTATTTATTTTCTTTTTTAAATTTGTTGCTAGTGCTTAGGTCAATTTTGTCATACCTAATAGAAGTCTCCATTTCTAATTTTATAACCAATATCAGATTAGATCACCAGAAATCCTTAGCACGAACACATTATAAATAAGCCTTTGGTTGGGCTTAGACTTTACCAAGGGCGAATACTATCTTCTTGTTACTAACGGCTGGATGGATATATTCTATTGTCTTTTCATATTCATATGTAATTGTTGTCCATGGATCCATTAGTTTGATCCTTTGCATGAAGTCAACAGTAAACTTGGTCCTTGTCGGCAGTGGCGCGACCGTTGGCCTTGCAATCAAAGAGGGACTTAACAGTCCTTGTCCAGGCAAAACTCTATGATCACAACCTCAGAAAGGTTGATGCCAACATTGACAGTTGAGCCATTGACCTTCTCGTGGTGATTTATTTTTTGTCACATCCCTTGTAGGTTTCTCTCACTACCTTGTCACGCCCTGAATTTCGTAATATGAGGGGTGAATTAAATATACAAACACAATATGCAAACTTCAACTATAACTTTGATTAGAGCTATAACTACTCCAGAATAGACATGCACAATATATAATAATAAAACAATAATAATTAAGTCACGATCAAACCGCACACCGGTGCTCCACCATAAGTCCCATAATGATATCTAGGCCTTATGGTCTTCAACCATATCAAATAATATTTAAATTCAATAATAGCACATCTCCAAACATTAATAATAACAGCTTTAGTAAAATAACACATAACCCCAAAACAGCGAGCCCGACTTAAGCTAATTAAAATTTAACTACATTAAAAGTCGGTACATGATCTGTGTATATATACATATATAAATAACATATAATATCTAATATATTTAACATCATTTAATCTTTTGTTGGAGAATTATATTGGAAAAAAAGGGGTTTCAAGATTGCAACATTACCCTAAATTTTTAAATAATTACAAAATGACTCTTGGAGGTTTGGTTTATTACAAATCTTTCCCAAATTTTAAAATAATTACAGGATAACCTCCAAAGTTTTAGAAAATTACAATTTTACCCTATGATATTGTAAATGCTGGGATAGCGGATACTAGGAAAATAGGAAGGGTACATAAATTACTTTTGAGTTGAAAGAACCAAAACTTGTGCAGGGATTGGTGTTCATGCCAATGAATTAGTAACCTATAACATGACAATTAAGAGTGTGGCTTATCATAGCTCGTGGTTGAAAAACACAAATACAACATTGCAAGTATCCACCCCATGATTTGTTGTGATAATTAAATAGTAGTAAAGGAATTTAATAAACATTGATAACTTGTCAATTGCTAATAGGATAATCAAAATATTAATATTTTATTTTTGTGACACATTCATTTGGTGGATTATTGACGTATGATTATTTGATTGAATTAAATAAGGTAAAGCATATGTTTGATTTTGTTGCACATTATATATATTAGTATATGTACTGTGGGCATGAGTGGTTGGTACTCATATCCCTACAGATTGTAATGTAGGTGCAACTCCTGAACCTTAGATGGACTGTTGCGTCACACTTCTTGTTAATTATTCAAAAAAAATTTAGTTTAAATGTCGTAACTGTAATTCACTTGATTTATAAGACCTTAAGGCCAAATTCTATTTATACTTAAGGATTCTACTTGGAGCTACTTTACTTTTATCTCACAATATTTTGTTGGCATTGGTTGTGTATGTTTGCTCCAATATGGCAGTTGGAAATCAGAACAGAAAAATTAGAGAGAAAAGAAAGAGAGATAATTATTCTTCTTCTCCCTTATACTCTATTTATAATCAAATTTAGGTTACAAAAGATAGAAATTGAAATAAGCCACTATATGGCAATAACCAAAAATAACTAAATCACAATCCATCAATTATGCCTTAAATATTCCTAACATATTCTAACACTCACCCTCAAGCTGGAGCATAAAGATCAATCATGCCTAGCTTGATAAACATTTTTTGAAATGGAGAAACAGCCAAGGGCTTGGTAAACATATCACCCAACTGAGAGTCTGATCGTACAAATGGAGTAATGATATCACGTCTGACCAGAAGATCACGAATAAAGTGACGATCAACTTCTATATGCTTGGTACGTTCATGAAAGATGGGGTTGTTAGCAATGAAGATTGCAGCCTGATTATCACAGAACATAGACATCAGATTTGAAATATCAATACCAAAATCTCGAAGAAGAAAACGAACCCAAAGCATCTCAGACACAGTATGAGCCATGGCGGGATACTCGGCCTCAACACTAGATCGAGCCACTACAGTCTGCTTCTTACTACGCCATGTAACAAGATTACCACCGACGAAAGTATAGTATCCAGAAGTAGACCTCCCATTCGAACAACTACCAGCCCAATCTGCATCGCTGTATCCAATTACATCGATCGTGATAAAGGCTCGATAATGTAAACCGTTACCAGGGGAATTTTTCAAATACCTCAGAATACGACATACAGCTTCAAAGTGAGGTTTGCGTAGAGCGTGCATAAACTGACTGACCACGCCAACTACATATGAAATATCAGAACGAGTCACAGTGAGATAGATCAACTTACCCACAAGACGTCGATAACGACCAACATCAGGAAATAGATCAACACTTTCACTATCCAAGCGAATAGAAGAGTCTATAGGAGTGTCAACAGGGTGAGAACCTAAAAGTCCAGTCTCCGAGAATAAATCCAGAACATATTTCCTTTGAGATAAAGATATACCCTAGGAAGAACAGGCAACCTCAATTCCAAGAAAATAATGTAAGGCACCAAGATCTTTTGTGTGAAACTGTTTTCCCAAATAACCCTTTAATTCAGAAATGCCCTTAGCATCATCACCAGAAATGATGATATCATCCACATAGACAATTAAGATAATAATACCAGATGGTGACTGATGAACAAACACTGAGTGATCAGAAGTGGATCGTTTGAAACCATATTCCATAAGAGCAAAACTAAACCGATCAAACCATGCTCGTGGAGATTGTTTAAGTCCATATAAGGCTTTGCGTAAGTGACAAACAAGATGCTTATTTCCTGTAACAGTATATCCCGGTGGTTGGTCCATATATACCTCTTCTTGAAGTTCACCATGTAGAAAGGCATTTTTAATATCCAACTGGAATAAGGGCCAAGATTTGCACACTGCTACTGCAAGAAGGATGCGGATTGAATTAAGACGAGCCACTGGTGAGAATGTCTCAAGATAGTCCACACCATAAGTTTAGGTATAGCCTTTAGCAACCAATCAGGCTTTAAGACGCTCAACAAATCCATCAGGATAGTACTTTATTGTGTAAACCCAATGACAACCAACTGGCTTCTTTCCCGGGGGTAGAGAAGTGAGCTCCCACGTCTGATTGAGATGTAGTGCTTGCATCTCCTTATCCATCGCTTTCTTCCAGCCTGGTGATAATAGTGCCTGATTATAAGATTTAGGAATAGAAACAGAGGACAAAGCACACACAAAGGACTAGAATCGAGGTGAGATACGATGATAAGAAACAAATTTAGCAATAGGATGCTGAGTACATGTACGTTTACCTCGTCTTTGGGCAATAGGGAGATCAAGGTCATCAATAGAAGGAGGCTCAAGCTCATCCGAACTAGTAACAGAAGTATCTGGGTCAGAAGTAGGTGTCTCAAGTGTTACAGGATCCACAGGTGCAGTGGTGATTGGATCAGGGCGAGCGCGACGGTGATAGACTTGTAATGGAACCTCAGGAATAAGAAGAACTGGATTAGGAGAGGAAATAGATATAGGTGGCTCCCCCTCTTGATAGGAAGAGAATGCTCCCCCTCACGAGATGACAACTCCCCCTGAACCTGAAAATAGGGCGTAAACTTAAAAAAAGTAACATCAGCACTAATAAAGAATCGACGAGATGGAGGATGATAACACCAGTAGCCCTTTTGAGTACGAGAGTATCCCAAGAAAATACATCGACGAGCTCGAGGTGATAATTTGTTCAGACCAGGATCAAGATTATGAACAAAGGTAGTGCAACCAAATGTACGAGGAGGAAGTGAAAAAGGATTAGAAGAAGGATAAAGAAGAGAAAAAGAAGACTTATTACCAAGAGTAACGGACAGAACTCGATTGATAAGGTGACAAGTAGTTAAGACAGCATCCCCCTAATATGATTTTGGGACATTCATGTGTATTTGCAAAGTGCGGGCAACATCCAACAGATGGCGATGCTTTCGTTCAACAACACCATTCTGTTGAGAGGTATGAACACATGAGGTTTGATGAATAATGCCCCTGTCAACACAAAATTTTTTCATAACAGACTTGGTATACTCTAAAGCATTGTCAGACCGTAAAATTTTAATTCTTTTGTCAAACTGAGTAAAAATTTCATTATAAAAACGTAAAACAATATTGGGCAATTCAGAACGAGTTTTCATTAAAAATAACCATATCATACGCGAGAAATCATCCACAAAAATAACAAAATAGCAATAACCATTAATAGTGGGGACTCTAGAAGGACCCCAAATGTCTGTATGGACTTCAGAAAAGGTTCAGACTCACGGCCATGACTGCTACTAGGAAAAAAACTATGGTGATGCTTCCCTAGTTGACAAGCTTCACACTCTAGATTGGAGACAGAACCAAGACCAGGAACATCAAGCTTGAGACGAGATAAAGCTGGATGACCCAATCAACAATGCCACTGGAGAGGTGAATCTGAAACATGGAAGGCTGAAGAAGACAAGGAGAAATTGGTTGGGTCAAGATAATAAAGACCATCCAGCTCACATCCCAAACCAATCATCTTCTGCGTCCTGAGATCCTGAAAAACACAAGAAGATGGAGAAAAGGTTATGGAGAAGTTTAAAAGTCTAGTTAACTGACTAACAGATAATAAGTTAAAAGGGAAGTTAGGCACATAAAGATTCGAAGGTAACAATAATGATACTGAGGGTTTGAGGTGTCCTTTGCCAGCTACAGGTCGGTAGGACTCGTCAGCTAACGTAAGATGATGAGTGGTGGTAATCAAATCAGAAAACAAAGAAGGTTTACCTAATGTATGAGCACTAGCACCAGAGTTAAGAATCCACTTTGGAGCAGATGAGGTGGAGAAATAAGCACTATTACCTGAATGGGCCAAAGTGGCAGTGGAACTGGAAGAGCGAGAGATCCGAAGAGCTTGCACAATAGCATCCAACTCAGCAGGAGAGAAGGGAGCCTGAGAAACTACCCCTGAGTTAACAGGATCACTTGTACTAGAAGTAGAACCAGAGGCTCCTTCAAAGCTAGTAGAATCAGTAGTAATATGGTGAGCTTGATCAGGACGACCATATTTCTTCCAGCAATAAGGCTCTGTGTGATTTGTACCACCACAATGATTACACTTTTTGGTGCCACGTCCCGACCTGCGACCACTACTCCAAGAATTACGGCCCATACCACGTGAGCCACCACGAGATCCTCTATGACCTCCAGAACTATTAATCAAAGCAACAGAGTCTGTTCTACTGGAAGCAGATGATGTTGAACGGGGATGATGACCCAGGAAAGATCGTTGCAACCGAGAATAAGCGCTGGCTAAAGAAGGAATAGTCTCCCCAGCCAAAAATTGATCTCTGTAACTACGAAAATCATCATTTAGTCCTGCCAGCAGAAGAACAGTCATAAGCTCATTCCATTATCCTATCATCTCCGCTTTAGTCTCAGGAAAGGGACAGAGTTGCAAGAGACGATCACTGAGGGCTTTAAGTGTACTGTAATAATCAAATAGTGATCTATCTCCCTGTCGGAGAAAAGACGTGGGAGATGTTGAGTCTGGAGGAGAATCTGTAATGTAACTTTCCAATTGTCGACCAATAAGGAATATACAAACAGTATGAGACCAAGTTAAATAGTTGGCGGCTCCATTCAATTTCTCACAAACAATGGATTTTGGAAAATTTTCAATTGAAATAGCATGCGCAGGAACAGGTGAAGAACTTTCATCTGAAGTAGTCTTGACAGCAGACGGATTAATAGCCATTAGCCAAATATAAATCACAACCCAAATCAAAGTAGAAAGACCACACAGCGGCGTATAAGGTTTCAAAGCACAACAAGGAGCACGAACCAACTCACAATCGAACGATCAACAACGATCAACTACGATTGAGTAGACAAATAAAAAAATAGTAGAGAGTACGAGCAGCATCAATCGACGATATATAACACATCGAACATCAGATCTGGTTGTCTAAAACGTGAGAGATCCAAGATCCGATCGAGAAGGGGATAAGCCAAGTTTCAAGAATCATCTAAGACACAAATCAAGCATAAGAGGGGAAGAAACAGGGAGAGGCGACTGCCGTGGTGTGTCGCCGGAGATCAGCCATCGGTGCACGCGCCGACACGCACTGGAAAGGAGAGGCACGTGAGGCTCACGCGTTAGGAACCAAGCCGTGCGTGCAAGCGCGCCAGGTCATCTCCGGTGATGGTCTTCGTCGGTGGTAGTCGCAGGTCGACGCCGAGCCTGTTGGTGGTGGCGCTGGTCAACAACGATCGCCGGAGAGTGGTTCGGCAGTGATGAACAGTGGTGGCAGTGATGAACAGTAGCGCGGCTAGGGTTTTTTTTTTTTCTGGAAAAGAAGAAGAAAATAAAAATAAAGAAGGGAAAAGGAATTGCTCTAATACCAAGTTGGAAATCAGAACAGAAAAATTAGAGAGAAAAGAAAGAGAGATGATTATTCTTCTTCTCCTTCATACTCTATTTATAATCAAGTTTAGGTTACAAAAGATAGAAATTGAAATCAGTTAGTATATGACAATAACCAAAAATAACTAAATCACAATCCATCAATTACGCCTTAAATATTCCTAACATATTCTAACAATGGTTATGGCTCTAATCAGGGATAAATACGTTACTACTGTTGCATTAGGATACGTGACATTTTTCACTCACTCTTCCCAGATCACGAAATTTAGAACGTGACAATTTACTGGGCATGTTAGGTACACCTATGAGTGAGTAATAATATTATCCATTTATACGTTACTTACAGCATAGGAGTTATATTTCTAAATTTTTATTATAAAAAATTAAATTATATTGATAACTCATTTTTTATAACAAGTAAAACTAATATATAAAAGTATTTTTGTAATTTGATTGATTTTGAAACAAATAAAACTAGAAAAAAAATTAAAAAAGTGAAGGTCCGTTTATTTCAATGTAAAGTATTTTTAGAGATAATAATTTTGATTATAATCTTAAAAAATATTTTACAAAAACATAAATAAACATGTTTTCTGTAGAAGTCTTGTTATAACGAGAAACAGAAGTAGGAAAAGATTTTGTAGAAACGGGAGGCCACCACCCAATATTTATTAAACAATTTCGTTTGGCACAAAATTCTTATAGCTTTCATAAAAAAAAAAAAAAAAAGAATTGAAAAAAAAAAGATTGCATAGCCAAGTTTAACATATCTGCGTCAAATCATTTACTGGCCTTTAATTAAAATAGAAAAAACTTCACTACTGGATTTAGATAATTTAATAAAACCATAGGAGTAAGAAAACAAATCCCTTCGAAGGTTGGAATAAAAGTAAGAGTAAAGATCGGACACGTCAGTACAAGTGGAGGCATTGCAGTGAACCACCTGTCATCCTTCGCGGCAAAATTCTAGCTTCCAAACTCTAAACCGCTTGCCAAATATAGCCCCTTCCTCTGTATTTGGGCTTTCATTCTCTTCCCTCGGCTTCCCAAAGCTTTCTTCTCAAACATCTTTCTTCCATTGCTATTAGTTACTAGAAAATTCCGGCGTCTTTTTTCTTCTTATCTGATCACTGAGGGATCCGAAGCCCATTAAACAGCAACCAGATCATAAATACAATGGCGGTGGCGGCCCCGAAATTGGCGCGACTACCAAGTATGAGGGAAAGGGTCGAAGACACTCTCTCTGCTCACCGCAACGAACTCGTATCTCTTCTCTCCAGGTTTTCTTTCTCTTTTCGAACACACGCAGCTGTTCAACGTCTTGGAACAGTAGTGATACTTGCAAAATAGCAAAGAGTCTTTTTTTTTTAATTTTCCCCCTCTCTGTTACCATTTTCTTTTGATTTTGTTTGAATAAGATTGGGTGTTTTTATCATAGGTATGTGGATCAGGGAAAGGGGATACTGCAACCCCATCATCTGATCGACGAGCTCGACAACGTCGTTGGGGACGACTTATCAAATCAAACACTTTACCATGCTCCTTTCAGTGAAGTCCTGAGGTCCGCCCAGGTGATTCTTTATGCCTTCTGTCAAAACTTTCTTTAAGACGATTGGCTGTCCAGAAAATTAAGGACTCAAATTAAGAATCTTTTTTTTTTTTTTTTCGGATCTAACGGTAGGATAGTAGTAAAACAATATAGCAAATACTGTCTAGGGAAAATAATTTTAAAAGTACAGTTGATGAAAACACATTTTGATAATGCATTTTCACTTTGCTTAAAAATGCATTATCAGTTTAATTTTGCATGAAAACGCAATATCAAAATGCATTTTGTAGATTCAGGAAATCAAGAAGCTAGATATATACCAAAACTCTAAGGCAGTTGAGGAGAAATTAGTACACAGAAGAGAATAAGAGGAAAAGGAAAGATCAAAATAATAGATGTACATATAAATGCGTTTTTAGATTCATTAGGAAGATGTCAAGGAAATTGAAAAGATATACTAAAAATTTTTAGGAGATTGAAGAGAAAATCAATACGTAAAAGAGCATAAGAAGGAAAGAAAGGGGAAGATTAGAATTACAGATAATATATATATGCTGTTACGTTTGGAGAAGTCGGCAATTGAAGACGCAGAAGTGAATAAGAAGGAAAGACGTAGATCAAAATAACAGATATACATATATATACTAAAGACTGTATTAGACTCATTCAAGAAATCAAATTATAAAACGTATTTTGATATTGTGTTTTCAAGCAAAATTGAAAAGAAAATGCATTTTAGTTTTCATTAACGGTACTTTTGAAATTATTTTTCCCTAGAAAGTATTTGTTATATTTTTTATTATCCTAACTGTAGAACCAAAAAAATTGAAATTATGTGGTTAATTTTTTATTTTGTTTAACTCTTAGGCATATTGTTCACATTTGTAATTAAAAAAAAATATTACTTCAAAATGGGAAGTCGATGCATGAACAAAGTTTCTTTCCTTTTTTTTTCTTAATAGTCTGTACCAGGTTCTCCTACCTTAATGTATATTTTTGCAATTCTTATTATTATTATTTTTCTGAAACTTTTTTTTAATTATTATAAATGTGAATGACATGGCTAAAATTACTGAAATGAAAAAAAAAAATCATGATTCAGTAAAAAGAAAAAAAAATAAAAGAAAAAGTCAATAGAAGATGGAAAAAAAGCCAAAAAATAAACCAGATATTATGTTGCCAAATGAAGGCTAGAGTTCAACCATTTTGTTGCCTTGAGTAAAGTTAAGTACAATAATTTTAAGTTCTTTTGGCTTCTTTACATTTTCTCTTCTAAACCAAACATTATTAAATTTTCTTTTATTTTATTTTTCTTGCGACAAAAAAATATTTAGTCTTTTTGTTGCTTTCATCTGAAATAACTTCATAAATGGATTTTCAGTTTCAAGTTTTATGACCATGTTTTGGGTTAAATAATCTGTCAAATTTCTTTCGACTAGGAAATTTTTTTCATGAAACTATAATTTCTATTATATATTCCATTAATAGGGTGATTCTCTTATTATAGATGAGTTACTTCTAGAATTTGTGGAAAAAAGGAAACTGGAATTGCCATGGCTGCTCAACCACAGCACATAATAGTAGTTCTTCTTTTCCCTTTATTTTCCAATAAAATACCAGAATTCAGCAACAATTTTCGGCCTTATCAAAAGGAATGAAATTGGTTTCCACTTCCATTGTATGTAAAGAGAAGTACCATATCATGTATAGACATGTCTTTTTCTTCTCCATGGATAGTTTCCACAGTAACAAATGGCTGTTAGGTCTTTGCTGCTTGTGTGTGTGCGCGCGCGCTTTTTTTTTCCCCTCTTTTTTTAACTTTTCTTATTTATTTATCTATTTTTTGGGTCGGTAGGAAGCCATTGTTCTGCCTCCATTCGTGGCTATAGCAGTTCGTCCAAGGCCTGGGGTTTGGGAATATGTACGTGTCAATGTATATGAACTAAGTGTGGAGCAGTTGAGTGTTTCTGAATATCTTCGTTTCAAAGAAGAACTTGTAAAGGGACAGTAAGTGGTCTCTGTTCTTTTGTTTGGCTATATTTGTAGGGAACTTCATAAAATTCATGTGAAGCCAGAGTACTTGAATATTTTCCACTTTTGGCTTTGAAAATGAACCAGGGTCAATGACAATTATGTGCTTGAGCTTGATTTTGAGCCTTTCAATGCAACATTTCCTTGGCCAACCCGATCGTCATCCATTGGCAATGGTGTTCAATTTCTCAACCGACACCTCTCCTCAAACATGTTTCGAAACAGAGAGTCTTTGGAACCATTACTCAATTTCCTCCGAGCACACAAACATAAAGGGCATGTAAGTTGGTTTAATTGTGGTCTTTCTGGTTGCAAATTTCTGCTGGACATAATGTTGTTGTGCTGCATATATGTTGACTTTGGATCCCAATCCCTAAATTCGATTATCAACCTATTTACTTCCATAATTTTTGCAAGATTGTCAGTTAATTGCAAAACTGTTTGATGAACATATCACTGGACTTTTGACGTATTAGCGTTCCATTGGACAAGATGAAAACCACAGAGCTTGATGGTTTAATCTCTCTATTATTATATGTAGGTGATGATGTTGAATGATCGAATATATAGTTTACCCAGACTACAATCTGCATTGGCTAAGGCTGAGGATTATCTTTTTAAGCTACCAGCAGATACACCCTATTCAGAGTTTGAACACATGTAAGCTTCTATCTATATATACGACTGCTCAAATTTCTTAGTCTATTAGGAGTGTTAAGTTCTTGATATTTAAGTTATCACTGGCATTCAGCTTTCAAGGAATGGGTTTTGAGAAAGGTTGGGGTGATACTGCAGCACGGGTTTTGGAGATGATGCATCTCCTATTGGACATCCTCCAAGCTCCAGATCCCTCTGCCTTAGAAACGTTTCTTGGTAGAGTACCAATGGTGTTTAATGTTGTCATTTTATCTGTACATGGATACTTTGGCCAAGCCAATGTTTTAGGCTTGCCTGACACTGGTGGCCAGGTATGTTTGTTATAATTTTTTCTCTTTCATAGAATAAATTGTGCAAGAGTGCAAACATGTACTTTCCTTTCAATGCTTTCTTGCTTCTTGTTTTTGTCGTGCTTTTTGGCTACTGTTCTTCATTGTTCAGTAAACGATGATAATTGCCAGTGCCACTTGGTGTCAAGAGCGTGTGTGTTAATCATAATGGATACAAATAATACACTCTATTTGTTTGTTTTTTCTTTAATGTGAAGATTGTGTATATACTGGATCAAGTGCGTGCCCTGGAGAATGAAATGCTTCTGAGAGTAAAACAGCAGGGATTGGATGTAACTCCTAGAATTCTTATTGTAAGTGCATACACTAATATTTTAGAGTCATTTTCTTTATATATACATAATTTTTGCTGTATAGATTCACTTTACCCACTTTGTCTATGAGGAGCATGTTTCTTATTGGAAATGTAATACAGTTTCCACTTGTTTTGAAAGGTGACACGATTAATACCAGATGCAAAAGGTACTTCATGCAACCAGCGGCTTGAAAGAGTCAGTGGAACTGAACACTCACATATTCTACGAGTTCCTTTTAGGACAGAGAAAGGAATTCTTCATAAATGGATATCAAGATTTGATGTATGGCCTTATCTGGAGACATATGCACAGGTATAACCTAATTTGTTCAGGGGTGTCAGAATCGAAATTTTTATTCTTTTATTTCTTATCTTCTAACTGAATGGTTCTATGACCATAGGATACCTATTTGTCCTCATATACATCTTGAGACTTCATTGGGTCTTTTTTTTCTTCTCTTTCCATTTTTTTTTTTTTTTTTGGGTGGGTTTTTTTTTCTTTCTTTCTTTCTTTTATTATTATAATTATAATTATTATTATTATTATTTCTCTTTTTTTGGGGGGGGGGGGTGTTGCCGTTCCTGAACAAGATTTATATATATATATATATGGAACATGTCTGTAAACAACATGACATCTATATATCAGTCAAACGAATAAGTTGGAACTTCATTTGTGCCTAGTTATTATTTGATCACAATTGACTCAAAGACAACGTTTTGTGCTGAAACCTGATAGTATGATAAAACTTGTGCACCACCATTAAGTTGTAACACAAGAATAAAAGTAGAAGTTGCGTGCAGACAATCCTCCAATATATAACATTGTCATGATTTAGTCGTTACGACCACTGTCACTGTAAAAGATATAACTGAATTTTCTTCTTCCTCTAGTAAATGGCTGAATGGTATCTTTCTTGTAGGTGACTGGCTAGGTTGGAAATGTTTGTGTGTGCATGTGCCTGCATGTGTGTTTGTGTAAGGAGAGGAGAGGGAGGAAGAGAAGACTGGCAGACCTGATGGTCAGATTTTTATGTTGGGGGAAATGACGTTATTTATACTTATCAAAAATTATCCCCAAAAAATATTGAATTCTGCCACAGGGAGGAGTCTGTTAGTAATTTTAGTTGAATATGTGACCATTTAGTATGTTCACAATATGGCTTTAAATAATGGTAGTGGTTGGCATAATGGTAATGGGAGCAGTGGCTTGAATGTAGGGTGTGACGGATGTTACATAATGTAAGTGGATACTTGAGGCTTGAATTTTTATTTTTACTTTTTTTTTTTATTCACCTCTCACCTAAAGTGGACTCTTTTTTATTTTTGTTTTATTTTTTTTTAACAATAGAATTGTATATACATGGATTATTAATGTTGTTTAATGGCTTTTAATCAATCAATAATGTGTATATATAAATATTTTATTTTTACCGTTTCTTATGCAGCTTACATGAGAAATAAATCTTTAATATATATTAAGGGTGTGTTTGGAGTGATAAAAAGTGAGATAAAATATGGTCTGGGGAAATTTTTTGCATTTAGTGCACGCATCTCAAACTGCATTTTTTAGAAATGAATAGTAAGATATCATTCAGACGGATTGGATTTCCGTTTGGACGGATTCAAAATTTTGGGCGGTCATGACTTCTTTGCACTATAATCTGTCCAAACGGATTACGAATTCTAAAAACTGTTTGGATAAAAGTTGCCCACGCGAATCCGTCGGAACGGTTTCTATAATCTGTTGGAATAGTTTCTATGACCCCACAAAAAATAGTCAAAGTGGGTGTTATTCGGTAGTTTGGGAGTCCATGGTGAGAATGGCGAAAAAAATTTTTGCTATTTGATTAACCGAATTCTAGTTATCAACTTTTTTTTAGAAGATATTGAATTTTTTTTTTAACTTTGAGAAGATAAGAATGTGTGAAAATGTAATAAAGATTTTTAGAGATTTTCATCAAATTTTTGTGCACCAAACGCACCCTAAGTTGTCAATATGCATAAATACTAAAATAAACTAATATATGAATAAAAACAATTTCAATTTCATACAAAAATCTTCCAATTCCCACCTACTCAAGTCAATGCTAGTACTTACCCAAAAAAAAAAAAAAAGTCAATGCTAGTCAATATTAAATCAATGATGCCTTAAGTAATACATGAGAACTCATTAGCAGCACAAAACAAACTTTGAGCTTGCCTCAAATCTATGTCCAAATTACATGTATATTCAATATTGGGTATAGATTCGTGGGGCTCTTGAAAGGAGAAAAAGAGTCACGACCATTGTGTTGATAATCTGACACCATAAGTTTCAATAAAAGTTCAATGTGGTGAATTAGTATTTGTTATGCCCTTCATAACTATTCTTCTAATGTGCTGTGATAGTCTTTCAGACCAGCTTGATTTTATTGGATGCTAACTGTTCAATCCTATTAGCTTACCTATGAATATAGCAAATTTACATTAGTTCCATGGCGGCAATGGACAAATTTCTTGGCCTGACACGGCTATAACCTCGAGTCATCTTCCAATTGAATAGGCTTGATGACTGTGTCATTACCACTGCTACTTCTCACTACCTCTATGACCATCATCCCTTTTTATTATGGAATTTAACATTTTGTTGTCATACATTGGGTAAAGCAGTACTACTGTAATTTCGTTCTGTAACATTCCTTCTGTATTGTGTTCTGTGATCAGGATGCAGCTAGTGAAATTGTTGCAGAGCTACAAGGTGTTCCAGATCTGATTATTGGCAACTACAGTGATGGGAATCTTGTTTCATCTTTATTAGCTCATAAGATGGGAGTAACACAGGTTAGGAGTGATGTTAAATTTTCCTTAATTTCTGATTCAAAAGTCTATGGAATTATGTTCAGGGAATTAAATCACACATTTTAATTTTGCAGTGCACCATTGCTCATGCCTTGGAGAAAACAAAATATCCTGATTCAGACATATATTGGAAAGATTTTGAAGAGAAGTACCACTTTTCATGTCAATTTACTGCTGACGTAATAGCCATGAATAGTTCTGATTTTATCATCACTAGTACATACCAAGAGATTGCGGGAACGTAAGTCTCGTGTACCACTTTAAGATGATCTTGATTATTTTTATCTACTCTGAATTCTGTGATTTGATCTGATTCTGTCTGCGACCTTCAGAAATGAGATGAATTTCATTGAATTCATTGAATAACTAGCTCTTATTTAGAGTTTCTGTAGAGACTGATTGTGCTTTGTTGTTGCTTTATCCGTCCATTTTGTTAAGAGAGTTAAAAGAGTCTAACAATACATGTCAAAGTGAGAAAAATAGTTTGAAGAAGACTAATAGCACCGTCTAGGAAAATGATTCATGAAGCTGATGCCAAAGAAGTATTTCTTTCTTTCTTTTTTTTAAAGGTTTTTTGAAGGGTGGTTGGATGGGATTTGAGAAGCATAAATCATATTAACAGTGAGAGAGTATCATCCCCAGAACCATGTTTGAGCCTGGAACTTCATTGTGTTAATAACTACTCAAGTCGAACTTTCCTCTTTTTTCAGACCTTCACAGTATTTGGAAACAGGAAATTGAGGAACATCAACTTTGTGTTTGTAATATCTTTTGACATAAAACAAAATAAGGATGCTACATGACCCGGTAAAAGGACCTCGTATTTAGATTGCTTGGTGCTGTGTCTGTAAATTCAGTGGAAAAGAATACCTTGCAAGTGCACGAGGATCAGTGTAGCATTCAAAAATAAGTCGGTGAGTACTGAGTTTGAATAACAGGGAGCTTTTTTATGAAATCTTTGATAACTTCACTTGAAGAAAAATCCTAAGATTAAAATGAAGTCACTGAACTCAGTAAAAGACACACAAAAAAAACAAAAAAAATGTTTGAAGCTTGTTGGAAATTGATTTGAAAATAGAAATTGGTCGAATTAAACTTATTAAATTAAACCATTGCTCTTGATTCAGTTCATGCACTTAGGATTAGTGATTCTCCTCTCAACTCCGCAACTCAACCTAGATGCATCTTGGTGCAAATAAATCGGAAAATTTGACAATAGAAGTGTGGAAATAGATATTGATTTTTATTCTGTGTTATTAGAAAATTGGTTCAAGAATACGCGTTATTGAACTAAGCATCACCTATACGAAATCTGCTGATTGAGCATAGGTGATCTGGATCATAACTACGTATTCAAGATTTCAGGTGTATAGTGTAGAAAATCAATTGCTATATTAATTTTCAAAAGATGAGACATTCAAACACATGGTTGAGAGAATTTGATTCACCTTACCTATTGCAGTCCAAGAACCAAGAACAAGATGAGAAGAACTAGCCATGCATATTCAATAAAAATTCCATTGCTATTATTGAAAACTAATCAAAAACTATATAAAGTGCTGAAAATCTGGGAAAAAACAAAGCTTGTTTAATGGAAAACTAAACCCTTGATCTATATGTATACTCTCAACAGCCTCTTGACAATGAAAAATAACTTGGCAATCCTAAAAATGTCTGAAAATGAGGCTTATATAATGTAGGAATAATCCTATAAAGTTACAAATCAATCCATTCAATTAGGAAACGCAATTAAAAAATTCAGCCTCCCGTCTGAATGGGCGTCCGAATAGAACTCCAGGCTTGGGAAAATTTCTTCAATTCTGATCTTGCAATCTCTGTGTTGTTGCAACCCCATCCAAACGGGCTTCTTGCCTTAGTCATTTCTTCAGTCTCTTCTAGTCATCCGGATGCGTGTTCAAAGGCAAATCCACAGTTAGTCATTTTTCACAAACTTCTGATGCACCTCCTCTCTGTCGTCACAGTGCACATCCGAACGGCCTCCAATTCTTAGTTTCCTTTTTTCTCTCGATGACATGCACACTGTTGTCGAAATGGCCATCCACATGTTGGGCAAACTCACCCTGTCTTGACAGCCTTAGATAATTAGCCATTTACTTGTTCAATTCTTGGGGTTTTGGAAATGGCCATTCTGTCATCCGAATGGGCATCCAAATGAGTGATCTGGGAAGCCTGTCCAAATGGGCGTTCAGACTCTGTGGCCTAGTTGACTTCCTCTTGGTTTGACAATTGCTTGAAGCATTAACCTTTTTCCCTAAACTTTCTTAACTCCATTTTCAATCATCAATTCTCTACGATTTAACATTG
This sequence comes from Vitellaria paradoxa, assembly GCA_019916065.1. Lineage (NCBI taxonomy): Eukaryota > Viridiplantae > Streptophyta > Magnoliopsida > Ericales > Sapotaceae > Vitellaria > Vitellaria paradoxa. Next base: position 17,876,460 of record CM034243.1, on the reverse strand, counting down.
TGGCTCTTAGCAATGGATAATACCTAAAGCATGCAAGAAATGGAATTGACAACCACTAAAATAACACAATTTGCATGGAAATAGTCTCACGGAAGTACAATTAGTTGTTTGAGGATTGCACAATTTATATCAGAACGTAAGTTAGATGACATTTGTTGAGAGTATTAGCAGAAGTGTTTTGTGGTGAATTATACTCAGTAATTTGGTTCTTATTAAATTATTGTAGGTTGTCTTGCTGATTTGATGTTTTAACTGATGCTATCAGGAGTTTTGTTGACTGTGCTTCTCAAGTACAATTTTATAGTTATTTTACCTAGATGATAGCATTAGTGAAACACTGATAGCTTAGCTGGTATTTTTTTTTTTTTTAAATCATTTATCTTACAGGAAGAATACCATTGGTCAGTATGAGAGCCATACAGCTTTCACCCTTCCAGGCCTGTACCGAGTTGTCCACGGCATTGACGTTTTTGATCCGAAGTTCAACATCGTCTCTCCTGGTGCAGATATGTGCATTTACTTTCCATACTTTGAAAGGGAGAAAAGGCTTACAGCTCTCCATGATTCAATTGAAAAGTTGTTGTATGATCCAGAGCAGAATGATGAACACATGTGAGTTACTACTCGTTTCTAAATTTTCTGTAACTGAAGCATCAGTTTTTTGATTGATTTAAAATGTGATAGAATTTTATTGTTGTTTTCATTTCATGAGAGTACAATTGTCACAGAAGTTATTGTTCTCTTACGATTTGTGTGATCCTAGGCATGCTCATACTGGTTACTTTCATGCATATTGGGAAATCTGGATTTTTATACTAATGGATGGCTAATTTTGTCTTCTGGAAATACATGCTGAGGACAGAAATAATGTTTTTTTCTCCCCCCAATTTCCCATATATATTTTTCATGTAATTCCCAGTTACTAAAGTAACATCTACCTCTGACTTTTCTTCATGACTCGCTTTTTCCCCTGATTCAGAAAGTGAAAGCGTGGATAGGGAATTTGTTTTAGATTTAATACTCACAGAACAATAAGGTAGTAGGCTTTGTATTCTGATATGGATAAAAAGTACAAAACTGCAAGAGAACTGAAATTTCTTGCTGAAATTAACTTATAAGGAACATACAGATGATGCGTACTTTCATATAATCTCTCTGACTTTGTCCAGTGGAACACTAAATGATCCGTCAAAGCCCATAATCTTCTCCATGGCAAGGCTTGACCGAGTGAAAAACATCACGGGACTGGTAGAATGCTATGCTAAAAATAGCAGGCTGAGGGAACTCGCAAACCTTGTTGTGGTAGCAGGGTACAATGATAGGAAGAAGTCAACTGACAGAGAAGAGATTGCAGAAATTGAAAAGATGCATGACCTAATCAATAAATACAACTTGGATGGCCAGTTACGGTGGATATCAGCCCAAACAAACCGAGTACGTAATGGTGAGCTCTATCGCTACATAGCTGACAAGAGAGGGGCTTTTGTGCAGGTAAACTTATATCTATATACATTTATATTTTTGGGTATCTCATCATATGTGTGTATGACTCAATGACTCAATTCTTTTGGCTAACTCTTCCTTTGTTTTCTAATCTCAGCCTGCATTTTATGAAGCTTTTGGGCTTACAGTTGTGGAGGCCATGACGTGCGGCCTTCCAACATTTGCCACTTGCCATGGTGGCCCTGCAGAGATTATTGAAGATGGAGTATCTGGTTTCCATATCGACCCATATCACCCTGATAAGGTTGCCACATGTTTAGTAGATTTTTTCCAGCGGTTCACGGAGGATCCTAGCTATTGGGAGAAAATCTCTGAAGCTGGTCTCCGAAGGATCTTTGAAAGGTTTGTGTTTCTTTATTGAATTCATGGCACTTGCTTACCGAGTTGCGCCAAATTAGAAAAACACAAGTACCATGCTTATTGGGATCTTAATACCATTGTAGGTACACATGGAAGATCTACTCTGGGAGGTTAATGACATTAGCCGGAGTTTATGGTTTCTGGAAGTACGTATCAAAACTCGAGAGGCGTGAAACCCGACGATATCTAGAAATGTTCTACTTTCTCAAGTACCGTGATTTGGTGAGCTCGATCTCAAGGCCTCTTTACCTCATAATTTTATGTTAGATACAGCTTGGCATATTCTTCGTAGTGGTATTATTGGTTAATAGCACTTTGACATCATAAAATTGATGGCTCTTCTGAAATCTTGTTGTTCTCTCTGTTTCAGGTGAAATCCGTCCCCGTGGCAAGTGACTAGGAACAATTAGGAGGCTAGAGGTGCTTTAGCCGCAGGTAGTCCATAAACTAGCGATTTTCAGATCCATGATATGAACTTAAATAATGAGCAGTTTATCTGAGAGCTGGTATAATAAGATCCTTGTATGGATGGATGACAAACGAGGTGGGTTCTTAATTAGTCTTGGAATCTTATAATTTCTTATAATCAGTGTAATCAAGGATGTGTCTCATCAGGATTTTTCAATTTCTTTTATTTTTTTGTTGGTGTAATCATTGTGATTAAGAGCACCTCTCTCAAAAATTTAGTTCAAAAAAGTATTAAAAAAATGAATTAGGGGGCTTGCGGGCAGGCTTTAAGGTATTATTAATGGGAGTAGTTGGATCAAGAATGAACCTCATTGGAATATGGACTATATATAATTGATATATATATGTATGTGACGTGGAAAAAAGTAGTCGAGTAATGAAGTTGATATTGGACGGGCAGTGGATTTCACACCAGGGGACCCGGATCTGTTGGTGTGTTTTGGTTTATTCGTGTTTAATGGCTTTACAGTACATTTCTGAATTTCTTGATTTTTAGTTGGTGAGGCAAATTTTGAATCACATTTAAAAGTGTTATTTTGAATTGGTTTTTTCCGTGGTGACCTCCTATTAGAGTTGTCAATCAAAATTTAGGTCAGACTTGTAGGCACTTGTTGAAATGTAGATGATTTTGCTCATTTTCTTCAATGCAATATAAGACATTTTCAAAATGGGTATCATATATGTATTCAACTAGTGATTAGTCTATACTAATAATAGAATACGCATTTAAAATGGAATAAATAATAATAGTTTGTATATTTATATGAAATAATCTAAATTTGCTCGGACCAGAGAGAGAGAGAGAGAGAGAGTCCAAGTTGGCAGAACATGGTGTGTCGTGCAATTACAATCATAATCTTTCAATTTGTTAGGGATTTTGAATCAATTTTCGTTAGAAATTAGGACACCTTGAACAATGTTTCATAAGCACGTGTGCTGTTTACAATCAGTCCAATCGTAATGCAAGATTTCCTTTACGTGCAAAGAATTCAAATTCGGAATCTGTTACTAAATGGAACGTACAAACCACCAGTAGCGGGGATTTGATGAAATTGAAAATCTAATAAATAAAGGGGGAAGAAAAAAGAAATAGAAACCAAAAAATGTTGAAGAATAACACCACCACTCATATAATTAAACAATCAATGTTATTGTCTTCGATTATCTTACAATAGGGTATATATACATATATATATATATCAATTGCATATGACAACTTTAAAATAAAAAATTTAAATGCATATCAAACAAATTACAGAAATTTAAAAAAAAAAAAAGAAAAGAAAACTGTAATAAAACGCCTCAAAAAAAGTTTGGCTGTATCACTTCTTTATTTGAACGAAGGCTACACACATAATAAAAATTGGATTTAGTTCAGTCATTGCCATTTTTTTTTAATTTTTAATATTGTGTTTGATATTTATTTTAATAAACAATATTGAATTTAATTTAAGATATAGCACTTATTTTGCCTAATAATATGATAATAATATAATAATAAATGATAATACCAGTAAGAAACTTAGACCAATCTAAAGGTTTGAGTTTAATTATTTCCTCCATGCAACATGAGTTCACTAATATTCTAATTTTCCTTTTCTTTCATTTATCGAAATTTGAATGTAATCTAAATAAATATAAAGCGGAAGTTGGGTAACATCTAATTAGAATTATTTTAAAAAATTTAATTTATTACAGAAGTCTACTATTTTAAAGTCTTTCATATATGTTACTTAAGTCTATAATTAATAAATAGAATAAATAAAAAATATTTATTTAAATATGAGAGTGTCCTATCTTACTTAGATTAGAGTACCATAAATAAATATAAATTAAATAATATATATGAAAGCCCTTACAATAGTAGACTTATATAATAGATAAAATTCTTTAAAATAAATATAATTTGGTATCACAACGGCATTACCCAAGGTTAGTTTTATTATATATCTATATAATAAAAAAGTTCAAACAAAAAAAAAAAAAGAATTTGAATTTTTTCAGTCATTGAATTTGCTAAAAAGAATTTAGATATTTTCAGCCATTGAATTTGTTCAATGGCCAAGATTAAATTAATCCTAGGTGGCATTCTCTCCTTCATTCCCTCTTATTCTCTCCTCTCTTTTTATTCACTAAATCCTTACTTTTATTTTTTTATTTTCTGTCCTAAATTGCTAAATAATTACAACTTCAAAAAAAAAAAAAAAGAATTTGGACGTTTTCAGTTACTGAATTTGCTTAAAAAAGGAATTTGGATATTTTCAGCCATTGAATTTGTTCAATAGCCAAGATTAAATTAATCTTAGGGTGGCATTCTCTCCCTTATTCCCTCTTATTCTCTCCTTTCCTTTTATTCACTAAATCTTTACTTTTATTTTTGATTTTCTGTCCTAAATCGCTAAATGACTACAACTTCATTTTTTTTTTTTTTTTACATATAAAACCACTAGAATTCTGACATGCGATATTAATTGATGTAAAATAAATATAGGAATTCCTACAAATGATTCATATTTATTATAGTTGTAAATTTTACATATTTCAAATGTATTAACAATTAAATTAAAAAACACAAAGAAAAATCCCTAAATAATAGTTAAGCTTGAGAAATGTTTAAAAATTACTTTTATCTTAATATCAACTCTTAGTATTTTTAAGATTAAAAGCATAGAAAAATGCATAAACATTAAATAGGCTTGGGAATAATTATTTTTTTCTATGTTTTAATAAATTTAAATTAGTCATGCTAACTATATTTTGTTTTATAAAGTACGTGTGAATAATAATAATAGTTTTAATTTGAGTTATTTTTATAAAATTAATCAAAAAATTATTACAAAATAGCACTCTCTATATTCACCACTCCTAATATCTTTCATTCCAATCCTAAGTGGTACTCTTCTTCTTCTTTCCCTCTTATTCTCTTCTCTTTTCTTGTTCATCAAATCTTTAATTATTTTTCATCCCACTCGCTATGATTACAATTTCACCTTTTGTTTTCTATATACAATCACTAGAGTTGTGACGTGAATATTAATAAATGTAAAGTGAACATATGGATTCCTACAAAGGACCCTTTTTATTATTAATCTACTATAGTTATAAAATTTATATATTTCAAATATATTAATAATTAAATTAAAAAATACATAGAAAAATGCTTAATTAATAATTAGAATTGGGAAAAATGTTTAAAATTTGTCTATTCTTAATAAATAATAACTCTTAGTATTTTTGCGCAGGGATAAAAAATATCCTTGCGCGTAGCTATCAAATCAACAAAATTTGCCTAAAAGGGCCTTAAAAATAAAGGAATGTCAAAGAAAATGGTTGGAAAGAGTTCCTAACCAAGAATTCTTCAATGATAAAGTCAGAAAAGACTTGAGAGAACAATGTGGAAATACAAGAGTTCAGTTGATAGTAGTGAGGTAACCTGATTATGTACACCAAGTGTTATATTTATAGGCGGAAGGAATGAATAAACAAATGTGAAAATAATTGGAAAAAATATTATTACTATTACAATCCCTATACATATATATATGATAATTTACTTTTCATTTAATACCCATCACTTAGTTTCAATGGGCATGATGGGTACCAAAGTACTATATGTGATGTGACAATGAAAAATGTTCAAATGTCACTTCTTGTCTGCCACTTGTTGAGTAATGAACTAACTAATTTAATGAAATTGTAATAAATAAACCGAATTTATTACAATACAGCATTTATGATTAGAATTAAAATAACATTCATATCTATCATCGTGAGGCCCAATTCATGTGGTCGGAGACCAAATGAACCCAATATTAAGCTTCCACTTACTCTGCACGTATGTGCTCAGGAATGATGCCACGTGTCCATAATATTTTTTTTACCCGTATTATGCCTCCACTTTGGTCGGGATAACCTATTACGTAAGCAGAGTTAAAAAAAAATGAACACGCGTGTCCTTTATCTATAGAAGATCTCTTCAAATCCTTCATTATTAGCTTGCTTTTAACCTGTCCTTTTGCAATTGGTCATCCATTTGCCACATTAATGACGTGTGAGATGCCCATTCAGTTTTTAGCGTGTACCATGTTTATGGTCACACAAAAACCCTAATCACACTAGTTATCTGTCTCATCAATGTCAATTCAAACACAGTGGTATTAAATGAATTTTTGCCACCCATTTGGCTTTTGGCTTTCCTCATAAGCATATATATATAATATATACCCCTTCTTTTCCATTCTCATTCCTTTCCAAAACTTTGAACTTTCAAACTCCCTTCTTTAATTTCTGCAATCGCAGCCTTCTCACAATGAATTCTTTCAAGAGTTAGAAGCTTTTTTTTTTTTCTGGTGAGTATTAGAAATCTTTTAGAAATCCACTTCATCTTCTTTTTTTTTCTTTCTCTTTAAAAAAATAGGTTAACTATCTGATGAGTTGAGGACTGAGGCAAAGCCGTGTTTGGACAGAGGTATAATATCCTTACGAGCATTGGCATTAAGCTTCCACACGAGAAGGAACATGAATGGATTAAGTTCTCAAATAGTGGCCATCACTGAAGGTGGCCTTAGATTTCCTGTCAATCCCTTCTCCGTGAAGTTATGCATACCCTCAACCTTTCCCCTAGGAGAGCATCCCATAATTTTTATAGGATAGTAAATGGAGTATATGAGGTAAACCAACAGTATGGTTGTGACATTACCGTCTTAGACTCGCTTTTTTGTTATAATGTTTAGAAGGTCAAGAGGGACCAGGATAGGTGGTATTTGAAGTCTCGACTTGAGAGAGTGTTACGACTGGATCAGCATGCTAAGCCGAAAAGCGTGGGCCATGAGTTTTTGTTGGACATAGCGTGTCCGAGATTGCCCAAATAATAAAAAAAAAAACTATGTTTTATTTTGAAACAAGGCCTTGATTACAAAGACTGGGAATCGCTAACTGACACTTTCAAAATGGGTGTGTTGAGAAACTCAAGATTTGATTATGATTTCAAGATGTTTTGTTTATGTTTTTTGAAAGATGTGGTATATTGCTTTTTCTTAGTGATTCTTGACTAGTATGTGTAACCAGTGATAATTGTTTTTGGGGTTCAGCTATGCATGGAAACTGTGATCCTTGGATACCTAAGGATATTCAAAATCACTTTTCACTCTTTGCAATCATGATCTCACAATATAATATTCTGGTTTATATCGATCAATGCATACAACCCTAGACACATATGACGTAAAAGATGTGAGATGGTAGAGCCTAGCTTGTGTGTGTAAGTGAAATGTCTGCCTACATGGCAATAATGCACCCTAGGGGGTTCTATATGCCGTTTTACTTCTGAATGCAACTTAAAGACTAAGGTATGGGGATTTATGTAATCCTTATGCAAGAGTGTGTATGATGTGAACGAAGTGTGTGTTAAAAGATGGTCTATAAAGACTGAGGTGACCGGACTCAAGCCATGTGTTCGAGCTGCCTACATACTGTGTTACGGAATCAGGTCGACGTAGTTTAGACCTATGATCAAAACTACATGATTAAATGCTAGATGGATATAAGAGCCTAACTCGAAGGTAGCAACTCGCTCTGATGGTCTATGAAGATCGTGGTGACTGAACTCAAGCTATCTGCTTGAGTTACGTACGTACCCTATAAAAAGATCATGTCAACATAGCTCTGAGTAAAGATTAATATGAAGAAGCCTCAATCCTGATATAGGATGACAGAAAGAAAGAGTCCCAGTTCTAAGTATGTATTAGGAGTAATTGTCTTTGTATTGAGAGTCTTAGCTCTAAGATTGAAATAAAAGTTAGCGCTTTGTGCGTAACTTGGGAAGAGAACTTTGCTCTAGATGATAAAAGATAGTTAGCACCTCCTGTATAACATGGAAATGATTAACTAGAAAAGGAGCCTTGCTCCAAATACAAAGGATAGTTAATACCTATCGTGTAATTGGGGAATGGAGCCCTGCTCCAGATAGAAAAGACAGTTAGTGCCTTATGCATAATTGGGGAAAGAGCTTCACTTTATTGGGGAATTCAGCTCTAAAGAAAGAGATAGTTAGTGCCTTGCACATAATTTTGGGAAGGAGCCTTGCTCCATGGATTTGCCTTACACATACAGATGAGTGTTTATCATTTGGGAAAGGACTCAGCTCTGATCAAGAGCCCAGTTCCTAGTGATGATCAAGTTTATATGCCTAGAAGACTAGTTTGATGTTAGTGATGTAGTTTCTATAATCTAATATGCCATAGACATGTTAAATGTAATGACAACTTACATTCCAAAATGGATGACAATTCAAGGATGCATATCAAATATGTCTAAAAGAAGTCATGACTTATAAATCATCGACTTGGGCAATCCTAAGTCATTCCTAGTCTCTAAAGTCTCGCTCACTCAGGAGAATACTCTGGATTAGTAAACATTTAATTTCTATGTCCTATTCTAGCATGTCAAGGCATGTATAGGCATATCGAAACATGATACATGGCATGTCATAGCATGTGCTACCATAGTAAATGATGTCCTAATATGTTATACTATAATGTGGGATAGTAATAAGATATGTTAGCATGGCATAGCATGATCATGGCATGGCAGGGCAATATGGCATGTTAGCACGGTATATGATGACAATGACATAGTATAACATGGTAGAGATAACATGACATGAAAAATATGATGTTTGGCACGACTTGGCATGGTGTAACATGATATTATGTTGTGGTACAGCATTATAGAATGATGTTATGGCATTGTAGTATAATGTGGGCATGATATATATATGATCTTTGAAATTTTACAAAATTTATCTCAGGTAAATCTAGTTAATGTCACCTGTTGGGTCTAACCCGAACTTAAATTATGATTCGGGTACCTTTCATTAACAAAATATTTTTATTTACAAAATTAAAATTATTTTATTTTAATTATATAAATACATTAAATCAAAAAATAAAAATAAAAATTTTCCAAATAGAGAGAATTATATTGATGTGGGCTTTTTCTAGATAGAGAAGCTTTGAAGGGCATCGAGTGTTTAATGAATGAAATGAGGAGGGGGAAGACCCTATTTATAGATTTTTTGGATCAAACAAAGGTTTTGCCCGTCTAAACAAGCAAGAAAAATTGGCCGTTTCATCGAGTGAACAAGTTTGCTTGATAAAAAAGCTAGAACTCTTTAACGGGGCCATCTTCCACTCCTTTCTACCTTTCAAGATAGGGGAACATGTCTACTCAGTGCTATGGGCGATTAAGATTGCAAAACAAGTCGAGTAAAACATCTCGCCATCCTACGTAGGCAAGACAGTTCTTCGCCACGATGCTTCGTGGCAAGTAAAGTGGTGGCTAGGCTAAAAAGTAGGCCATTTGGCTTGAGCCCCTGGGTGAGGCCATGTTCGAATAAGTTCATATTTCACCCTAATAGGTTTGGGCCACTCTAAGACATTTTGGTTAGTTTCCGGGAGCTCCAGGACCTCCCAGGCATTTTTTGGAGCAATTTAGACCAATTAGGTCAAAATTAGGCTTAAATTGGACTTTCTAAGATCGAGTTATGTCTATTTGAAAATTGCTATTCTAAAATAGGTTGAAACGGAGGTAGGGTCAACCAATCCTTTGTCTTGACCCTTGAAGGCACCACTAGGCTAACTTCTCTTACCATTTTTAGGTATGAGGAATCTAAAAATACCATCAAGAAGACTTTGGGACCTTTTATGAATTTATAAAAAAAAAATTAACAAATGTTGCAATCAAGACTGCGGAGGGACCTCCTAAGGTTTGACTGGACCTTACTTAGCTGTGTCATTACCTCGAGAGGATAAAACTTTGATATTTTTGTGCAATTTGAAGGCCTTTTGACTTCACTTGAGGTCTCAAATTGTGTTTGGTGCACTAGTAGCTTCGTTCTCGTTGGCAGGAGCTATTTTGAGTTGGCGAGGCCTAGTTGACCTGGAGCAGTGTTTTAGCTATTCTGAGCTATGCTCTATGTCCTCTAGCATATTTTGGGATGTTGTGTGTCTTCTTGTACGTTTTTGGCTTGATCTGGGTATTCTAGTTGATACTAATCTTTGAGTGCATCGATAGAGGACATTTTTGACTTCTGGATCGAATTAACCCTTGACTCTAAACTCTAGATGCTTTGTTAATGTAAGAGTTCTCAATTTGGTATCTTGGACATGTCTATACAGTCTGGTGCCCTTCTGCCTTGATCTAGTTCCTTAGTTTGACTTTTCCCTAGCTCCAAGGGTACAATAATCATTTTGCTGAATGTTTGCTTTTTGTTGAATTCTGGCCCTTAACATATCCTATGATTAAGGAAAGTTAATTAGTAGAGCATCATTCAATTAAAAACATTAAATATCATATTTTTTAAGTAAGGAGGGCAAATTTGGGGGTCTACAGTTGCCCTTATTTTTTAACTAAGGTGGAAAATAAAAAAGAGACAACTTATTTTGCCCCCTTGCATACTAAATTAAAGAAAGAAACAATCTTGCAGCTCGAGTTGATGCCTTGCACTTGAATATTTGTAGGAGTTGCCTTCTTAAATTTAGGGATGCGTTTGTGCCTTGTATTTGTCTTCTAAAAAATGAGATTCACTTTCAACTTGATAGATGAGTTCTATTCCGCGTTTGACTCTGTCAAGTAATCTCTGCCACTGAATTGGTAGATGATTATCTACCTTACATTTTGTTTTGAATAAATAAGTCTCACTCCTGGGTTGATATTTGATCTCGTGCCTTGCATTAGACTTGAACAAATTCAGGGGTCTACAACTACCCTATTTTTTAACTAAGGTGGAAAATAAAAAAGAGACAACTTGTTTTGCCCCTTTGCATACTAAATTAAAGAAAGAAACAATCTTGTAGCTCGAGTTGATGCTTGCACTTGAATATTTGCAGGAGTTTCCTTCTCAAATTTAGGGATGTGTTTGTGCCTTGTATTTGTCTTTTAAAAATTGAACTTCGCTCTCAACTTGATAGATGAGCTCTATTCCATGTTTGACTCTATCAAGTAATCTCTACCACTGAATTGGTAGATGATTATCTACCTTACATTTTGTTTTGAATAAATAAGTCTCACTCCTGGGTTGATATTTGATCTCGTGCCTTGCATTAGACTTGAACAAATTCAGGGGTCTACAACTGCCTTATTTTTTAACTAATGTGGAAAATAAAAAAGAGACAACTTATTTTGCCCCTTTGCATACTAAATTAAAGAAATAAACAATCTTGCAGCTCGAGTTGATGCCTCGCACTCGAATATTTGCAGGAGTTGCCTTCTTAAATTTAGGGATGTGTTTGTGCCTTGTATTTGTCTTTTAAAAATTTAGTTTCGCTCTCAACTTGATAGATGAGTTCTATTCCACATTTGACTCTGTCAAGTAATCTCTACCACTGAATTGGTAGATGATTATCTACCTTACATTTTGTTTTGAATAAATAAGTCTCACTCCTGGGTTGATATTTGGTCTTGTGCCTTGCATTAGACTTGAAGAAATGAGCCTCACTTATGAGTATGCATTTGTGCTGCGCACTAGTTTTAAGGAAGGGAGTCTTGCTTCCGAGTGTGTGATTGATCCTATAATTCACACTAGACTGAGCTTTGCTTTGTCTGATTTAGTAAAGTAAGGAGCCTATCTCTAAGCCTCGCTTTGTCTAAATTGGTCTAGTGATGAGCCTAGCTCCTGAGCCTCGCTCTATCTAGTCAAATAAAGTAAGGACCTTTGCTTCCGAGCCTCGTCTTATCGAGTTTTGTCAGATGAGGAACCTTACTCCATTTAAAAAAAAAAAAAAAAAAAACCTCCTTAGCGGGAGGGGGGTTAGGCAAAGACCCCTACTAGTTTATTAAATATAAAAAATTGAGTACATGATGGAGGGGGACCTAAACCTTACCTCCAAAAAAAGTAAAGGAAAGCTATAACAAAAATAGCTAATAGAGAGTTGACTCGCCACTTTACAATGATAAAGAGAGCTATTAAGAAAAATAAAAGAAAGAAAATTGTGATGACTCACCAAAGTACAAAAATGAGGAGGGGGACATAGACCTGATCTCCAAAGTAAAAGCAAAATAAAGAAAAACTAAGTCCTAAGATGAGATGTACCATCTACGTCGAGAGAGATGATGTCATGTATAGCTTGAGGAAGATCCTACTGCACAAAAAATCTCTGAACCCGCTGGTGAGTACATGCCCAGTTGTGACTCCATTTGGTTTGCTAAGGTGAGGAGCCTCACTCCTAAATTGATATCTAATCTTATGCCTCACACTAGATTATAAGAAGAGGGCCTCACTCCCAAGTTGGTTTCTGAGTTTAAGATTGATAGAAGATTTTGAAAAGGGAGTATGAACTCCTAAGTTAACTCTGAGTCTTGTGATGAACACAATAGTTTAGAAAGTGAATAAAAACTCAAAGGTTTGACTCTGAGTCTTATGGTGGAGACAACACTTTAGAAAGGGACTAAAAACTTTGGGATTAACTCTAATTCTTGTGATGAACATAAGAGTTCAAAAAGGAAGTAAAAACTCTAAGGTTGACTATGAGTCTCATGGTGGACACAAGACGCTAAAGACTCAAGATGTTAGAAGGGAAGTAAACACTCCCAAGTTGACTTTGAGTCTCATAGTGGACACACGACTTTAGAAGGGGGTAAAAACTTCAAGGTTTGACTCTGAATCTCATAGTGGACACAAGACATCGAAAGGGAGTAAAAACTCTGAGGTTGACTCTAAGTCTAGTAAGGAGCTTCGCTCCTAAGCCTTACTCTATTTGGTCTAGAATGGCAAGGAGTTTTGCTCCCGAGCCTTACTCTATCTAGTTTGGTCTAGGAAGGAGCTTCGCTCTATCTAGTCTGGTCTTATAAGGAGCTTCGCTCTAGCTCTAATCTAATCTAGTCTAGTAGGGAGCTTCACTTTATCTGGTCTGATCTAGTAAGGAGCTTTGATCATGACCCTCACTCTATCTGGTCTGGTCTAGTAAGGAGCTTCACTACCAAGCCTTATTCTAAAGCTGAATTAGTGCCTCGCACATTGATCTCAGGGGAAGAAATTTTCCCCAATTAAGGTATCTACTCTCAAGTGTACTTTTGCATGAAATAGATTTAGTGCCTTGACTTAATCCAAAGAGGAGCTTCATTTTCCTTGAAAACTTTACTTTAACTAGTTTAGTAAGGAGCATCACTCCCGATCCTAGCTCTATCTTACAATTCTTAAGAAGGATTTAGTGTATTGTACCTAATCTAGAGATGAGCCTTACTCTAACTAGTTTAGTAAAGAGTCACTCCCGAGCCTATCTCTATCTTACAATTCTTAAAAAGGATTTAATGCCTTGCACCTAATCCAAGGATGAGCCTCACTCTAACTAGTCTGGTAAAGAGCCTCACTCTTGAGCCTAGCTTTATCTAGTCTTCTGGGTTTCACAACTTGTGCTTAACCTTAAGCATCTGAATCTTAGAATTAGGTAACAAACTAGTATTTGAGTTTGTCTCCAAATTGAACTTCTGAGTTTTGCATTTTATGCTTAACCTCAAACATCTGAATCTTAGATTTAGCTAACACACCGGCATCTGAGTTTGTGCTTATCACCTTACTTCAGAAAGGAAACCTTGTTTCTAAACCCATCATCTAAGTTTCATGTTTTATGCTCAGTCTTAGGCATCTGAATTCTAGATTCAGGTAATACACTGGTATGTGAGTCAATGCCTAGCACCTGACTTTAGAAAGGAAAACTTGTTTCCAAATTAGTCATCTGAGTTTTTGTAGCGTTTGCTTAGCCTCGAGTATCTGAATTCTAGATTCATGTAACACACAGGCATATGAGTCTATGACTAGCACTTGACTTCAAAAGGAAAAACTTGTTTCCAAACCGGTCATTTGAGCTTTGTGTTTTACACTTAGCCATAGGCATCTGAATCTCATGTCTAACACACAGATTCAGGTAACAGGTTTCTTTTTTAAGCTAGATGAATTTATACCTTTGCATTTATCTTCTAGACAGGAGCTTTATTTTTGAACTGTAGTTTGATTTTTGTTCTTCGATTGATGTTTGAGTCCATGCTTTGCACTTAATTTTGTGAATGATGCTTTGCTCCTTGGTTTTTAGTGGTCTTTTACCTTGCACCAGATGTTGATAAGAGGATTGCCAGCCTCATGAGTTAGTGTATTCATGGTTTTTTTTTTGTGCATTATCATATGCATAATTCTAATATTTTGAAAATGTTTGGGGGTTTGAAAATTGTGGAATGTGACCGTGTGTGGCTTTGTTCTATAAACAAAGTCACGTGTAATACATTATTTTTTCCAAAATTAGACTATACGTGATAAATGAATTTGAATGAAAGAATTTGATATACATTGGTTAGAATATGCTTTGGATATTTGGTTTGAAAATAAATGATTGGTTATTTATAAGGTGTGTGATCCATTAGTGTGGTAGCATAACTGTTTGTGCATTTTGAAAATTTTTCATTTTGTGAATGACTTTACTGTTGAAGTGTTCAATGAGGTATTAATTATGTTTGTGATTTCATCAAGATACCTAGTCAATAAGTGTGTTTTCTATTCCCTCAAGGGTTTTTCTTTTTTCACTTTAGGAGCTTTTGAATTAATAGAACATTATCAGTTGACATAGTTCTGTATCTGGTTAGGAAGTTATTAACTTGAATTGAGGATTATGGCATTGGTTGATCAAGATATTGGTTTATTTGTGTTGATCATGGTTGTAAGGATGGTTTTGAGAAGAAAGGATTTGCCCATAACTTCTAAGAGCTCTCTGACTAAATGACCATTGTGAATTGGAGAAGACTTTGACTTAGGTTATAATGTAGGCCTGGTTTCAGGGTTTAAACAAAAGAAAGAATATGAAGGCTCAAATTCCTATTTCTACAAGGGTAAAAATTTATCAAGGATCGTCTGCAAGCTTTTCTACTTGAACGTGCATCCCTTGTCTTGAGAAATGCTTTGAGTGCCTTTGATGGATGTATTTGAACAAAGTTAATAGCTTCAATCCAAGAAGATTTTATTTGGACCATAATGTAGGCTATAGGTTAGGGTTGTAGAAACGAATGGTATTTAAGCTCAAATTATTCTTTTAGAGGTTGTAACAATCCCAAGATCATCTAATTCTTCATTTGACTAGCCAATGTATTTTATTGTTCTTGATGCTTGAGAGCTAGAACTTGGTCATTGCTTACTTTCCTCCCTTTGAGGTTTTTGAGTCTTTAATGATAGTTGTGTTTTTGTTCTGCCTTTGCTTTGACTCTAATTTCTACTCAATTTCATCCATTAAACTCTGAGTTTGTTTTTTTTCTCTTTGAATTCGTCTCTAGCTCTTTACCTAATTCTGTCCTTTAGACTTCGGGCTTCGTCCTTCTTTTGTATTGATCCTAACTCTTTTTTTGCATCTGGATCTACTCAATTATCTTCGATTACTCTAGTTTAGGGGACGACCATTGGAAGTTTATAATAGAAGAATTATACGAACTAGCTTAAAGGGTTTGCAAGGAATTAGATTTTCCTAATCTAAAGATAGCAGAAATGAATGCCTGTCTTCATTTTGAATTTGACTGTGTTGTTTAAATAAACCACTTCTGGGTTGCTTTGACATTTCTTCTTGAGTTGAATTGGTTGGATGAGATGACAACGATCATTCTAATGAGAAATGCCCCTGGTGTCTAAACCACCTCTCTTGCTTACCCTAAATGCGAGGGATGATCCTAAGTAGGGTCTAATGAAAAGAAAAAGAATTTTTTCTTTTTCTTTTTTTTTAGGCTCAAGGGGTTTGGTAATGGATGATCTTAATCTACTCAGGATAGTTGAAATAATGGCCTCTAGTCATTTTGACTTTGAAAACTTAGTCACTTGAGCTCTCAATATTGCTAAGAGCATGGTTGTCCTAGGAATGTTGGTTTATATTGAAGCAATGGTTTTCTTTTTTCTTTTTTTGAAAGAAGAATAGACTAGGAGCTCAAAATTGTGATATTAGTTGAGGGTTTAAACTTGACGAGGTTTTGAAATTTGAATGCTTTTGTCATATTGAATCTGGTCTATTAATTTATTATGCTCTATGTTGCATTAATGACCACTTTTAGGGAATAAAAATTGTCCTCAGTGATTTGATCTCTTAATAATGGTGATCGAACCTATTTGGTTGCCTATGATCGAACCTATTTGGTTGCCTATGTGTCTCGGTGATCCGAGAATCAGGTTGCTCGTAGTTCTGATGAACATCAAGAAAACCTAATTTAACACTTTTAAGTGCATGTCATTCAATTGTGTTTAAATTTGCTAGTGCTTAGTAATGATTCTAACAAACTAATTTGTCACAAAGAATGTTTGGTAAACAAAATGTCTCAAGAGTGAGGGTGCCTAGTTTTTTTAGAGATTTGAAAATTGGGGTTAGTTTTATGTTATGCTCCAAAATATAATTTGTGAGTTGTGGCTGTGAAGAATATTATTAATTTTTTAAGTGTGATTGCTAAATTGTTTATTATCATGTTGCTATATTTGAATTACCTGAAAAATGAATGAAATCAACCAAAAAAAAATTGAAAATAATATGATCACTAATATTTATATTTTAAAATTTAATTATGTACAAGAAATTGAAAAGGAAAGCAAAAACGTTGCGTTCCTGCAAGCCCTTTTTGCTGAAGCTTGAGGTTTTGATTGTTGTATTGAAGATTGGTCCTTGAAGTCTTTTTTTAGATAATTGCATTTGGTAGGGGAAAATAGTCTACATCGCTGTCCATTGAGCCTCTTTGATATGGTCGCTCGATCATCCTTGCTCCTACAATGTTATTCTGATGAAGTCATCAAGGACTTCTTCTTTTGTGTAGAAGCAGGGAGGAGGAAATAGCTTTGGTAGTTGTGGGAAGTATATAATGTTCTATCTTCAATGTTGTCTAGCGATCTTGGACTTCATGCCTTTAATCTTTTCCAGAGGAAAACTATTTTCTTTCATCTAGAGAGTGGTCTTAGCCCTGGTAGCCTTAATGATGTGTTAATTGTTGGACGGGGTCCCTGGTGAAATTTTCGCCTTTTAGGTTTAGGAGTATCATCCCATCCTATTGTTGGTATAGGTATCAAAGGATATACTATTCTTTTTGTCATTCTTTGCAAAAATATAAAGGGAAAGTGGTGAACATCCCTAATACATACGTAGATCTAGGTTTAGAGCCTCTCTCTCTATTCTTTTGACCCATTTTTCTTCATCCCAGTGGTTGCGCTTCATTCTAATTCCTAAACCCAAGATCCCTCTTTTAAATTCAGGAGGCTTAGTCATGCCCTATTGCTTTTTGCCTAGTTCTTTATTTGGGTTGAATCTCATTCTCTTGTAGACCCCTTCAAGTTAAGGAAATTCTACCATCTTCTTTTGTACTAGACTGGATAGCATTTGCATTTAGCTCTTCAATGTCACTACTAGACACTAGCTAGTGGATAAAACTGTTGAGCTCTGATGTAGACTACGAACCATAGGCTAAATCAATCGAAGGCAAATTTCTAAAAGTTAGGGTGCTATTGTTTTCCTATGAGGACTCAAAGGTTAAAAAAGTGTACTTCTCCCAAATCCTTGTTGAAGATGGTAGGTTGCTATCAATTCCACAATTCAGTTGATATAAGGAGAAGAGGAACTCATCGTGGCTTAACTAGCTCTCCTAGAATGGACGAGGGACATCCTCCTAAGTAATAGAATACCTGGGCTTAGAGGGGGATCTATGGAATGTGGATCAAAGGATTCTGGTCTTGTATAAATCCTTATTATTTTTGGATTGTCGGATTGAGAGATTAGCTGGTGTGGCATCAGGCTTACTAATTATTATGAGGCTTTTGCTAGGGCCCAAGGTATGTTAGTTCTCTAGTTAATGAGTGAGGGAGTATAGTTGGTTGAATGAATAGCAGGGTTGGTAAAGTGGGCATTTCGAAAGGTTGGTCTGAGTTGGCTTGAGATTGAAAGAGCAGGTAGGTAAGAGGTGTGCTTAGAGATTGGCAGTTGAGGTGCAAGGTTAGTGGTTTTAGTATAATAGGAGTGGCTGGTTGAAGTTTCTTTATTGATGGTGGCGATGAGGTCTGGCATTAGATGAAGGCTAATGGTTAAAATTTTAACAATCGTCCCCTCTTCTCCTATTAGGCAGAGAGGTCCGACACTTCCTCTAGTGAGTTGGTGTCAACTATAGTTTGAACTAGCAGTGGGTCAGCAATGACATTTGGAGTTCTTGGAGCTTGTATTGCTATCAACCCATACATATGTATGTCAAGGAGAATTTTTAGAGCTTCCTCAATAATCTTGATCCTCTGAGTTAAGGCTAACTTTGTTGATGTGAATGGCAGAGGTAGAGGTGATTGAAAATAAGTAGGTAGTATTTGGCTACGTAGAAAGATGGGAATTTGGGCCAGTGCCCAGTTTAGAGCTAAAGTCAGGTAGGCAATCTGTTAATCTTTTGGAAGAAAGGTTTGAGGGTTTAGTGGGGATGTTGTCACTCCTAGGATAATGGTAGGTGGGGCCCCAAAGAAAGATGGGAGGGTGTGCTTGGCAAACCACTTGCAGTAGAGATGGTCATTGTTAAAGGGATATCAGAAGTGGTTTTGTTAGGAGTGAGGCTGATGATGAAAACTAAGATTGGTTACAGCTGGCTTTTTATTTTTAATGTAGTTATGATAGGTGCTTGAGTTCTAATAGTGTTGAGTACTTCAAATGAAGATGCTATGTTTCGGATTCTGGATTTGCTGTTGACAAAGGAGTATTGAGCCAAGCGAATAGTAGCGATGGTACCTATTATGAAAACGAATGTTTATTAAAAATGATTTTGATTGAAATTTTGTTTGATTTTGTTTCTGGGGTCATCCTCATTGCGAGAGAAAGAATGATAAGGTGATTATGAATTATACATAGAGAGATTGTCACTAAAGCCCTTATTTTATTACATTGTCCTATTCAAAATTTTCATTAAAAGAAATATTACAAATAAATGAATTGAAATAAGTATCCACTTTATAAAATGCAATGAATAATTTTACATTGCAGAATAAAAATGAATAAAAATCCTACTTACTCTTTGAGTCTTTGGATCTTCAATCTTGGTCATCGAATGTCTGGTTGGCTAGATAGAATTTCTTCTTTATTTGAATGGGTGCCCCTTATTGACCCAACCAAGTTTTTGTCTTTGCATAATTTAATTCAACCAAAATTTTGGTAGAGTTTGGAGCTAAAACTTTGATGAATTTCTAGTGTGAGATTTTGTTAAAAATCCTGCATTAAATTTGGCAGAGTTTCAGGTTAAAACTATTGCAGATTTTGGGTAGGGTTTTGACAAAACTACAAATCTGGATAGAAAATTGGAGAAACTCTAATGTAGGATTTTTATCCCAAATCCGGTAGGGATTCAGGTTGAAATTGTGACTTGATTTGAATATGAAAATTTTAGGAAGTGTTTCTTGAGATTTCTGCCTAGGTTTAAAGATTCTACGAAATCTCTAACTCAAATCCGGTAGAGTTTCAAGTTGAAACTTTTGATAGTTTAAGGTGAGATTTGATAAAATCTGGGTTTTGAACTAGGATATGCATTGATTTTGACTCAGTAGGTAAATGCAGGGTAAAACTTGGACTTAAGTGGCAATCTCTTTATTTTTATTTTAAAAGAGTGAATCTTAAGGGTTCACTATGTATAAATGAATGGCTTATTTAGGACTTGACGCCTTAGACATGAATGGATAGGTCTTATTGCTATGTAGAGACAATAATGAGTTCTCTCCTCTATTATGTATGGATGAATGTTGAATGCAATCACAGGGAGCAAATGGGTTAGCACCGTCTTCTCTAGTGTTCTTATAAAAATTGGTTTCTATTAGTTCTAGCTACTGATTTGACTACATGTAACATAAAGCTCTCGGCTTGACTTAATTCACCTTAAAAAGGTTAACAGTCACCGAATCTTCAAACCTCCAACTTTTCGAAGAAAACCTTCTCAGGTTGGTGATCTAGCCGGGAGAAAGTTTGGTATGCCTATCAAAGGGACTGCATACATAACCACACCCTAGAGGGACATACTAACCTCCCTTAACTAACTAGAGGGTGATAAAGGTTATGCAAAACATGCTCAATGTGGTCCATAGTGTGTGATTTAGAAGAGTACAGATATATGACAAATAGGGAAACTAATAAAGCATTTAACTTGTTTATTCATACATCCCGTAAAACAAATCAAGATATTTACATACACGCAATTTATTTTCAATTGAACGTGTTAGTTATGCATAATATAGAAGAAATAGTAGAAAAGTATGCATTTTAGTGGAAAATGGGTTACATGTTTTGATTAGATAAATCGGAGATTAGGATGTGAGCTAATGACTATGACGAGGGGAAACTGTGGTTCAACCCTCGAATCAGGAGTTGGATCCCAGGGGGACTCACTAGCTATCGCCGCCAAATCCACGCGCTAAGCCGACGGGCATGGGTCATGAGTCTTTATTGCAACATGATGCATCCAAGATTGCCTAAATGATAAAAGAAATAAGGCCTTGATTATAAAGACAAGGAATCACCACCTAACACTTTCAAAATGAATATGTCGAGAAACTCAAGTTTTGGTTATGGTTTTAAAACATTTTATTTATGTTTTTTAAAGATGTGGTAAATGGCCCTTTTTAGTGACTCTTGATTAATCAGTGCAATTAGAGATAATGGGTCCAAGATTTTGTTTATGCACAGAAACTGTTATGCCTGGATACCTAGTCATATCTAGAATCTCTTTTCACTCTTTGCAATCATGATCTCACAATATAATATTCTAGTTTATAGTGATCAATGCATACAACCCTAGATGTATATGACGTATGAGATGTGAGGTTGCAGAGTCTAGCTTGTTTGTGCAAGTGAAATGTCTGCTTACATGGCAATGACGCACCTTATGGGGTTCTATATGCAGATTTAACTCTAAATGCAAGTTAACGATTGAGGTATGAGGACTTATGTAGTCAGACAATAATTTGTGTGCTATGGATTAAGTATATATTGAAAGATGGTTTATAAAGACTAAGGTGACTGAACTCAAGCCATATTCAAGCTACCTATGTACCCTATTAAGGAATCATGGTCAAAACTACATGATTCAATGCTAAATAGATGCAAGAGCCTAACTCTAAGGTAGTGCCTCACACTGATAGTCTATGAAGACTGTGGTGACTGGACTCAAATTATCTGTTTGAGTTGCTTACATATCATATAAAGTGATCAGGTCAACATAGCTCTGAACAAAGATTAGTATGAAGGAGCCTTACTCCTAACATAGGATGAGGAAAAGAAAAAATCCTAGCTCTAAGTATGTATTAGGTGTAATCGTTTTTGTATTGATAGTCTTAGCTCTAAGATTCAAATGAAAGTTAGTGCCTTACACATAACTTAAGAAGAGAGTTTCACTCTAGATGATAAAAGATAGTTAGTATGTCATGTTTAATTGGGAAATGATTAACTAGAAAATGAGCCTTGCTCCAAACACGAAGGACAGTTAGCGCTTATCACATAATTGGGGAATGAAACCTTACTCCAAATAGAAGAGACAATTAGCACCTTGAGCATAACTGGAGAAAGCACCAAGCTTTATTCGGGAATTCAATTCTAAAGAAAGAGATTGTTAGCACCTTGCACATAACTATGAAAAGGGGCCACACTCCATGGATGTGCCTCGCTCATACGGATGAGTGTTTAAAATTGGGAAATAAACTAAGTTATGAGTAAAAGCTCAATTCGTGGTGATGATGATCAAGTCTATGTGCCTAAAAGACTAGTGTGATGTGAGTGATGTAGTTTCTAAAATCTAATATGATATGGAGGTGTTAAATGTAATGACAACTTATATTATAACATGGACAACAGTTCAAGAATGCATGTCAGATTTGTCGAAGGGAAGTCATGACCTAAAAATTGTCAGCTTAGCCAATCCTAATTCATTCCAAGTCTCTGAACCCTCGCTTACTCAGGTGAATGCTTTGGATTGGTAAACATCTGATTTCTAAGTCTATGCCAACCCTAATAGGTGTGTAGTTTGCATGTCTAAATGTGTTCTAACATGTCAAGGTATATACAGGTATGTCAAAATATGATACATGGTATGTCATAGCATGTGCTAACATGTCAAATGATGTCCTAACATGTTATACTATGATATAGGATGGTAATAAGATGTGTTAACATGGCATAGCATAGCAATATAGCATGTTAGCATGGTATATGGTGACAATGACATAGTATAACATTGATTACATGGTAGGGATTACATGGTATGAAAAATATGATGTTTGGTATGACTTGGCATGGTATAACTGTTGGCTTTCATAGCATAGGGCAGAGGAAAATACCTTTACGATTGCGTCCAAATATTGCGTCTAAACTAACCCCAAAGTGCAGGAGTCTACGGTGTAGTTTTGACTCGGTGAGATCGAGGTCGAATCCACAAAGAACTATGAGATTGAACACTAGGGTTTTCTAAGTTCTTCTACCTACTGGTTTCGTTTTGAAAGCAATAAAAATAAAATCAAAATTTGAGTTTGGGATGGTTGATTTTCAATTATGAACTACTTAACAATAAATTAAAACAAGAGTAAAGTTAAACTAGAAAAGAAACAATTAAAGTAATTTCAAATTGATTAAAAGCAATTAAAGAGTGCAAAATAAATTAAACTAACACTACTATAATTTTAGCCATTCGCGGTTAGAAATTCGGGCAATTGCTTTTGGCGGTCACGAAATCCACTTTTTGGTGGTCGCTAATACCTTCGACTAAAATCCTCAAATCTCTTCCTCCAGTTCTGTGCGCCCTTATTTCTCAACCCTCTGTCTCTTTCGCTCCCTTAATTTCAAAGCACACGAATCGGGATGTTTTTGTTGTGATCTTGCAAAGTGGTCTAGGGTTCGATTTTCAGAGAAGAAGCGATCGAAGAGAGGAGATACAAAAGGCTCTGCCCAAGGCCAAGAAGATCGTCGCTTCCAATCATGGCATTCTATCTAATAGCCCCGTTTACTGGCCGTAAGGCCCTTGCAATTCATCGTCTCTAACCCTAATAGGCTTTTCCTCTCTTCTATCTTCCCCTCGCCGAATTGCTGGATTTGGCCGACAATAGAAGTTTGGTTCTTGTCAAATAGAGCCGGTTCGGTCCCGTCTCAGCATGACAGACCGAGTTCGTTGAGCCCGAATTGATCTGGTTGGTCGGGACGAATCATATCCCTCGTGAATCGGTGGTGGATGTGGAGCGTGTGGTGCGCGCATTGAAGCCCAACAATGTTGTTGTGGAGCTTTGCAGAAGCAGGCGAGTCTAATTTCTCATTTTATGGGTTTGGTTGAAATTGAATTAGTTGATGTAATTTCTAGAGCTATTTGGTATGATGACGCTTTTTGTGTGTCTATATTGATGAAAATATTGTTTCTCTGCAACTGTTTAAGATTGAAACATATTGCATACTAATGTATCTTTTACGGGGGAGAAGGTTTGATTTGGTTCTTAAAAAAAATAAAAAAGGTTTAATTTTGATTCTTTCAAAAAGAAAAAAAAAATGTCTAATTTTGATTCAGTAAGCGTTTATCATTCATACACCTTTCAATTGTTCGTTTTCTTAATTTATTTTCAAAATTAGATCAATTGTTCTCTCTCTATTTATACATGCATGCATTTGTATACGCTTGTGGCTTTCTAGAGTGAAGGGGCTCTTAGTTTCTTTAAATGTCTTTTTGTGTATTCAATTATTATTTCGTGTATATTTTCAATTCGATTATTGAGGGAAAAAAGTTTAGGTTCTTGTCATCGTAATCTTAAATATGTATTGAGGACTATATACTTGTTTATGTGCGAGTAATTTTGTTCTATTCTCACTTTTAGGTGGATAACAGAAATTCTTCAGTAGCCAAGCGAGCTCGAACTGACAGTATGAGCCCCTTTCCTCTTTTCTGTCTCTCAATGATGGCTTACTCTTGTTATTTATGGAAACACTTACGTATCTATATATACACACTAATATATAAAGGGAGAACCAGTTTGATGTCTTCCTCAATTTGAATCCTTCTCACAATTTTAAATGCCTCTAATATACCCATCCTTGTTTGTTCATAACTGTTAGTAACTATCTCAATTTGAATATCAAGGAATAATAAATAGGAGTAGGGAAGGGGAAAAAATTAAAATTAAGGAGAATTAGAAAGTAAAGGGAAAGGGAACTGGAGAATAAGAAGATTGAAGAAGGGGGTAGCAAATGGAGGAGAAAAAGACACGTAGTGTGTGCTTCCACCCTAGTGCATGTGTGTGCATATGTATGTGTCTGATTGTGTGTGCTATGGTGTGTATTTATGCATGCATATGTATTAGTGTGTTTAGATAATATATCTGTAACAACATTATGAAGACAAAGAAGAATTGATACAATTACTGTTTTTGTTTTCCTACAAATTCATCCTATTTTATAACTACTATCAGTTAGGAGTTAGTTAGACTGATGATCATGGTATTTTTGGTTATGGCCTGGCTTGATTTATTGCAAATCCTGTTAATTTGGTGATAATAGATTTCAACACCAGCTTTCCAACTTTCTTAGTTTGATTTTTTATTTTTTATTTTTTGTTAGTAATTTGCTTAGCATCTGTTTTGGATGGGTTAGCAACTTAGCATCTATTTTTCCATTTGGTGCATGGTTTAATTTTTGGATTCTTATAAGATATTTTAGGCATTTTGTTCTACTCCAAATTATTATTGCTCATCTCCTCTATATGCTGAAATTGCTGTGCTTATGGCTATGGGATTTGTTTCTGTTCATTTATAAAAAAAGACCATTCCCTGTTGAAATTATTTACTGGAAATGTTAACCTAGGAAATATTAAATTAATAGCCTCAAGGATGATATTGATAGTCGGCTTTTGGGTGGACTCCACAATGTGAGAAAGAAAGTTGAGTATATTCCAGTATGTTGGAATTCCCTAAAAGAGGATGATATTCTGGTCTTGACACTGTGAGGAGACAAATTCCATTCTATTGGAATTCTCTAAAATTGGATTCGGAGTTGTAATGTATCCTCTAGTCATAAATGTGAGTGTGTGGGGGTGTGCGTTTACTGTTGAAACTGGGAGCCCATAAAAGATTTTGAATTGTTTACAGCCTATATTTATACTGGTACCACCTGTGTGCAAAACTTCAATCTAAAATTTCTCATATGGGGGTATTTGCTGAGTTTAACTAGAGAGACACCATCTCCTCTTTTCCTAGCTCATTCATGAATAGAGTTTGGACAAGTTTATAACTTCTCCTACTGTACGTGTAAAGCCAATGAAATGCTATGTTTTCTTATGACTTACAATTCTGTAATGATGTGTTTGGAACATAAATTTGTGAAAGGAATGGGAAAAGTAAAATTAATAATTTGTGTAATTTTTGTTTACTTAACTAAATAAAAAGTTAAACTTTATTGATAAATATTTATTTATTTTAAACTTATTTTTTTGATTCTATAAAAAAATAAAATAAATTTTACTTTATTTTATATTTTTACCATTTTCCTTCACTTTCTTTTTCCTTAACAAATCTATCCTCCAAGCATAGCCTTAAGTTTCCTTCAAACTTATAGTCTCAACATTGTTTCACTACTTAGCTCAAATCTAACTATTCTTGTTGCCAATATTCTCTCTCTTTTCAATTAAATATAATTGTTCTGCTGCCAAGTCCCGGCTAAGGTTGAAGGGTAAAAACTACAATCTCTCTCTCTCTCTCTCTCTCTCTCTCTCTCTCTCTTCTCTCCTCTCTTTTCTTTCTCTCTCTTCTACATTTTGCCAGGATCTTTCTGAATGGAGGTGAAGGCAGAAATGGCTTAGAATTAATAGATAAATTGCCTGCGCCCATCTGTCCATTTCCACCCAAAAATAACAATTAGGGGAGAAGTATTGGGTACAGAGTGTGATGACGTGATGCAGCAATTCTTCCAACTGAGGAGACGAAAGGAGGGGAATAAATCAGAGTTGCCACACCCCCTTCGTGGCTTCCTATTTCAACTCGCCCTTCAAAGTTTCTTACCAAGATGCATGATGCCTTTCACATTATGTTTTGTTTGTGATGGATCGAACAATGTTTCTATTATTTCTATGTTGAGAAATGGAACTTTCATTCGATCAAGTTGAGTTGTTCAATGATAGCCTTTTTTTTTTTTAAATAAAGAGATATGCTATTTGTGATGTGAATAATTTTGCAGCACAAAATAGGTGTGTGGGCAGTTTTTGTAGATGTGATACATTATAAATGGGCAAATGGCTTCAACCATTGAAGTCTATTTGTTTTTCCATTTCTTGATGAAGTGATTATGTGCTACAGAGCTACCCTGGTATTTTAGATTTGATTTTTTTTGAGTTTCTTTTTTGTTTTTTTTTTTCCTAGAATATTGTAACAGGATATTGTATTAAATATTTATAATTTTGTTAATATATATATATATATCAACTTTTTAGTGTTCAGTTTGTTGTTTTGGCGTGTTGATTTAATAATATGAAGTATTGTAATATACGTAAATGCAAGTACGAAATGAATAAAATTAACAAAATTTAAAAAAAAATATAGGACTTTTAGTGACCGCCAAAATACTTGTAGCGACCACTTGAGGCAGTCGCTAAAAGTTAACCTTTAGTGGCCGCTTAAGGCAGTCGCTAAAAGTGATTCGGCGGTCGCTATAAGTCTCAATCACTTTTTGCTCCATTGTGTTTTGGCGGTCATTAATATTGTCGCAAAAAGTCAGCGGCCGCCACGTGGCGGTCGCTAATAGTCATTAGCGATGAATTTTTTGCAGCCCGTCTTTGGCCGTCGCAGAACGATCGCGAAAGAGTATTAGCGACTGCTTAGGGACTTTTAGTGACCGCTTGTGGCGATCGCTAATACTCCTGTTTCTAGTAGTGTAAAGTAAATAGTGAATTAAACTAAGGTTTTGAATAATATAACTAAAGATCTTGATTCAACCAACAAATCTGGGTGAATACTTTATTCTCATGTTTGGATGTAATTATTATCTCGGCTTACAACTCACATTTAGGAAAAGTAAACTGGAAAGATTTCATCATAAAAGATTTAATTTCCAAAGCACAGTTTTAAATCACGTTTAGGATAAATAAAACTGCAAAGATATCATCTTGAAAATATTCTTTGATTCAGATCTCTTCTCTTTGATTTCAAAATATAAAGAAAGTTTTAATCATGTAATGTCATCTGGGATTTCAATGAAATATGATCGAGGTTATACGTTTTCGAAGGCTTTGAAAATCGAAAAAGAAATAAAACTAGAAACATGTTTAAATCTATTTCATTTGTTTTCAAAGTTTTAAGAAAGTTATAATCTTGTGTAGTTACCAGTGATTTCAAAGAAATATGATCAACTACACAAGTTTTCGAAGGTTTTGAAAACATTAGAAAGTAGATTTAGAGTACAAGAACCCTAACATTCAACTTTTACGTTGCATGCTTGGATTCGATCACACCCAACATTCAAATAAAGATCCACCCATCATTGATGGGTTGAATTAATAATAAAAATCTAGTTTAACATGGATGAAATAATAAAATAGTAAATAAAAAGAAAAAGCGAAAAGAAAATAAATTTCATTGAATAAGACAAAACGCGTACCATTCTTCGCAGCGAATTAAATCCAAAAGTAATCAATCCAAAAACTCTTCAAAAACTAAATTTAAAACTCTCTACACAAATCTATTTTAATGAAAAACTAACCTAAAAATTACAGAGAAAAGCGTATGTGAGAAGTCCTTGCAAACAACCGTACACATTCTTATTTATAAGCAAGAAAGAAAACCCTAAAAGTTAACATAAACATGCAGATCAGCCTGCTGTGGTCTGGACCACCCGTGGGGATGTCCGGACCACAGTGTACTTCCTTTTCAATTTGTGTCTTACTTTTGATAGCTTTCTATTCTCAACTTCCAATGCGATTCTAACCTTGAAGACAATGGATTCAAGTTTCAGCTAAAACACTAAAGTTGTAGCCCTTTTGAGTCTTCTTTTCAACCCAAAATGAATCAGGTCAACCAAAGTTGTGACCAAAAAGTTATGGTTAAAAAACTGACAGGGTGTCAAGCTGGAACTTCAACTGTAGATCACTTCAACCATCTTGAACTTCAGACCATTTTCTTCTCCTTGGCAACCATTATAACTGATCTCATTCCTTGGGATGGCTCTTGGAATGTTGAGGAAGTCTTGAAAGTCATTAGACATATCGGCATTTTTGTCTTCAAGCTGTTTTCTCCATGTATACCAAGTGCTCGGCAAAATGCCTCAAAAAGACACCAAAGCCTATTCTTGCACTTCCTTACTCTAGCTTGCTTTGGCTCCGGTCTGGACTAGGTTGTCAAGGTGTCTGGACCATAGTAACTTCTTTAGTCTCTTATCACTGCTTATTTTGATAATTTTTGGCTTTTCTCTGCATTTTGAAAACAAAAAATCATAAATTACTAAAAACATAACTAAAACTTTAAAATTAATTGAATAAATGCATGATTTATGTTTTAAATTATGCTTTTTAATTACACTTTTTTAGTGTAATCACACCCCCCAACTTACTTATTGCTAGTCCCTAGCAATGAAAAGGATTCAAATCCTAGGACTAAAAGGCATAAATCAAGCATTCTCAACTTTTTCAAAAACAAAGATAAGTAAAGATTCAAAAAAAAATGAGGTCCATTTTCATAGGAAACACATGGCTACACTTAGCACGTGAGGCAAGGCCTTTAAATTCCTAGGTTCCCCCTAGTGGACGAGTAAGGTCTCGTGAGGGTTTGCAGTATTGCTATCCACAAACATCTATGACATGGTCTCAAGATGTCAAAAAGTGATTAAGATAAAAAAATGAATCAAGCTCAAGCCCAACAAGTCACAAAACCCTAAATATCATGTATAATTCCCAAGTGCTGAGCATAAATGCATGGACTGTCAAAGTAGAAAGAGCATGTGTGCAAAATTGTTTCATTCATTCAACAAGGTCGCAAGAGCATAAACGGAACTAGGTTTTGACTTCAAATACTCACAAGGTACCACTCATAAAAAGAAATTCATTTATCAAGAGTTCACACATACCTGTTAGCATATGATGCTATCTTAGTTGCACATAACTCCACAAATAAGTAAGTGAATTGAATTGAAGTTCAAAGTGGACAGCTCACAATTCCAATTCATGTGCAAGAGATCACATCACAACTTACACATGACCACTACATGTACAACACAAGAATTGCTTGCTTAGAATCCACTAGGTCTTTGTTTTGGTTGTAACTTGGACAAGTGTAATGGCTAACAATGGAAGATATAGAAATCAAAGCACATGTCTTGGGATAAAGATGTTCAAGTGTACGCAAGTCCCAAACTACCCTTTTCCTTTCCAACCTCAAAAAGAATCCTAACAAAAAGCTTATTCACACCAAACACTACCCTTGGGACAATTGCAAGTATTACAAATAATGTACAAGTCCCATAATTTCATAAACAAAAGGAATGATAATTTTTTTTTTCTTTTTTTCTTTTTTGGCTTTTTTTACTTTTTTTTTAATTTTTGAAATAGTGAAATATGCATCAGCTGAATTCTCCACCCAATATTTCCTCTCAATGCTCTCAAAAGTTTCCATTCCCTACCCCCATTCACATCATTACCACTAAGGCACATTTACAACTCAAGACATATGAGGGTAAGGCTTAAAGTGTGTGAATAAGGTTAAGGAATAATATATTAGATGGGAACCAAGAAAATATATATATATCACACACTTTATTAAAAGGCTTCAAGTTGGCTCCTAGGGTAATTTCTTATTAAGGAAGGACAGAGAGGCCTAAAAATAGCAAAAAGGGCCTAGCATCATGTTCAAAACCTATAACAACTCATAATATGCCAAGTGAAACTCATGCAAGTGTGTGTGATGCAATTGGTGCATTGAAAACCAAAGAAAAGAATAATAGGCTCAAAAGCTCACCATTAAGGGGTATAAGTCTCCACCTTGTCCAAGAATGCTCAATTAACTAATGTTAAACAAAATCTGCTCCTAAGCACATAAGCTTTTCTCTATGATAGATAAAAAATGCACAAGGTCATTACACACTCAACTTGAACTAAGTTTCTTATTAAAGCTTGAACAAAACTCATTCATCACTCTTTCACTCAATTTCACAATCAATCAAACCAAAAGGGCTGACATGCTAGTGCAAATGTGCTAAATTCATGTATTCAAGCTTAAAGATGCTCAAAAGTTTTAAAATTTTACAATTTTGGCACCAAGGTCATCATACAAACCCTACCCCCCAACTTAAAATTCACATTGTCCTCAATGTGAGAACCAGAAGCATATGTGGGTCCAGTAGTGTGAAATAGTAAGCATGATGATGAGCATGAAACAATAACCACAAAAGGCACAAATAAGAACAAAGCACAAAATAAACCAAGAATGCATCCATTATTCAAGCCACTTAAGGCATCGCCCAATACATCCCCCAACTTAGATTCTACAACACCCCCAACAATAACAATTATAAATATAAAGTGCCAATTTGGAAGTGCAAAACTAAATAAAATGGAGAGGAATGATATTACCTCAAGAGCTTCCTTATTTGAAGAAAATAAAAGAACTTGAGCACTTTATTCCTTTGAATTAAATTGTACTAAAAGAAAAATAAAACTTCTACGAGAGAAAATGTTAGAATAAACAAATAAAAGTAAGATAAAAGAAAATTAAAATTTAATCTAGGCGAAAAGATAACAAAAATAAATAAATAAAATCTAATCTACTAATATACAAGAGATAATGCAATAATATACTATCGAACTCCTAATCTTTCCCATGCCTCACCAAACGGCTTTAAGAATGAAATATTCTCCTCAGGTCCAGGAGATACCAAGAATGAGTGTGCTCCTAATGCAGAGATTATTGGAGAATGCATGGCCTTGTGAGGATCCTTGAATCCCAAATATGGCCTAAAGTCATATGCATATGTGAACATAAAATAGCTGTGTGTTCTCGAGTAGGCCCTCGACACCTAAGAAGTCAATGCAAACCATTTCCTTAGTCTCCACCACTTCTTATATGTGTGGTCAGTCTTGGTCAAAACAAGTTCAGTTAGGATCCTCAGTTGGGATGACGGAAAAAGGGAAGAGGTGTGCAGCACTCTCATTCTCAGGCCTGTCTGTGGAACTCTCAAATGATGATAAAGAAAATTTACTCTCATGAGAGTCTCGTGGAACGGAAGTAGGAACTCAACCATAATTAGAATCATACCTCCACTTAAATATAGGGGTCTCAACAAGTAAATCATCAAGTGTACTATCCCTAATAGAAAAAGATATATCATAAGTGATCTCAATGAGTGGTGTGGTAGAACATGATGAAACTAAAATAACCGGCTCAAGAGTGTGTTCAACCGATTCTATTGACTAAAATCTAACAAGTACGGAACAAAACAAAAGAGTATATTGGTAATAGATTGAACTAAAAACATTTCTATTTTAGACATGAATTCAAATGGAATGGAAGAAAAATGAATGTGATAATCTAGAACAAAGTTTAATTTAGATTCCTAGTTATAAAGATTTATTATTGACGAGTTACAGTGATTGCACCTATTAAAGCAACTAAAAGAATTATTGAAATGAGTTCAAATGGAAGAAAAAAATTTGTTGATAAATGAATACCAATTTGTTGACTATTACTTGCATATATTTACACATCCATGTATATGTATATAATACACCACATATTTTTCTTAAATTTAAATCAAATCAATCATACAACATATAAAAATCATGCTGATGATTAATGTAAATACATAAGTTTGCTCCACCTACCTTAAATCCAAAGAGAAAAAGGAAGAAAGGTAAGAAAACCCTCAAAGCTCCCAAA
Organism: Vitellaria paradoxa; assembly: GCA_019916065.1. NCBI lineage: Eukaryota > Viridiplantae > Streptophyta > Magnoliopsida > Ericales > Sapotaceae > Vitellaria > Vitellaria paradoxa. The sequence continues at coordinate 17,844,245 of CM034243.1, read as the reverse complement.
CCTTCAATTGTTTGCATCTTTCACCTCGACCACAATCACTGCAAACGGATAGTGCCAGGCTATCATTGCGTCAAACAAGTCTAGATCTTTCGGTCTTCACTTTCTCTCTCCTCTCCCTATTCCCCTTTTTCCCTCTCTTCCCTTTTCCCCCACCCCCCCCCCACACACACGCGCGCGCGCGCTTTGCTAGAACAGAAGAACAAAAAATAAGGAAAAGAAATGAAAAGAAGAAATGAAGAAACGAAGAAAAGAGGAAAAGAAAAAGGAGTTGGGCCCTTGGACTAATTTTCGAACTCGGAACCCAACTCGGTCTAGGAAAATATAATTAAATAGCAAATCAGACTAAATCTCAAGTCCAAATATTTGAATAATATAAAAATCTCAATAATTGACCAAAATAAAATATTGAGTGTTACAAATAGACTCGCAAGTGTTACACCTCATCCTTGTTAATTTTTTTCACGCAGATTTATTGATTGTGTAGATTTAGTGGCATCCAATATTTCAGCTGCATTCAGCAAATGTCCAAAACATAATATTCTTTTAGAAGACAAATCTTACACTAAAAAAAAAAAAGTTACATGAATTTCAAGGGTTACAAGAGCGTGGCAGGCATCAGCAGATGACAAACTTGGATCAAAACCTCTGGATGAAATCATAAATATGTGCACTGATTTCCTCTGGCTTCTCTTGGTTGAGAAAGTGACCAACCCTTCCATTACAACTAGTTCCTGCAAGAAGGGAACATGCCTTTTGAAACCACCATTGTGTATATATTCTCTAACACCTGGGGTAGTATAGACCGAATCCTCATCCCCCACAATAAATTTAACAGGCACCTTTATTTGAGATCCAGTCCACGGTGCTGTTAACTCCCAAGAGCTGTGAACATGAGAAAAACAAGTTACTTCACTCGAATATCAGCCCCCTTACAGATGATATAACTACATTTCTTTGCTATCACTGATATCTATTTGAAAACCGTAACATATCCATTATTTAAATTACTGTTCCTCATCAAATATTCTCTTAGGTTACGTTTGGAACATGAAGTTGTGGAGGGAAATGAAAATGATACGAACGCAAATTCAGTTAAATTTATTTTATTTTTTGATTGAGCTAGAAAAATAATATGAAAATAAATAAATAAATAATTGTTAGTTAGCTAAGTATGAAAAAAAATAATAATAACACAGATTAGTAATTTAATTTTTTCTTCACTTTTGTTTTCCTTCCACGAATTCATGATCTAAACGTAGCATTAGGAAACTGAAATGGTCAATTGCTTTGTTGAAATCAATGCAATATATGCGAACAAGCATGATATGCTTTAACATCTTTTCCATAAATCACCTCAACTGATGCTATATATTTGAATATGCAGGATCCAGGTTCTACATCCATTTATGCCAATCTAGTTAAGCATTTTGTCTGGTTAGCGCTACAAATGAGCCAAACTCTTTTATAGTAAACAAGAATAGCTTTCATCTCTCTCTCTCTCTCTCTCTCTTTTTTTTTTTTTGGGTTCAAACTTGAACAAGTCTTCTGTTGAAGCCTGAGCTGTTCGTAAATAACTCATCGTTGGAAATCTTTTCTACTATAGAAGAAAAAGATATAATCAAAATCAAGTAAGTTTTCACATAATTCATGAGAAATAACCTAACTTGGTATTATATGCCATACACCTCTCAATTACTATACACAAGTAAGTTTTCAAATGTAATTGCTAACATAGAAATATTATATGTATAATTACTAACTTATATAACTTTGAAATTATTAATTTAAAATATTAATGTGAAATATGATAGTTCAAAAAGTAATTACCAGCGTAAATGCTCATGAATTGTTCGATTCATTTACAGCCTGCACTTGATATAATAGTATATGATTAAAAGAAACTTACAGGTCCATAGCTCGGTAGTAATTTAATCCGCCGGTGAATCCTGTCTGGCTAAATTTGGAAGCATAGTAATTGACATCTTCTTCCGACAGCCAAGATGGCAAGATGATTGGAGCATGGGGTGAACCACCAAACCCTACTTCCTTGGATACACAAATTGGACCTGGTCTGCGAGATACGAAAAATTTCTTTATTATTCTTGAAGTTCCAGCACGAGCAAACTCTTCTTCTACCTGTCCAGGTTCCTACAAGCAAAAACAACAACACCTTCTTTAAATTATATTACTACCTAGCCAGCACCTAAAGGGAGAGAATCAATCATTTCATTATGGTACTTAAAAAAAAAAAAAAAATAGTGACATGCTCTGCCTCAACATTGCCAGTCAATATGAAAAGAGAGTCGAAGGAAAGATTTTAAAATGGTGTTCAAATTTACTGTCTAAACCAAGGTATTAGATTTGCCCATATAAGCAATGCTCACAGTCGCAGACACATAGTTTTGAGTATACTTTTTCAGTGACAAGGGACCGCCTCCTTATCAAGTTGAACCATTCTGTGCTGAAGACATTCTTCCCTTCCCTTATAGCAGCACAATTGTAATTAATTTATTGAGATGTAACCTATATCATTTGGACTCCATTTTAGGGAGAAGTAAAGATGTTAACATGAAGTGAGACTGACACGGGTGTGGATCTGAGTCAGATATCATAAAATTTTAAAAGAAATGAAGGTTGGGTTTAAAAAAACTTTTAGATGAAGTATGATTCTAAACTCTTTTGGTCTTTAATAATTGTATAAAAAGATAAAAATACCAAATTAACTTTTATTCTTTATTTTATGAGTGAATTTTTATTTTTAAATTCATTTTTATTTTATATTTACTTTGTTGTTACAACACTAAAAAGAAAAAAAAAAAACACACCTATCTGCTTCTTATTTGTATATATTATTATAAATTACACATATACGTATAATATTATTTTAAATTTGAACAAATTTTTAGCCGAATTCTTATATTCTTAAACATAGATAATAGGCGAATCTGATATATGGATATGTAGCCACGTCTTATATCCATATCCAAATCCGAGCAATATAGGATGTAATGGTAAGATTCTCTCTCTGTAATGAGGAAACCCCATCTTACCCTGGCAGTCTAGCAGAACATAGCTTCAATTGGAGTAATATAATTCTAAAAAATAAATGTAATGTAAAGTACTGAAAATTAGAATTCCCCAATAAAGTTATTATCTCATTAAAAACGAAATAAGTTAAAAACAAAATTTTCAAATTTATGACCAACCCTTCCTTCAGTGATCTTACAACGAACGGGAATTTTTCCCTTGTAAATCCATACGAAGCAATCAACGAATTCTGGCAAAATAGAAGATCTATTGTGACCAAATTTTCCTCTTCAAAAGAAGATCTCTCTAAATTATGTAGGATCCAGTTGGTAAAATTGTCACTTTTTAGTTTTTGTATTCAGTTTTTTATATTTAATTTTTAATTTTTGATTTTCATTTACATAGTAGGAAAAAAAAAAAAAACAAAAACTTGAAAGCATGTTTAGTAATAATAATGAGTTGATAGTTATAGTTATTAACTAATTAAATTCAATAAATTTAATTATTTTAATTATATTAATTGTTAAAAATAATTTAATTCAATAAAAATAAAATATATTAAACATAATTTATTATAATTATTTTTAAAAACAATTTAACAAAATATATTTCATGTTAATTACATTAATTAATTTAATTAACTTAAATTAATTTGATTTTTTTAATTAATAATATTAATTAAATTTAATTATTTTAATTACATTATTCTTTCAAAATAATTTGATTCAATAAAAATAAAATATATTCAATATAATTTAATTATATTATTTATTAAAAAAAGTATATTAAATTATTTTTATATTAATTTAATTTAAATTAATGAAATGTACTTATTTTAATTATATTTTTATTAAAAATTATTTAATTCAATAAAAATAAAATATATTAAATATACCTTATTATATTATTTATTAAAAATAATTTAATAAAATAATTTTATATTAATTTAACAAATTAAATTCAGTTATAATTAATATAATTTAGTTAATTAATATATTTAATACATTAAATTTGTTATTGATAAAATTAATTATTAATTAAATTATATTTAATATATTTTTACATAAATAAAAATAATATATTATTAATTTACTATATTAATATATTTTATATATTAATTAAATATTATTATATTAAATAATAATATATTTAGTGAGAGATAGTGGCAACAATGACCAGATATTGTTGGCAATCAACGGACAATGGTGATTATTGATTGTATCTTATAGTAGTTGCGTAAAAAATTACAAACTAAAAATAAAAATTTGAGAAAATATTTTTTTATATTTTTATAATTTTAAAAATTTTAAAAATAATTTTCATTCTTTTAAAAATCAAAAATTAAAACTAAATTTATCAAATGAGTTTTCGCGTTTAGTTTAAAAAAATACAATTATAAAAAATTGAAAACGAAACGTGCCCGAATAGATTTGGAAAAGCAATCATATGGAAACAAAATCTAGCAGAGTTAATAAGGTTTCCAATTCCAACGAAGAAAATAGAGAGAGGAGAAAATGCCAAATTTTAGTTGTTCTGTTCCATCCTGCTAAATTGGGGAGTTATCCATTAACTAATGCAGAATAAGATTCTCGCATCCGATCCAATCGAAATGGTGAAGACAGAGCAAAAACCAATACAAATGTACCTGGAATCGGCAGATATAATAGTCATCCCCAAACGCAGCACGCAGGGACTGAAGGGGCTTCCTTGCGGGGTTCCTGGGATTGAAGGCGACGCTCATGTTCACCAAAGCCCTGACCCGATCGGGGCGGAGCAAGCACAAGTACCATGCCATCACAGCCCCCCAATCGTGACCCACCACGAAGACCCGCTCCAGGCCCAGGGCGTCGAGGAGACCCACCACGTCACCCACGATGTGGAAAACGGTGTAGCTGGAGGCGGAAGGCGGCGCGTCCGAGTCGCCGTACCCGCGCATGTCGGGGGCGATTGCTCGGTATCCGTTGGACGACAGAGAGAGCATCTGGTGGCGCCACGAGTACCAGAGATCAGGGAAGCCGTGGAGGAAGACCACGGCCGGACCTTCACCTATCTCTGCTACGTGCATATTTATGCCGTTCACCAACATACTTCGGTGCTGTATCTTCTCCATCTCTCTCTCTCTCTCTCTCTCTCTCTCTCTCTCTAGAAACTCTTTCTTTGTCTCCCTGTCTCTCTATACAGCGAGCCAATACATGCTGCTACTCTGTTTTTATACAACAATAATTGGTGGCATTTGCATTGGTTTCAAAGCACTCTTGTCTTTTTAAGAAAGGGCATAAAAGCTGTTCATAAAAAGAAAGGGCATAAAAGAGAGATAAGGATTGAAAGAACACGCCCTTTGAAAAGGTCGTAAGGACTGACATCTAGTGCAACGTAAGCCCATTGAACGATTCAAAAATGGATTCAGTGTGTGGACCGGATTGGGGAGCAACCAGTGCACAAGTGCACCGGTGTACAGTCAAGTGCGCAAGTCCATCGCCACATGGGTTAAACACCCAGCAATTTTTTTTTAAATTTTACCATTAAATTTTTAAAAATAGGTTAGAGATCAAAACTAAATAAAAATTTTGCACTCTATTTCAAGATCACTTTTAAAAATAAAAATAAAAATCTTAGTTAAATTTATCTAATAGATATTCATACAGTATTTAATAAATGTTTAAAAATTTCTCACCTTTTTTCATATTTTTAAATAATTTTTATAAATTTTTCTAAATTAATGTTATTAAAAATGTGGTAATAATTGTAATAAATAATAAAATTTTACGTATTTATTAAACACTGTATGAATACTTATTAGACAAAGTCAATTAATTTTTTTTAAACAAGTAATATTTAGATTTTAATTTTCTTTTAAATTTTCAATGTACATAAAATTTAAACTTTCAAATATATACATTTTTAAACTTATGTATCATCTACATAATAAGAAAGTTTAAAATTTTAAATTTAGAATATTTTTAGCCATTAGATTTGTTCAATGGTCAGAAGTATTTATTTTTCTCTCCACTTTGATTGTCTTTTCGGTCATTTTACATAAAAACACACTTCTCACTCTTTTCATATTTTTTCAATACTTTTTTATAAAACTTTTTTAATTAAAATTTTTAAAATTTTGATAATATTTATAATAAATAATAAAAATTTTAAGCTTACAAAGAGTTTAAAAGTGTATGTACTTAAAAGTTTAAATTTTATGTACATTAAAATTGAATTTTTAGTTTAAATGATTATTTTTTAATAAATTTTAAACAAAAATTAAAGTCTAAACATTACTTTTCAAAAAATAAAATAATTTTAGTTGATTTTGTCTATAAGTATCTATACAGTGTTTAATCAATGTGTAAAATTTTATTATTTATTACAATTATTAATCACATTTTTAATAATATTAATTTATAAAATTTTATAAAAATATTATTGGAAAAAAATGAAAAAAAGTGAGATTTTTACACATTTATTAAAAACTATGTAGACACCTAATAGATAAATTTAACTAAGATTTTTTATTTTTATTTTTAAAAGTGATCTTGAAATAAAGTGCAAAATTTTTATTTAGTTTTGATCTCAAATCTATTTTTAAAAATTTAATGTTAAAATTTTGAAAAAAAATTGCTGGGTGTTTAACCCATGTGGCGACGGATTTGTGCACTTGACAATACACCAGTGCACTTTGCGCACTTGACTATACACCGGTGCACGGTTGCTCCCCCAATCCAAGTGTGGATATTTCACTGCACTATGTCCATTGCAAAATTTTGGCTGTTAGATTTTTGTGAAAGAAATTTAACGATTCTCATTAAATTACTTTTTTTTTTCTTTATTTCACTCTTTCATCGATACCCTCTATTTTTATTCTAGATTTTGTTAACAATTAAAATTATTTTTTTTAATTATCATTTTTTAATTAATATAAATTTAGGATCTTCCCTTTTACTTGTAAGGCAAAAGGAGTTTGCTAGTTGTTGTCTCTATAACCCTTGCCTTCTTAATAAAATTTTTGTGTGTTCTCTTTTCACTTTTCTCACTTTCTCTCCTATCTCTTGTTATTTTATTTCTTGTCTTCATTGATCCTGCTTCCGATCTATGTATACATTGGTATCAGAGCCCATTCTCTATTCAGTCTTTAGATTAGTATGCTCTCTGCTTACAGTTCGTGTGATCTGGCAAATCAGAAAACCATGATTTAAACTCCTTAAGGTTATACTAGGCTAAAGATCTAACGAGTTTGTGAGTGTAAGTCCTTAGGAAAAGGCAACCTATTGTTCTCAGTCGAGATACTTGCTAGATATAAACTTTTGGATTTTCTTGTTATCCCTTCACCATGTCACAGTTATTGAGGTCTTCATCTCTTTCTTCTTCTCCTTCTATCTTTAGTGATGGCTCAAGTAGATCTAGTAGAGAGTTTGTATATGAGGTGTCCTACCAACCTAATGCTGAAATAGTGCCTCCTTTTGATATCCCTATCCTTAGTCCTTATATAGCTTTTTCTAAACCTAGTAAATCCTTGAAAACTAGAATTATTAGAGTTCTTAGTAACAACTAGCAAAAAATTCTGTAAAGAACATGTTCAAGCATCTCCTATGAATCAATATTCCATTCCGGCTACTCAGAAAGAACAAATGTTTACTTTGACTTTCCCAGAGTTCCTCCCTTCCCAATGGCTCAGAGAAGGTTACTCCTTTTTTTATTTGGGTGCCATTAGACTTGCCCTTACCTTCCATAGCAGGAAAGGTCTATCGGTGGTCTCCTGCATTACTCTCCTTGATTCCACCTTTGTTTAGTATCAACATGCTTCCATTGGTATTGACCAAACCACTTTGAATGCAGGAACCATAATGGTTACCATTTTCCCCTGACTTCAACATTTCCTTAAGAGATCCCCATCTTCTTTTAGCTTTAAATGTTCAAGTCCAACTTATTAGGGCTGAGCAAGTTGATTCCAAGAGGACTGCTACCCTACATTACCAAATGGTCTACCGAGTCCAATACTATACATGGGATCTTCCAACTTCCCCATCTAGCCTGAACACTGATGCCCTCTTTCTTGACATAGACACCCATGGAATCCCACACTGTTCATACATCCCTCGTCAAATTCCAAAAGAAGAGCTTCTCAAGCTCCTTCCCTTTTCTTGGATTACCAACTATACACAACTTCATGCCCAGAGCCAAACTATTCAAGCCACTGACCCCAAGTTCACCAGAGATCCTAAAGGTGCTGTCAGAATTGAGTTTTCCCCTCAGTCTAATAATGTCTGATGCCCACTTTTTCCTATTGAGATCAATACCATTGAAAAGCTACCTGTCCATTCTTTTGATGCTGTTGGCATGCATGTTTATAATAGCCAAGACTTTAATGGACATATCTGGTATGACCTAGATTGTGACTGCCAAGTATGCCAAAAAGACCCCATCTGGCTTCAAGATGATGATAGTGAAGAAGAAAGGCGGCAAGTACGTCCGGAAAGACGTCAGCGCAGGAGAGAAATGGATCCTGACTATTACACTGACCAACGAGCTTGAAGGCAAAGACGAAGAGCTAGACAAGCTCTAAAGGCTCTTAATAAGGAAAACCTCAAAAGGCTTCATTTAGAAAGATGTAAAACCCCAGATAAGCCGGATTCAAGCAAACACTTCCCAAAGCCAAATGCTGTCTATGTCCCAAAAGACTGTTGTATGTTTGACCCAAGGTCCTCTACATATGAAACAGAATTTCCTCCATTGCATGAGTATGATCTCCCACAGGAGAATACTACTCACATCTGGAAAATCAAAAATCCTTCAGCTATTGATAGCCAAGGCCGAAAACAAAAAATCTCTACTACTGAAGTTACACTCGATTGGCAGGCAGACAATGCTAAAGCACATAATAGAGTCCTCACTCATCTCACAAGTCAACAAGAGACAATATAACATACTGTCTCAAAGAGGTTTGATACCCTCGAAGCCCTTATTACAGATTTGAAGACCAACATTGACAATCTCCACCAACAGCTCCTATCTTTGGCAACTTTTGGAATGGATTTCAAACAAACCTCTCAATTACTAGCTATTGGAGCATAGCAGAAACAAGATTTGGATAGGCAACTTCGAGTTCTTAAACAACAATTGTGAGAAAAAGTACAAACTATTGCCCCACCTGTCCCGATTTTAAAACCCTTTTTCTTATTACCCGTACATGACCCTTTCTTCTCTTTACCATAACCGTAATCATCGCCTCTCCGACCAAAACCTCCTTTTTCTAGTGGCTACAACCCTTTTCACTCATCAATTCGCCCACAACTTACTAGGCAAATTTACAGGCCTAGAATTACTGAAACTAGTATCTATACAGTCCTTTCTTCATCCAAGCAACCTGATCAACAACCACCTAAACAACCTAATCCAACTACTGGTGCATCTTCCAAAACGCCGATGCAGATGTTACGAATTCAACACCTAAATCTCATTTCTTCTTTTCTAAGAAGCAAACACATACAATCCACGTGGGTAGCTTTGTTTGCTAATGTTGCTAATTTAGAGGATGTTGATGATATGATATCTTCCTCTATTTCATCTTCTCCAATGTCCAACACAGAATCAAGAACCCCCTATATTGTTCGTGGTTCATGTCTCAGATGAAGATTCTTCTCCTGAAGGGGTAACACATGAAGAACCAAATGACGAATTTCCAAATACTATGCCACAAACTCTTCCATCTAACATAAAAAATCACTTTACACTTGATGATGTTCCTCCTTCTAGATGGAGAGATGTGTTTTTTTAAATGCATTCGTGGCTTTAAGCAGAAGTGCATCATCTGAGATTACATTTTTCATTGCTCTTCAAAGACTCATAGCGAGATTTCAGGGCAGACTACGAGATTGGTGGGTTACCCTTAGAGAATACAAGTAGCTGCAAGTTTATCAAATGGCCAATATGGAGGTATTCTTGTCTTTTTTGTATAGTGAATTCTTTAGAGTTTAAACCACTATCTCACATTGGCCAAGGAAGAATATTTGCAAATGAAATGCTGCTTTTTTGATAGAAAAGATCTAGAGAAACACTATACTCAAATGTCAAAGCTTTTTTATCTTCTCAATGCATGGATGATCCAAATCGAAAACAAGCTTTCCTCAATTCCTTAACTGATCCTCTTGGCAAAGAAAGTTCCAAAAGTCATGCAAATTAGGAACCCAGAGTTACAGTCAATTTCCCTTAGAGAATTGCATCAGATCTCTTTACAGGTCCTTGAGCGGTTGTATAATCAGAAGAAATTTCTCCAAGATATTGAAAGAATAGGTAAAAAGCTGGGCCAAGCTTGCGATAAAGCTGACTTGAAGATCAAATGCTACAGGGATGATAAGTGTGATTACACTAACAAGAAGGCCAAACACTTTAAGAAAAGATTCTATAAGAAATTCCATAAGATGAAGAAATCTCACGAGGTTTAGTGGAAGTTCTTTTGTCGAAAGAAATTCCCAAATCAAGGAAAAACTTCTGATCGATGTTTCGTCTGTGGAAAGAAATGCCACTTTGCAAAAGATTGCAAATCCAAAAAGAAAAAAGAAAAGATTATTGCCCAGTTGGCTAAGGTTGAACCTTTGGAGTCTAATGATCTTGAATCATTATTCTTCCTTGATGATGAGCCCAATGCTAAGACTTTGTGTGCAATTTCTCACCTATATTGTCAGATTCTTCTACTTTACCAACCAACTTTTCTGACTTAAACCTTTACCCAGTTCATCCACTAAACCAAATTCAAACTAGCCCGAATGCCAAAATCCATATCCTCCTAGACAAGTATTTCAAACCACTCCCCGTTATAGCTTTCTTTGATACAGGGGCAGTATGTTCCATTATCAACCCTGATCTTTTACCATGAACCTATTGGACCTCTTGTTCCCAGGTCTTCTGAGCAGCTAACGAAGAAATATTTACCATCACTCTACTCAGTAAGCCTATCCTCATAAGGCTATTTCCCAATCTAGTGGTAAAAAGAAAGGTATATGGCTCTGATTTACCAGGGAAGGATCTCCTCCTTGGATTTGATATTCTTTGGGAGTTAACAAAAATTAGATGGTCAGCCTCTAGTCTAACATACAAATCTTTCACCTTACCATGGTCCTTTATCCCTCATCTTTATTTAGCTCAACCCTTTGAAAACATCAGAGCCCAACTTGTTGAACAATTTTATGCAAAAACACATATTGCTTTCTTGAAAAAAAATGTCCCAGTCCTTTTTGGAAGAACCCAAACTTCATTATTACTCTTTCTTTTAAGAGAAACGAAGACATCAACCCAACCAAAGCCAGTTATAATGGTATGACCCCAAAGCACTATGAACTTGCTACTGCTGAAGTTACTCAACTCCAAGCTGAAGGACTCATAGAACGAACAATTTCCCAGTGAACATGTGAGGCATTTTATGTCAACAAAAGATCAAAACAAGTCAAAGAAATGATGCAGTTAGTTGTGTATTATCAGCTTCTAAACCAGTTCATTCTTAATGACAAATTCCCCCTACCTAATAGAGTCTTTCTATTTAAGAGACTGTTCTAGGCCAAGATAATCTCAAATTTTGATCTCAAAGCAGGTTTTTGGCAACTTGGTCTCCATCAAGATGATAGGCACAAGACTGCATTCTACATTCCCAACCATCACTTCTAGTGGACGGTGATGCCCTTTGGATTAAAAATAGCATCCTTCTTCTTTCAGCGAGCTATGGTAAAGATCTTTGAGCCCATTCAGCAAAATGAACTGATGTTTATTGACAATATACCTCTCTTTTCACCAATAGAAGACCATCACCAAGAACTGTTTGCGAAGTTCCAGGTGTTGTTATTACAATATAGAATAATGCTCTCAGAAAAGAAGATGATGCTTGGCCAATTCACCATTGACTTCCTGGGTATAACCACAGTTTGCAAACCAGCTGACTTCAACTAAGCAGCTAAAACAATTTTTAAGAATAGTCAATTGTATAAGAGATTTTGTTCCAAGAATTACTCAGTTTACCTCTTCTCTTTCCAAGCTCCTGAAGAAAGATTTATTTCACTGGACAAAAGAACAAACCAAAGCAGTCCAAGCCTTCAACTCTAAAGCAGCCTCACCCCCTACACTAGAGATACCCCAGAAGCATTGTATAAGTTTATTTTGCAGATAGATGCAAGTGATCAATACTGGGGAGTGGGACTACTCGCAAAAACCAATGAGAAAAGATATGTGTGTGCCTATGCCAGCAGACAGTTTAAACCATCTTAAAAGCATTATCACTCCAGATTCAAGGAAATTTTTATAGTTAGAAGAGGTATTAAGAAATTTCACTTTCATCTAATTGGATGCAGATACTTGATCGAAATGGAAATGTCTTCCTTTCCTAAGATGCTCCAATTCAAGAAGAAAACTCTACCCAACTTAGTTTCTGAGATTGCAGATTATTCTCACAATAGAATTTTGATGTGAAGCACCTCCCTGGCAACAAGAATGTTCTAGCAGATTTTCTTTCCAAAAACCTAGTCCACACTAACCCTTTCATTCCTTGTATTTGTGCTATAACTCTAGACCCTTCTTCTTCTATGCAACCACAAAACCAAGCAGAACCACAACCAGATCTATAACCCCCACCAATGGAACCTTTTTTCCCTGTACACAACCTTCTTTCGGTTGTTTAGGATCAGATCACGAGTTGAACTAGATCTTTTCCCAGTTATTACAAAAAAAAAAAAAAAAATGGTTAAACTTTCTTAATGTTCTTTTAGCCAATTATGGATTATGCTTAAAAGGCCTTATCTTTCCTCCAAAGAATTTGTTCCTCACACTGTTCCAAGTCCAAAATGAGTATGATATGCCTAAAGAGGCATTATGCTTTTTCTAGTATCTATTTGAGGAATACACCATCCTATTTATGTTTGATTCATGGACTCTCACAGCCTATTTGGTACAGGCCAATCTCCCAAGCTCCAGACCCAACTCAAACCCTAAAGTTTGGAATTTGTGTACCATGCTAACTTGGTTCTATCCGCTTGAAACATGGCTATCAATGCTGAGAACTCATTACAACCAATATGTTCTTATCACCTTTAAAAAGGAACCCATCTTTTTCCCTCCAAATACTATTTTCCTTGTTGACCTTCTGGTTGATCTTAGCCTCTCCCAGTCCTTAAACCTTATTGAGTCCAATTACTATTTTTACAACTGTGCAGTTATTTAGGCATACTACTAGCATAACATTGCCAATTATCCTACAAGGCTACTGTGTACCATAGACTGGTACTCTTTTTTTCAAAGAATGATTATTCACAATAATAGAGATCAAATGCAACTTCCTATTGATCCATTGACTATTAATTATTAGTGGAAATTATACAATCCAGATGAAAAGAGACTTACCTTCACACTTTTTGAGCACATCCAATTATGGAATTCTAGATTCCAACTTTAAGAACTATTCAGTGCAGTGATCATGCATCACCACATTTCCAAAATCCATTGTGGTCAAGGACCTTATCCTTACTTTTCCTTGGATCGAGATGGTCTTTCAAATAAAGAAATAATAGACCTTGATTATAGCAGTGGCAGTGATGATGACAATGATGACTAAAGACTGTAGTGACAGCATACTCAATATACACTTGTCTCCATTAGCCTGAGAATCTTTAGTAGCCTTTACTTTTTACTTTTGTACTATGTGATGTATAATAAAGTCACATGTGCTTTGTATGCCATATGCTTATCTACTTTCCGATCAGCTTTTGTAAAAGTTTGTCTGCATCATTTAAATTTGTGTGTGAAATTTGGATTTGAAATCCGCCAGCTTACATTTTTCCTATAAAAATGGATCTTCCCCTTCACTTGTAGGGAAGGAGTTTGCTAGTTGTTGTCTCTGTAAGCCTTGTCTTCTTAGTAAAATTTCTGTGTGTTTTCTTTTCACTCTTCTCACTTATCTGCTATCTCTTGTTATTTTATTTCTTATCTTCATTGATCCTGCTTCCAATCTGTGTATATATTCAAATTTATATTAATTAAAAAATGATAATTTAAAAAAATAATTTTAATTGGTAACAAAATCTGAAATAAGGGAGAGAGGATCGATGAGAAAGAGTAAAAGAAAGAGAAAGAAAAAAAATTGAACTTGATAAGAACCATTAGATTTCTTTCAAGAAAATCTACCCGTCAAAATTTTGTAATGCACGATAGTCTAGTGCACCATGCATTGCCCGCACCCTAAATCCTTTAAAAATATTTATACATATTTTGAAATTAAAAAAAAAAGTGATTTTACACGTATATTTCACAATTAATTTCTTATACTTTATTTTTATTTTTTGTTAAAATTAAAATTATATAATTATTTAAAATGTTTCATATATTTTTATATGCTTATAATATCATAAAAGTTGTTATACAAAACTCAATGAAAAATAGAATTGTAATATTATAAATATCTTTATTTTATAATAAAAATTATTATTTTTTAAATATATACAAAAACATAACTTATCAATTTTTCTTAAGTATTTTAATAAATAAGTCGACAATTGTAATCTAAATTTTTTAAAATAAATTCACTCACGCATACGAAGTAACTTACTATGATATCTAATTCTAGATTTTTTTAAATATTTGTTATTATAAAAAAATACAAACTAAATTTTTAAAGAAAGATACTTATGACTCGTTTAATAAATCTGTCTGTATATTTAATTTTTTTAATTCATTAATTTTCCTAATTAGATATTTTTTGATAGTTTTATTTTTTTCTCTACATGAATGATAAGAGAGAAAAAAATCAAATATTCTACTTTATATTTAAGATTGATGAAAATTTAAATTTATAAGTAGTTTTATTTTCATATTTACAAGTTTTATATAAGAAAAAACTATTTTGAAAGACTAAAATAATTTTTTTCATTTATATTTTTAGCAATCTTATAAATATATTTTTAATTTATTTTATAACTAAATCAAATTAGACAATAATTTACTTCATTTCATTTTATTTACAAATGTTTGTCATTTTCTTTACTATCTTAATATTTATATATTTATTTTTACAAATATTTAATAAATTATTTAATTTAACATTTAGCACATTTAAATTTTATTTCATTACATTATTTTTAAAGTATAAAACTAGATTTTGAAACTTAAAATAATCATAGAGAACCTCAGAAATGACTTGAGAATGATGATAACAGTTAAAATAATAAAATTTTGTAAAAAAAAGGAATGAAAGAAATTAATTTTTTATTTGAATAAATCATGAAATGAAATAAAATAAAATAAAATAAAATTTATTTTTATATGAATGTTAAAAATATAAATATAAATCATTTTAATCTTTAAAAATATTTTTTTTTACTCTCTTGCCTAAGGGTATTTCTTCAAATCTGTAAATTTTTTTTTATTAATGATAATTATGTCATTTCAAATTAAATATAAAAATTGTTAACATAAAATGATAATTTTGTAATTTTATTTAATTAAAAAGTAAAATGCAGTGCAAGCGATTATTTAAATTATGAAAATTTTCAAATTATTAAAAAAAATCAACTATCGGAGAGGAAGTTATAGCTGAATAACATCGGTGTTCTTCCGTTTGTTTGAAAGATATTGATAAAATTTCCCCAAACAAAACCCCACACATCCCCAACAAAAAAAAAAAAAAAAAATTGAAGAAGAAGAAAGAAAGAAAAGCAGAAAAAAAAGGAAAAAAATACTAATAAAATCATATGAAGTACTCGTTTGATATACCAAATTTTACTTTTTATTACATGAAAAGTTGCTAAGGTCATTCGTCAAACAATAAGTGGAAGAAAAGAATTGAAAATTATTTGACTAGTTCACAAATGCTAAATTGAATAAATTATTTTTCTTCTTTTGAATTAAGTTTCTCATTTTCAATAACGCGAAGAAAAGAATTAAAAATTATTTGATTGGTTCACAAATACTAAACTGAATGAATTACTTTTTATTTTTTATTTTTTCCTTTGAATTAAGTTTTCTCATTGTCGTAGAATAGTTAATTATTACAACTTACCCTAATTTCATCATTAAATTTCATACCATTTAAATATATGTAGTTATCACCTGAGGAGCAAGCGTTGTTAGCGGGGTCTTTTGGTTAGGATATAAAAATAAATAAATAAATAAAAATGATCTTTTACAACATTTAGACTGTTGAGACACGAAATTCTCTTGTGAAATGGAGAATTGTTTTTCCTTTTTTATTTTATTTATTTATTATTTATTTTTTTAGTAATGGGAATTTCATTTGTTGTGGCAATTACTTTTGGCAAAATAATGTACACGGTTTGAAAAATCCTAGGACAGTTCTTTTATGGTGGGAATGGTATATGTATATATGTATTTTTTTTCCTTTGGAAGTTGGTAGTTATGGGAATTTCTTCTAAGATCTCTCACGTCATGCTCCCCTTCTAAAGCCCTTGGGTCAAACAAATAGCTCATGCTTGAATATTTCATAATTTGATTTAATTTAATAAAATCTTAGTCTGAAACTAGTTGGTAATGACTACATAAATCTTTATCTTACATTAGGGTTCTGTTTGGGCGGCTAAAAGTTATCAAAAGTTACCAAACTTTAATTACTTTTTATACTTTCTTCTAATAAAATTTTAACACATACTACCTTTATGTCACATTTTTTTATTTTTACTGTACTTTTTTGTTAATAGGAGAATGACTTTTGGCAAAGGCAAAGAAGCGGACGATTGCCTATTTTTAGCCATGATTAATAACTCCTTTGACAACTTATTGTAACCCGTGTATTTATCAAATTATTTTTTTTATTATTTTGTTTTAACACCATTCTAATATTATTTAAATGTAAGGGGGTAAAAGTAAGGTGTGGGGGTATGTATAGATTAGTTCAGTCTGAATTCATATTTAACGCAGAATTGAACTAATTTTCTTCAATTCTTAAAATTTGGACCCAAAATCGAACCGATTTTAAATTAGAACAAAACTAAATTGAACAAAAAATATTAGATTGATTCGGTTTAATTTTTGATTTAAACCATTTAAAATTGGGTCAGGCCCATTTTCGTTTTAGCCCTTTCTCATTTTCCAGTACACTTGCTATACTTCCAAAAGCGGGTCATAAACGAGGTTTTTTTTTTTCTTCCTCAAGTCTTAGTCTTCTTCAATGACATTGATGGCTGGATTTAAGAGCACGTAGCTAGTCAACTGTAAGGAATTGAGTGAGCTAAGCATTGATAAAGAAAGCTTTGATTTGGGATCTTATTTCAATTATATCAGTCATTACATACTGTGACATTGGAAAGTATCCTCAATCAATCTAATATTTATTTATTACATGTTATATTTTTTCGGGTTATTTTGGATTGATTTAAGTTAAGTGATTTTTGGTTTGAATTCGGGTTAATTCGACTTAAATATTTACTAATTCAAGAATCAAACTGAAAATATTAGTTTGTTAATTTTTTAACCCTGAACTAAATAAAAAATGATATAGAACTTATCCAATCCGAATCAAAGTAATCAAATTGATTCTGCTTTTAGGTTGTTGGGTTTTTTTTCACGCTTTGGAAAAAGTATCATTTGCATGAAACTTAACATCTTAAACACTTAAAACTTTTCCTAAGCATGAAGGAATGTCTGCACGCGTGTCTGGGAGATGGGCCCTTTAGACAGTCATCCCAACATTAGTGCTCTTTTCTGGATTTTTTCTTTCAGTTTCCACTTGCTAATGTATTATATGTGTTTATATATTGTCATATTTATCATTCATGGGTGGATGACCCACCCATTTGACTGCATGACCACATGCCATTTTAGCTCTCCAAGTGTCCATTTTCTTTGCCGCTTGACCTCTCTATCTCACATTGATTATATATGCTCATGATTGGTGTTGGGGTGAGGGGTATCAACCGAATTGAATTGAGACAGTAGTCAGGGCCGACTCTTATGCAAGGGAAGTAAGGTAATTGCCTAAGGTTCCGTCCAATGAGAGGTCCTAAATTTAAAAATATATATATAGGTATATTTAATTATTTTAAATTTATTCTCTCTTTTATTTTAATATTCATCTTAATCTCAAATAATTTTATAATTTATCAAACAATACCTCCAACCCTTTTCAATAAAAACGCTCTAAATTTAAAATATATATAATTAATTATTTTAACTTTAACGTTTCCTTAACTGTAATACTCATTTTAATCTTAAATATTTTTAGAACTTATCTTAATTTATAGAAATAATACTTTGTAAGAGTATTTCCAATACAAGACCTAAATTTTTAAGTTTAAATGCTTTCACCTTAGACCTTGAATAGTTTGATACAACCCTGGAGAGAGTGTTAAGTGGAAGCTACAGTGTGGTTTTGAGAGTTACATGTTTATAACATTCCAAGAGGGTGAGTCTATAGTATGTAAACTGTGGGCTAAGAAGAAGAAGAAGAAGAGACCATTTATCCATCAATTTCTTGCATCGTCATTTTTCTTGGAGTCTTAAACTAAAGGTAAGAATTCTGAACATTCTTATGAGTTGCATTAGCTTGGTGACTATTATTTTTATAGGATGCTACAAAATTTGGGTTTGCATGTGAGTTATAACATGAGATATTATTAACGGGTAGCATTTCTTAAAACCCTCCTAAGATTTCACTCATCCACTAGGGGGAATCTAGAGATGTAAAAAGCATAATGCATTAGCTAAGAGCATCTGTGATTCCTATGACAATGGTATTATAAATAGGTTTAAAGATTGCTTAGGATGAGATTTGTGTAAATTTAGATATAATTGGTTTGAAATGAGAAAAAAAATACATTTAAATTTTTGTACTTCAATGTTTTATTTTCCGTCTTCAATGCACTCTTGTTGCAATCAAAGATAAGATAACTCTAATATCCTATTCGTAATAAATATTAGGGTAAGTATAAAAACCACTCCTACACTTTGCCCGTAGTTTCACTTTAGTCCCACTAGTTTCAATTATGACAATCAAAATCTTCGCACTTTCGGTCAAGTAGCAATGTAGTCCTTCCATCTATTGCCCATTAATTACAACCATTAAAGTGAGGGTAAAACTGTTATCTCTTTAACTTTTTTTAATGTTTTTCATTTTTTGGCAACCTAACACCACTATGGCTACTAAAGAACCCCCAAATTTGTCGCCTAACATTTTAAATGATGTGGATGCAACTTATGGCCATATTTTGGCTATTTCCAATTATCCTATGGTGAGTCTAGCACCCTTCTATGTGAATATTTGTTTGACCACCTCTTCTTCTTCTCCGATTGCAACTCAAGGGAACCCTAACTCCATTCATGCTATGATAAAGAAACTAGAGTTCCTCTTGGATTAATTCATGCCCATTTGAATCAAGATGAAATTCTTTCTCATTTTACTGATTTCAATTGAATTTCTTTAGTGATTCATGCTAAGATCAAAGAGATGCTCATTGTTTTTGTTCAATCGCCATTGGAAAATAATCTCCAAGCTACCAGTGTTATTCTGGTGAATTCTTGAGTGGATTTGGCCCCAAAAAACCTTCCAATCAACCTCCAAAGCTTTATCTTTGTCTTTCCCATATTTTCGGCGATTTCGACGACTCTGGCAACCCTTGCTCAAGCAATCAGTCCAGCTTCTGGTATTGGTACCGGTGCTGCCACGGTAGTCGATCGGCAGTCTTATAATTTCTCAGTCACCACCCCATTTCCCTCAAACCCTAATCGTATAGCAAAAAAATGGTTTTACCTTTGTTCTACCGGTTGTAATTAATGGGCAGCAAACAGCAAGACTACATTGTTTTTTTTTTTTTTTTTTGGTAAGTAAGACTACATTGTTACTTGATCAGAAGTGTATAAATTTGACTGTCATAATTAAAATTAGTAAGATCAAAGTGGGACCGAGGATAAAGTGTAATGGTGATTTTTATACTTTACCCTAATTAATATTCATATATTTTATATAATCCTTTAGTTCCCCTTTTCAATTAGTTTGCTTACATCAAACTTTAAATATATTTTTTCATTGTTCCCATTAAATCACAACTTTCAAAATCTCAATTTTTATACTTTTAATAGTTGAATTAAATTACCGTAGAAGAAGCGTTCCTCAATAAGATAATTCAGTTCTTACTGATTTTACTACTTGACAAATTCTTGCACTTGGGAATCATCATCAGTGTTCACAACAGCTATGTCTTTAAGACGATTTTATCAAATTCTGGACAAAATTTCCCCCACCTAATCAGAGGTACATCTATTAATTGTGTGGCTATATAGGGAATTTAGTAATATTGTGACATTATTAACTCATTCAGTAATAATATTTATAGATAAATATTACCTCATCAATGTTAGTTACGCAAATAAGAAGGGATTTCTCTCACCATATAAGGGACCATATACATATGCAAAAGTTTGCACGTGGTGTCGGTCCATGAAATTAAATGGAACAGTTCAACCAAGTTTATTCCTCCTTGCGAAGTATGATCAAAATAACCTTTGCTGTATGGAAAATTCACTGGTCAATATTACAAACTATGCCACAGTATGATTACGGAGTCCAAGTCGCTATCATTAGATGTTTAATGACTTTTTACAATTTCATCTACATCTATAGATGGCCAGGGCAGATAAGGTTGGACACATAGGGGAGATCAAATAATAATGTGACAACTCTCTATAAATGCATTTCCAAGATAATTGCTAATAGGCTCAAGGGGATAATACCTAAAGTAGTAAGTTCATCACAAGCTGCTTTTGTTAAAGGGAGGTCAATCTCAGATCAAATCCTTCTTATGCAAGAATTGGTAAGGAATTATCATAGGCAAAACCTTACTCCTAGAAGTGCTTTAAAGATTGATTTGATGAAGGCCTTTGACTCAGTCTCTTGGCATCTTCTTTTGGACATTCTACAAGCTCTCAAACTCCCTAGCAAGTTCATTGAGTGGATAAAAGTTTGCATCACTTCACCCCAATTTTCTATATCTCTCAATGGTTGCCTTGAAGGTTATTTTTCAGGTGCGAGAGGCCTTAGACAAGGAGATCCATTGTCACCATACCTCTTCTTGCTTACTATGGAGTTTTTCTCAAGACTTTTTAATAAAATGGTGGAAGATAGTGACTTCGGCTACCACCCCAAGTGCCTTAATCCTCCAATCACCCATATATGTTTTGCAGATGATCTATTTGTGCTTTGCTCTCCAACTGAGGATTCTTTCCAGATTATTCATAAAGCTCTGCAGGAATTCCACAAGTTTTCAGGGCTCTTACCAAATGGAAGCAAGAGTAGAGTCTACATCTCTGGAGTGAGCAATCAAGAGAAGATCCAATTATGCTCATTACTTGGCTTCAAGCTAGGAGAATTGTCGGTAAAATACTTGGGAGTCCCCCTTATCTCCACTAAGCTCAAGTATGAAGATTGCAAGCCATTAATTGAGAAGGTGCACGGAAAAGTTAAAAGCTGGTCCTCTAAGTCTTTGTCATATGCGGGAAGGTTAGTTCTTATCAAATCTATATTGTTTAGCATTCAAGTCTTTTGGAGTGTTCACTTTATTCTCCCAAAAAAAGTGATGGATGCAATTGAGCAAACATTGAGAAGATTCTTGTGGTCGGGATCGGAATTGAGTAGATGGGGCTCTAAAGTAGCTTGGAATGATATTTGTAAACCTAAAAATGAAGGGGGACTTGGCATCCGCAACCTATGTGAATGGAATAAAGCATCAATGATGAGACACATCTGGAACCTTTGCTCTAATAGCTCATTTCTTTGGGTGGTATGGTGCAAGAATTACCTACTAAAAGGTAAATGTTTTTGGGAAGTAAGCACTCCTTCGGATTGCTCATGGACTTGGCGGAAGCTACTCAAGCTAAGAGAAGAAGCAAAAAGTATCTCCAAATACAAGGTTGGCAATGGGGACTCCATCTCGCTTTGGTATTCAAATTGGCACCCATTAGGCCCTCTTATTCCTAAATTTGGCCAAAGAGTTGCTTATGATGCTGGTTTGTCCAAGAAAGCTAGAGTTTCACAAATAATATTTAATGGAAGATGGAAATGGCCTTATCCATGCACTTGGGAATTAAAGGATATTGTAGATGCTTTGTCCTCTCTTCACTCCCCGAATCCCCAAGTCTTAGATGAGTTTATATGGACTGCATCAAGGAATGGAAAGTATCAAGCTAAGGCAACATGGAACTCAATTCGGTCAAAGGCTGCTAAGGTAACATGGCACCACTTGTTATGGTTTCCAAGTCATATTCCTAAGCATGGGTTTATTTTGTGGCTTGCAATTAGAGGGAGACTCAACACCAAAGACAAAATGATAGCATGGGGTATGAATCTAGATCCCAATTGTGTACTTTGTGGGCAAGCTCCTGAATCCATAGACCATTTGTTCTTCCATTGCAATTTCTCAGCTGAGCTAAGGGAATTGGTTTTCAAGAGATGTCTTCTTGTCAAAGCTACTCAACCTTGGAAGAGTGAAGTATTATGGGCTCTAGGGAAATTTAGTGGGAAGAGTTTTGCTAGCAAACTACGTAAGATTGCTTGGGCGGCATTAGTCTATCATCTATGGCAAGAGAGGAATGCAAGGATTTTCAAGAACACTACCTCTTCGGTTGGGAATCTAATACAAAGCATTGCTTATGTAATTAGAACTAAGCTTTCTAAATTTCCTGTTGTTAAAGATGTAGAGGAGAATGTTAACATATGTACTAATTGGAGGATCCCATTGTAGCCTACTTTGTATGTTTTGATTCGGGGGTATGCCCCCTTGATATTGTACATAAAATTTCCCATTAATCCAAATATACACTTACTTACCAAAAAAAAAAAATGTGACACTTTCACAACATGCTATTGGCGAGGATCACGCCAAAGATGACGCCAAAGATGAAAACATTGCCAAATGCAAGAACATCAATAACAACAATTTTAAAGAAGACTCTGAAACGGACTCTATGCAAAACAAAATCTGTAAAGTAGTATGCGTATAGGCCACCTCATCAATGAGTCATTATAGGTTGCCCCTACAAACGTTGTCAAAATATATCTTGTTTTTTGTAGTAGCATACAGGGAATTAGGTATTTTACCATGTGTTGATGTCACATTCATTTGTAAGCCATTATTATTGTATATTATAATTCAGTTACAAGTTATTGTGGTAACTCTAATACGTAAACGTTACCAACTTTTGTAATGTGGGTTATTGTTATAACTTAACAGTGTACTCGTAATAGTTTTTTATTGATTAGATAATTTCATGTGATTGGACGTATATCGTTTCAATAATATAGTTAAATAGACATTTATATAAAATTTTTAGTAGTAATGTCTGAATAGTTATTTATAATTCTCATATGCAATTTTTTTGGTGGGTGAAAGATCTTAACTGTCGGTAATTAGCATTGGGCCATTTGAACGGATATTAAAATACTATTTGAATAGTACTGTTTAGAGGCGTGGGGTTGTTCGTTAGCTAAAGTATTGCTTAAAATGCTACATACCAAACATGTTCGAATGGCTTGTATTTTGGCCGTTCAAATGGTATTGTCCAAAGGCATGGGGTTGTTCATCAGTTGAAGGACCTTTCGAATACTACATACCAAATGTGTTTGAATGGATCATGGTAGTAGAGATTATGTTCGAATAGCTTGCATTTTGACCATTTGAATAATTTTCCTGGGTCAATTTTTGTTGAGTGCAACATTCGTTTGGTCGGTTTACAATTTGTTGTGAATGCAAAAGAATATAGCAATATAGGCAGAGATTAAATATCAAAATCATAAAAGAAATGCAACTATAGATGCGCTGATAAATAAAAAGTAATTTGTATAAATAAGAAAATGTAAATAAATGTTGAAATATATACATTCATAAGCCAAACCAAACCAAATCAAGCCTTTTTCCCATTATGAAATATATACGTTCATAGAATAAACAAAATCCCAATACATCGATTTAGACCTAAAAATAAATATGGACAAGCGACTCAAATGGAAGGACAGAAGGCGAGCAGAAGTAGGTCACTACTGTGGGGAGTGTCATGGTCCCATAATCTATGCTAGCTCGGTGGATAAGCTATCCATTGGCCACTCATTTAGTCCACTATTTGGCTTATTACCACTCCTATTCATGGCTCAGTTGGAGAGCTTGAAGCATCTCTATCATCTCATTAAAGAAACTACTCTCTTCAGTTTGAGTTGGCTTCTTCATTTTTTTTTCTGGGACTTTAATCGGTTAAGGGTGCTATCATCAATTTGTTTCTTCGGATCAATCATCTTGTTCAAGTGCTTAATTTGTATCCCATGTTTGATGGCACATTTGGTTATGGAGGTGCCAATGGTGAGGGCTCCCGAGTGGTGCAAATTTTTCGCATTAATTACCTCATCAATCAACGTTCGAGCACCTATGGTCTTCCTTAAGATAATTATCACCATAAAAAATGCTCACTCAACTAACATGCACATTGTTCTCTTTAACGAAACCAAATTGGAATAGGTGACCAAGTTGAGGATCCAATTCTCGTCCTTTAACTTGGCCTGGGGGTAAGTAAACATTACTTACGGGGAGTTAATATGGCTGACGCTCCTAACCAAGTCCTCATTCTTATATTTGGTCATGTTATAGTAGAATTTAGTATCTTCCATGATGGGCAATTCAAGAATGGTGGTGAAGTCATTATGGCCAAACATAAGTTATTTCCTACGCAGCTTTAAGAAGATTTATGGCCCACTATGGTAGTAGCTATCTCTGGCGTAGAATTTTTGTACCAAATCGCTGCATGCTTGGCTATGTTTTTTTTTTTTTTTTTGGTAATTAAGTATAAATTTGGATTAAACGAGAAGATGTACAAAAGTTTAGGAGGGCATTCCCTCGTTTACAAAGGTTTCAATCATTTATTAATTACAAGTCCCCAACTATTACATAATTGTACATTGGTATCTATACATTTAATGTCAAAAGATTGGGATGCCTTCCATCTAACTTCTTCTTTTATAGCATGTAGAATCTGTCTCACAGAGGAGGTAAGTCCTTGGAATATTTTGCTATTTCTTTCTCTCCATAAATGATAAACCAAAGCATTCCAAGCTAGTTTTCAAATATAGCTCAACAATGTTTTACCATTGAATTTGCCAATCATCCAATTTACTTTTTTGTTCTAGCTATGGTGTGGTTTAGAAATTAAGCACATTTTGCATACCTTTTCTCAAAGGGTCTTGGAAAACTTACATTTAAAGAATAAATGATCCAGGATTTCTTCTTCTACATTACACAAGTTGCAGGTTGCCTCAGCCAATATGCCCCATTTGACTAGCTTTTCTTTTGTGTGCATTCGTTTCTCACTACAAGCCACATAATGAAGCTATGTCTTAGTATATTTCTTGAGAACCAAATTAGCTTGTGCCATGGAACTTTGGAGTATGTGTGTCTTGTGTAATTCCATGTGGATGCTGCACTGTAAACACCAAATTTTGATATGAGCCAAACAAATTTATCAGCTTGGTTTGGTTAAGGATTGTATATAGGTTGGTTATTACACACTTCGTAAAGCTCTTGTGAATTGGGAAAGGGTCATTTCCAAGTGCTATTGTTGATAGCAACCGAGACCTTAGTAGACTTTGCTATTCTAGCATTATATGCAATTCTCTCTCTGTACCTTGGGATAAATGGGCCTTGCGGATGCCAGTTGGAATACCAAAGAGAAGCTTACTGGCCATTTCCAATTTTGTATTTGCTAATATGTATTGTACATGCTCTAAGCTTTAGTATTTTACGCCAACTCCATGGGCAGTCCTTTAGAATAAGTATAGGCTAGAAATCCTTTTTCTTAATTAGATAAGCTTTTTACTATTGAACCCACAGTGAATTCCTATTGTTGCATAAATGCCATAAATGTTTGATAATTGTAGCCTTGTTCTATTCTTCAATCTATTTTATCCAAGCCCTCCCTTATTTGTTGGACAACATAATTCATCCCAAACCACTTTACTAGCAGATTTCTTTGGGTCTGGGCCTCTCCATAAAAATTTCCTTAGAATTTGCTCCATCTCTTTGCACACACCTTTTGGGAGCATAAAATGAAGACTCTAGTACACTTGTAGGCTATACAGAATTGACTTGATGACTGTAAGTCTTCATACATAGGAGAGATGCTTATTAGTCCAACTTTTAACTTGGTTGAGGATTCTGTCCAAAATTCCTTTGCAATTTGCTGCCTTTAGCTTTGTTGTAATGAGTGGGAGCCCCAAGTATTTGACTGGGATAGTGTCCAATTGAAACCCCATGATACTAAAAAGCCTCTCCTTCTCTTCCATTGCAATCCTTGCTATATAAAGTATGCTTTTCCTTTTGTTTGGCAGTAGCCCTGAATATTTATAAAACTCAAAAATGGCACGGTTAATAGTTCTGTATGTAGCTTCATCAGGGTAACAAATAATGAATAAGTCATCAGCAAAACAAATGTGGCTGATATTTAGTTCCTTACACTTGGGATGATAAATAAATTGACCCTCTGCAATTTCTTGCTTGAGCAAAGCTTGAGAAAAATTCCATGGCTAGGATGAATAAGTATGGTGACAAAGGATCTTCTTGTCTTAGCCCTTTGGTTCCTGAGAAATAACCTTCTAGAGCACCATTGATGGAAATGGAGAATTGGGGTGTAGTGATGCAGGTCTTAATCTATTGTATAAACTGATTTGGCAATTGAAGAGCCAATAAAATATCTATAATAAGATTCCAAGACGCAGAGTCAAAAACTTTTATCAAATCAATTTTCATAGCACTCCTAGGACTGATATTTTGATGATGGTAGTTCTTAACAAGCTCTTGCATGAGTAGGACTTGGTCTGAAATTGACCTCCCAGCAAGAAAAGTAGTTTGATTGCTACTAATGACTTGAGGAAGGATAATCTTGAGCCTATTTGCAATTATTTTAGATATACATTTGTAAACCGTTGCGCAGCATAAAATGGGCCTGAAATTAGTGACAAAAGTTGGGATTGGGTACCTTTGGAATGAGTGTAATTATTGTTGCATTGAGTCCCTTAGGCAATCGGCAGGTGATAAAAAAGTACTTAATTACTTCAGTAAAGTCTTTGCCTACAATGTGCCACATTGACTTGAAGAAATTTGCAAGATACATATTTGGACCCAGTGCTTTATTGTTAGGAAGAGAAAATAAAGTGCACCTGATTTCCTCCTGAGTTATTTCCTTAACTAAGCTGCTAGTTGAATATGTTATGCTTGGCCATGTTGACTGCGAAAGACCGACCTCCTAACCCCTCCTGAATTCTTGAACTAGTTGAGTCAAACTCGTCCACTATCGTAACGTTTAGCATACATAGCCTTTGTGCCAAAATAGTTATTATATAATTTTTCGTACTTTAGCCCGACAAAGTAGTAGTCATCATAGCTTATCTTCGTTCCCTTTCTCACGACCTGCTTGAATCGCCCTATGAAGGAAGTTTCTATATCTGAAATTAACCAAATAAATAAAATAATCAATCAACAACGAAAAGAAACCAAAAAATATATATATATATATATGGCTAAAAATCTTAACATAATCACAAATTGAAAATTTTGAAAAATGTAGTTAATTTATGGCAACAATATATTAGTTAACAACACATCAGTTTACAAGAATTCTAAAGTTTTACAACATGGCAACAAATTGGTTTCAAAACGTAGCAAACTTAAAAAAAATGTGAAGAAAATAGAATAATCAAGTCTTTTGCATATCTAACCATTTCTCATATATATCCTAGTCAAATTAAATGACTTATTGTAATATGCTTTTGTTAGCCCAAGGTTTGCAAAATTAGTTTTATAATTGATTTTGATGATAATAAATATTGAATTAAAATTTCACAATTAATTTTCTAATAGACATTATATGAAATGTTACAGTTCATTTTAATTTGATAGATTTAAAATAATATACTTGGAAAAGATTGATATTATTTTTCAAGTATTTTTACAAAATTTGGATAAAGAAATAAAGAGATTTCAAAGTTTAAAGTAATGGAAATTAAAGAAAGATGAAGACTTGAAGTTAAATTCAGATGAACAAACAAATCAGACACATGTTAGTATATGAATGATATCGAAAGATCTAAGTATTCGATTTTCATAAGATTTTAAAATAGTAAATTAGACTTCTATATCAACAGCTTTATCGAAGGAAAATTTTTGTGGAACCAAAGTTAAGATGTCCAAAAATGAGTTGGAATTAGCCATTATAAAAGAGATTTTAATTCTGAATTCTAGAGTTAGTCTGAGTTTTTGAGACATAACTCATACGCTATAACTTTAAAACTTCTAATTTTTGGTGTGTGAAAAGAAGACTTATAAAGTTACAACTTTTGTGGTTTAAGTTTCTTTAAATTCTAAAAGCATCATGGTGAAATAGTAGTTTTATTTGGAAACGCGGATTCAGATTGTCAGAAAAAATTATCTACTAATCTCAGTTTGAAGGCTATATCTGAAGATCTAACTATTAGATGAAGCTCAAATTTGGCTAAGTTATAGTTGACTTACATATGTACAAAGTCATTACTCTGAGGCAATGTCAGATATGATTTTTATAAGGGTGAAAAATATTCATAAATATATTTCAAAAAATCTGAATTTGAAAGACAGCATTGGAAGTAAGGAAATCTAAATTCTTTTAAGGGCAAAAGTGTCTTTTCACGTTATAACAGCCATTTGGAGATTTTTACCTATAAATAAAACCTCAAACTCAGATTCAACAAAAAGAAAAAAGAAAGAAAGAAGTGTTTACAAAGAGAAACAAGAAAATTCATCATTTTACAAAGAGTGATATATTCCTACACTTGTGCTTCATCTTTCATATTCAATTTATGAGAGTTTCTTTTTTGATTTGATTAGGTTTTAAACTCATTATTATTATTGTAAGAAATGGAATTTTATAGCCCTTTTTATTTGTGAGAGTTGAGTGAGCACTTGTTGGTTTTGGTTTAAGTATTAAAACCAAGACAAGAGATATTATTTGAGAGAGACTTGTGGAGTGATTTGGGGATAGAATCACTTTGAGTGGTTTAGTGATAAAATCACTTGGAAAAGTTTTATAGCACTTTTGGAAGTTAACGTGTAACAAGCTCTTCAAAGAATAATGGATAAATCAGAAAGAAGATCTTAAGGAGTGGACGTTGGCAACATTGAAGCTAAACCACTATAAATTGATTGTGTTTGCTTTTTTTTTCTTCTCTTTATATTTATTGCAAACACTAGCCCTCACTCTTCATTCACAAATATTAAATTTTTTTTAGTATAATATTCCATATTTTATTATCCTTTTCATTTTGATATATTTGTTTTAGTGTTAAAATTTTTATTTGCAGAAATTTTTTTTAAACAACTCTATTCACTCCCCTCTAGTGTTGCTATTTGGGACAACAACTTTGTTATATGAATAAACCAAACCAAACCAAACCAAACTAAGCCTTTTTCCCACTAGGTGGGGTCGGCTATATGGATTTGTTGACGCCAATTAGATCTGTTTAGGGGCATGTCCTCCGATAAATCTAGGTAGGTCAAGTCATGTTTAATGGTTTCTTTCCAGCTTCTCTTGGGTCTTCCTCTACCTCTCCTACTTCTGGCAATCTCCATACTTTCACACCTTCTAACAGGTGCCTTTGCTGGACGCCTTCTAACATGGCCAAATCATCTTAATCGGTTTTCTCTCATTTTATCTTCAATCGGTGCTATTCCTACTTTGCCCCTAATCTCCTCGTTCCTAATCCTATCTTTCCTTGTAATCCCGCACATCCACCTTAGCATCCTCATCTCCGCAACTGCCATCTTCTGACCATGATTATGCTTTACTGCCCAACACTCTGATCCATATAACAGCGCTGGTCTAACCGCTACCTTATAATACTTTCTTTTCACCTTGAGGGGGATTTTTCGATCGCACAAAACCCCCGAAACACTCCTCCATTTGGTCCACCCAGCTTGAATCCTGTGACTTACATCAGTATCAATCCCTCCATCTTGTTGCACCATAGATCCAAGGTACCTAAATTTATCTTTCTCTATAATCTTTTGTGTGCCTAAACTTACTTCTATACTACCCGTTATTCTATTTTGACTAAACTTATATTCCATATATTCCGTCTTGCATCGGCTTAGCCTAAACCCTTTTGTTTCTAACGTATCCCGCCACAATTCATATAGCAACCAGTTACAGTCATGAACAATAATAGTTGCTGGGGCAATTTATCATACGATAACAACCATGGAACAACAACCAGTTGAATTGTCTACCAAACTGAAAAAATTAATTCCGAAACATTAAAATTGGAAAAATTATTAAAGGTTTTCACATATAAGCAAATATTCCCCAAACAAACCTAAACTTGAAAAGAAAAGCAACAAATATAAAAGCATCGTTAGGTACTTGACAAACAAAACTATTTTGGCATAATTCTCAGTTAAAGTGTTAAATAAGACATTTTCAAGCCCCAGATGATCTAACAATTTGACATGATTTTCTGAAACTAATTCCCCACATATTACAAACAAATCCACAATAAGAAAAGGGAACCCAGATATCAATTTAAATTCGAGTATAAAATGAATTTACTACAAACCCACAACAAAAAAGGAAATTGAGAACCCAATTTCTGGTGAACAAAGCATAAACACCATGAGATTAACACACACTCACATACATAGAGAAGGGAGGAAAATGGGAGAAGGTTTAGATGGATCGTTCCATTGACCGTTAGAAATGGATAGGTTTTCGTTAGAAGGGAGGAGGGTACCTACGCGTTCAATTTTATGTTCGAACAAAGAAAATTAGAGAAGGGATTTCTTGGTATGCTGGATTTGAGGGTGTACCGGAGCAAAATGCACAAGGGTTAGGCGGAATGGGACTTGAGTAGCAATCCCAAAGAATGGAGTAAGCTTACCGCTAGTGTGCTTTCTACTGGGGTTTTGCTGAGGTGGAGAAGATGAGGCTAGGGGAGCAGATGCTGGTAAGGATATGGGCAGTTAATGGGGGCTTATTTCACTTTTATCCACGATCCATTCGAACACTTTTTAAGCGTGCCATTCGAATACTTTTTGCTTGATGCCTATTGGTGCTGTCTTTTTGTCTTTTGCATTATTAAATTTTTTGTCGTTGGTGGCAACCTCTTTCTGAACATTTTTATGGTGTTGGTACAATTTTTTAATTTTTTAATGATATATTTGACATTTTCTTAAATTTATGAAGGTTGTAAAGTTTGGTAAAAATTAAAAAAAAATTGAAATTTTCGCAAGTTTTAAAAATATTTTTAAATTTTTTTAAAACTCCAAACACTACCTAATTATTATAATTTATTAGTTGTGCCTGTGATACTTTACATTGAACTTCATGCTAGTTGTATTTGAATTTAAATCAATGCTAGATACATTTTATTATTAATTTTTTATACTTTAAAAAATACTATTTTATTATTAAAAAAATAGAATGCAAAAGCTTAAAAATAAACATATATTTAATATTTCCCTTGATTTTTTGTTAATTGTGTACCTATTTTCCCTAAGTTCTGGGGCGTGACATAAATGTTCCATAAAGGGCTGACAGGCCTTGAAAATAGACAAAGCTTTCCAAATGGTGCAGTGAGCTATTACAATGAATGAAACGAGGGAGGGACGCAGGCTCGGGATTATGGCTTCGTTGTATCTCAAAAAATGCTATTCATTTATATAAATTATAAAGTTAAAAAAAAAATCTTTTGTTATGAATCAAATTTTTAAATGAGAAATTTTAGTTCAAAGTAATATTATTAATAAATATAAATTTTTGGGTCAAATTTTTTTATGTTATAAATAATTTTTAATTTGTTTTTTTTTTTAAAAAAAACTTTTCAGCTAAAAAAAACCACAACTAGTGCCTATAAATTTTTAGATAAAAAAAAATTAAACCATAAACTAGCCTCTTTAAAATTTGAATATTTTTCTTAATATTTATATGTTTTAAAATTTGACAGCTCGACTAATTTTACAATTTATCTATATATAAATCAATCCATCACTAATAATTAATAAATCAAAAAAATTAAAAAACAAAATAATTTAAACTTTAAATGGTTTTAGAAATTTAAGCATATAAAAATATCCTTAGCCTATATACTTTAAAATTTTAAACCTACTATGAGAAACTCAATATTAAATAATACTAACAAAATTAACTGAGAAAAAAATAAAATCAACAAAATGAAAATCAAAAGACACCTGATTATTTCATATAAAACAAAAAATGGTAATTTTTCTTTTTAACAACTACAGAGGATAGTATATTTTTAGTTATAGGGTTTACTTAAAAACAAAGTTGGGATATGGGATGGAAAAGCAGTTGTAGAAAAATTCATCATATATTCTATTATTAATAAAACTTGTAACATGAAAAGTCATCCAACATTATTTTAATTGATAAAATAATAAATTAGGTATATGGAGTTGAGTTTTGTTTGTGGATATTTATATATATATGTATATAATTTACTTGGATTGTGATGCATTATTGTTGCGTATATGTTAATTTTCTATTAATTTATTTTTACTAACTAAATACAATTAATAGTATTAATTATAATTTTTTTTCTAAGGATAAGTTGAATAAAAAAATAAAAAAATAAACTCTGAATAAAAATCTTAACTTTCTCCTTGAATGAAATAACTAAGGTGGTATGTCGTTTGCTTTTCTGTTTTCTATTTTTTACTTTTTGTTTTATATTTTAAAAATCTCAAAATAACGAAATATATTATACTTTATTTTTCTTATTTTGAGATATTTCTTATTTTAGATTAAAAATATTTAAAAATACTTTTTATTATTTTTTATTTCATGTTTCTGTTTTTTAAAATAAATTTTAAAAACACGAGTGACCAAAAATATATTTTAACTATTTTTCTTATTTTCAAAAACGCAAAATGGCAAATGCGCTCAAAACAGAAAATAAAAAAATAAAAATAAAAAAAATAAAAAAACAAATCAAATGATACCTAATTTTTATAGCAATTTTAAATTTATAATGATGGTAATCGTTGAATCCCTTAAATTCATCAACAAAATTATATTTAATTAATTTATTATAAATAATAATACTAAAATTTTTTGATTTCAAATTTATAAATATAGATATAATAATAAGTAATAAAATTTATTGATACACAAGAATGACAAACTTGCTGCTCCTGAATTTGGAAATTGTTTGAAAGAGTTTATTTAATAGTTTTTTTTTTTTTTTCTACAATCATGATTTATTAACCCTTTCAAGTAAGATTACAATTTCTTATGATTTTTAATTAAAATTTTATTTTTACGTACATTTCAAATTTTTTGAAAACCAAAATTTGAACACGGAAATGGATTTGTTTTTTTTTTTTTTTTTAGCCAAAACTAAAGAAGCAAAAGGACAAAAAAATCAGAAAATTATTTAGACATTAAAGGTGCCTTTCGTAATTATAATTGTCGGCACCTCGCTCCAAATCAGAATAATCAAGAAATTTTTGTATTTTTTTTCCTTTGAGAGTAATTCTCAAAAAATGCCAATCATTTTGTCGGTGTGTTTTAGTAGATGGATTCGTGGGGGTTTCCAAACATTTGTGTGGGTGGGGTTTGTCAACCCGAAAAGTAAGACTGAGGCTGGGTTTTAAAAATTAGCCAGTTTTTTCAATTCTTAATTATTTAATTATTTAATTTTTTCAATAATTAAATTTATTCTCTTAAATTTTAAATCTTTTTAAATCATAAAAAATTTAAATTAATAAAAAACTAAAAAATTAGTTACTAGAAAGTTAATTTTTTTTTCTTCTCCTAAACACCAAAAAAAAAAAATTAATTTTTAATAGTTGACTAGTAACAAAATAGGAGCGTGGCCTTTAGCTCAGTGATTAAGAGCCTTTCCTGCCTGCTCATAACTCGAGTTCGAGTCTTCCCCCTCCCCATAAAAAAAAAAAAAAATAGTAACAAAATAGAATAAAATTAACTTTTTAACTTTCCAATCTAAACTATCATTAAGAAAAATTAGCTACTAACTAAACTACCAACTACCAACTTTTTGACCTTTTTTAGAATGTCTAAATTTATTTTCTTATATTTTAAACTCTTTCTAAATTATACAAGATAAAAATATATAATTAATAAAAAATTAAAAAAATTACCTACCATAAGAAGAGATTCTAAGGTTTACAGTAAAAGATGAACGAGTTGATTTGATAACATTTCAATAAAAGAAGACCTTTTATATTATACAGTAATTGCGATTCAATAGATTCCTTGTAACATTTCTTTTTGTTTTGAAATTAAATTTAATTAAATTAAATTAGGATCTTGAGATTAATACAATCAAATTAAGATCGTTATAATCTCTTGAAACCAACTTTTTTCTCTTCTTTTAAAAAAAAAAAAAAAAAAAAGAAAAACCTAACTTTCCATGGGTAACTAGTGCTTTTTTCCCAAAACTCAACCTAAGCCTAAGATTGAAAGAAATATTTTTGCTTGGATATTAATCGCTGATCGCAGGGTCAGGAATGAATACGAACCCCTCCCAAACAAAAATATGCCTCGGATTGAGATATCGTCTGGGAAGTGAGAGCTAATTCGCTTCTGAGTTTCTGAGTTTCTTAACTTATTTGTTTATTTACAAAATGAATAAATTTATTTTTTTATATTTTAATTTTTTTTAAATATTTTCTTTTAAATTTTTAAAAATAAAAATATCAAATTAACTAAAATTAAAAAATCACCTTAAAGAAACAATCCTTTTTCCTTCCCAAACCTAATTAATACTACTATCCTTTTCAAATCCGGTATGACTCTCCCTACGCACCCCTTGTTAGTTTAGAGGAGCGTAAGTTAAATTTAAAATTTAGATGATATATTTAAGTCATAAGTTCAATTCTCACTTGGAGGGGTTAAGATTTAAGTGAGAATCGTAGTGGTAGTTTGTTACACTAGTTTCTCTGAAAATTTGTAACACAGTGAGTAAAACTATTAGGTGATTTCTCTATTATAAAAAAAAAAAAAAAAAAAAAAAAACAAGCATGACTCTCACATTAGGCCCCAAAAGAAACAAAAATGCATATTCAGAATGAAACAGAACAACCACTGCTTTCATAGATGGAATTTAAATACAGAGAAAAACAGACAGATACATAATAATAGTAACATAGAGGGATGAGCAGATCTAAACCCGAAATAGAACTTCAAAGTTGCATTTTCAGCGACTTACGAAAATTCATCAAATAAGGTTAAAACATTGCGATTTATCGGATGAACTTCCTTAAAAGAATTGAAAATGCAAATTCTTAACTTCTAAAATTTTATTTCTAACTCCGGCGAAGCTCAATCCTAAACCGAGAGAGTGGGAGTGCAATCAGTCCATAAGAAAGGACACAAAACGATTGAAATCGAAATCGACGCTCTTTGTTTTGACGGTGACGCAATCGAAGCCACACCCACACTGGGGGCTCTCATAGAAGCTCTCAACCGGGAAGTTGGCGGAGGCGATTCCGACCGAGAATTGGACCTCGTCGCCGTCGCGAACGACCGAGACGATGTTGAACCAGAGAAAGAGCACCTTCACGCTCACCCCTCTCAAACTACTCAGCCTGTCCTTTGATATTACCCCTGTTATGGTTGACTTATACTTCAGCTCGTAGCTCTCGATGCTGAATTGACAGGTCCCGTTCAAATACGCCTTGAACTTGCCGGTGGAGGAATCCAGTTCGTAGCCCGACGCCCCAATCGGAAGAAGACCCACCGGCAAATCGTACTCCTCAAGGACTTGGTACGCCGTGAGCGTGTCGTCGCCCGCCGCCGACGAGGTTGCGAGACTGATCAGGAGGACGAGAAAGAAGAAGTGAAACGCCGGCGAAGCCATGGGTCAACAATCGAATCTGCTCTCTCTCTCTCTCTCTCTCTCTCTCCCTTGTTGATGGGTTTGGTTTGAAGGCACTGGACTGGACAAGCAAATCTCTTGGGGGAGAAATTTGGAATTTATGGGTTGCATACATCGATCTACTTCTTTCAAATTATTGGGAGAGGGGTAGGGTATGGCTGTTTCGTGCAACAACGTTAGGGGGCGACGCGATAGGGTAGGGTTGAGGGTTTTGTCGCGACATGCTTCGCCTGCACGAGGCCGGTGGTTTAGGCTTGTTTTGTTGAAAAAAAAAAGCGCTTAGCATTTTTTTTTAAGTTTTTTATTCGTCTCAAATGACACTTATTTTTTTTTTGTCGAAATTTAATTCTTTCAAAAAATTTTAATTTTTGGGCTTATTAATCCCATGCATAAAAAATTAAAAAATTTATGTAGGTAAAAATTATCCATTTTGTAAAGAAACAAACAAAGAGTTGTTTTTTTTTTTTAATTTTTACTGAAACGAATATGAAATCTTTGATTTTTTCTTTATAATTGTGATTAATACGTTTAAATGATGCATATTCTTAAAAACATTAGATTTTAGTAAAAACAAAGTTATATAAGATGAAAAAATTAAAAAGAAAATTAAAAATTATTTTATAATCAAATAAAGTCTTATATGGATTCAAAATAGTTTTAGACTTTATTTGGATTCAAAATAGTTTTTAATTTTTATGGTAGCATTTCTTTATCATCTTATATGGTTTTTTAATGAAAATTAGATTTTCTTTATAAAAGGTATAGTATTTAAGCGTGTTAGTTGCATTCATATAAAAAAATAAAAAAAAATTTAAATCCTTTTGAGTAAAAAGTTAAAAATTAGAAAAAAAAATAATAATTTTTTTGTTATTTTTTAATCAAACAGATAGTTTTTAATTAAACGAACAAAAATTTTTTTATTTTTTTTCAAGTACGATAAATATGGGTAAAAATAATCTTTTTTAAAAAAAATTAAATTTTGGTGAAAAAAATTCGTATAACATGTAAAAAAGTTACGGGAAAAGTTGAATAGCGTTTTTTGAAACCAAGCTAACCATTAATGCGGTCACGAAAGTTTTTTCCATTAGCAAGATACAATCACAATTTTCCATTAGAATAAGTTGGATATTTTGTTACTTTAACATTAAAAAATTAAATTTGGCACTTCAATTTTTAACAATTTTTTAATTTTGTAAATTTTCTTAGATTTGGTAAAAATTAAATTTTATTATTATTTTAATAATTAATATTTTATCAAACATATAAAAATTACACTTTATGACTTTTGATATAAAGTTATAAAATATTACTGTACCGAACTGGCACTGAAGTTGGTGGTTTTTTGGCTAAAAAATAGTAAGTATACTTAACTACTTAACTTTTTATATTAAAATTTCATTTAGAGTATTGAACATCGTTAAAAAATATTAAAAATTTTTAAGAGTTAATCACTTTTTATTTTACTGCCTGAATTATGAACTTACAGTTTTTATCAAATTTTATCACTATTTTGTCATTCCCAACGCCTCCTAAATAAGCTATCTTTTTAAATTAAAAAAATAAAAATTTCCAAATGCAAAAGTAAAAAAAAAAAAATTAAATAAGCCATCTTATCAAATAAAAAAAATAAGAACACAAAGTAAAAAGTTAAAAAAATTAAAATCTGTTTTTTTTTGACAAATATAAAATTAATTAATATAAAATTAATTTAGAATTTTAATTAATATAAAATATATTTTTCTAATTTTATATTTACGATAAATTATTAGTAAATTATTAATAAATTAATTAATAAATTTATTTTTAATAAATTTCCAAAAGTACAATTAGAAAATTAATGCTAACAACCTATACACAAAAATTAAAAAAAAAAAAAAAAAGTTTATCATTTTGACGGATTACCAAACGGTCCAAGCTACTTCTTTTTTAGCAATCTAAACACTCAACTTATTTTCAACTAATTTTTTAACTTGAAATTTATTAACAAACAAACTTTAAATAATTTTTTTATTATTTCAACTATATTATCAATATATTTATTCAATATACTTTTTTTTAAGCAAAACTTTCTAAATGGTGGATGGTGCGTTTCGTTCTCAGACTAATCATGTCCTAATTTTGAGAATGTTTTAAGTATATTCTTATGGAATGCTTTCCCATTTTAGGTTTAACTCCACATAGGCTTCCTTAATTAAACATGATTTTTATTCTAGTCCTTCAATTTATAAAATTCTATTTTGACTCCTCAAACTATTTATAAATATATATAAGAATATATTAACGAATCTGAAGCAATAACACACACATATATATACTCTCAAACGAATGTGGTTGGAAAGGGAAACCCCTTCAACTATATGTAAATTTCATTTTATCACCTCAAACTGTAAAACTTAGTACTTTGACCCTTCTTGAACAATGAAAAATGAGTTTCTTTTAAGTACCCTAGGGAAATTAAGATTTTTAAGTCCACAATAACATTATAATTTCGATTCAGTTGTACGGACCGAGTTGAGTCCAGTATTATATAATTTGGAGCATTGATGTCCAATGTATTGCTAAGAAATATTATATTAGTTTTACTTATTATTTAGCCTTTTACTTCAGTTGTAAGTTATATACCTTTGATTGGAGTATGTTGTAGTGATTATTCGTTATTACATGTGATTTAGGTGAAGTCATTGGATTGTGGGAACCCGGGACGTGACATGAGGTGTTGTGTTACAATTATTATTTGATTTATTTTTTAGATTTTGGTTATTTGCAAGGGCCCATTTTGAGACATGGTAATTTTTCTTTAAAAGAGAGGAAGCATTTTATAAAAAATTATGAGAGTGTAGAGGAAGTGTTGGTGGAGAAGACAACCTCCACATCACATGCTTTTTAAAGTCTCTAAAGTAGGATCATGAATGTATAATAGGTGGCATGATCCAAGAATATTGCATTATTTTACTATTTAACCAAATAATTCGGAAGAAGTATGGGAGGATGGATAGAAAAGATAAGCTTTGCAAGGAATTAATTGAGAGTTGCTATTCATGAATCAACTCGGTGAGTGATAAAGTGAGTTGAGGTTTGAATGAAGGGTTGACCCATGGGTTAATGGGTTTGGGTTGAACCAAATAAGTAATTGAGTTAGGAATTGTTTGGATAAAAGTCTAGAAATTTTACACTAAACTCTCATATAGGGTGGAATTAGATTTGGAAATCTGTTTAATTAATTTTATCATTCCAAAAGTTTTCAAATCCTCAAATTTCTAGATTTTTACTATAACAAATATCATCACCACACTTAAACAAATTAATTAAGAAGAAAAAATTCAGGTTAGTACAATCCACCCCCTTAAATAAATTTCGTCACAAAATTTACACAAAGCATGACTTAAGTGTTAAACAAATGAAGGTAACGTTCACGCATAACTAACTCACGCTCCCATGTGGATTCCTCTACACCATGGTGTCTCCATAGCACCCAAACCAATGGAATGATTTTGCCTCATAGGACTTGCTCATGTTGATCCTCGATCCTAACACGTTGTTCAAATGTAATATCTTGCTAAATATCAAGTTCAGTCCAATCAATCACATGAGTCGGGTCAGGCTCATACTTTCGAAGTATGGATACATGAAATACATCGTGAACATGTGACAGTTAAGGTGGTAGAGCTAGCTGATATGCAACCTGGCCAACCTTTGTAATGATTTTGAATGGTCTAATATATCGAGGAGCTAACTTCCCCTTTTCCCAAACTGTATGACCCCTTGATGTGGGGAAACTTAAAGAAAGACATGATTTCTAACCTCAAACTCCAAAGGTCATCTTCGTCAATCTACGTAGCTTTTCTGGTGACTTTGGACAGTAAGCAGACGCTAACAAATGATAGCAACATTTTCTAATGTTTGTTGGATTAGGTCAGGCCTAACATCACTGATTCTCCCACCTTGGCCCAACATAAAAGAGAGCGACACGGTCTCCCATATAATGCCTCATAGGGTGCCATTCCAATACTTGCTTGATAGCTATTATTATACACAAACTCATGTAATGGCAAGTGCTCTGTCTAGTTTTCTTTAAAGTTTAATATGCATGCACGAAGCATATCTTCCAGTATCTGAATTAACCGTTCAGATTGTCCATCTGTCTGAGGGTGAAATGCCGTGCTAAAGGTTAATTTAGTGCCTAAATACTTTGCCAAAATTAAACTGTGAATAATGGATCTCTGTCAGATACTATGGAGACTGATGTTCCATGAAACTAGGTGATCTTGCAGATATATAACTCACTGCAGTTCTGGAGTGTGTCAGTAGTGTTCATTGGCAAAAAAATGTGATGATTTTGTCAATTGGTCTATAATAACCCATATAGAATTATTTTTCTTCCATGTCTTGGGTAAGCCCATGATAAAATCCATTGCAATATGCTCCCACTTCCATTCGGACATAGGTAATAGTTGGAATTATCCAACTGGCTTTTGGTGTTCTGTTTTAATATGCTGACAAGTAAGACAATTAGCTACGAATCAAGCAACGTCCTTCTTCATTCCTTTCCACCAATATTGTCGTGTTAGATCATAGTATATCGTCGTACTTCCAAGGCGAATGGCAAACCTTGAATTATGAAACTCATGCAATAGCCCTTCTCGAAGGTCATCAGAATCCGGGACATATAACCTTCTACAATGCTATATTCCTTAATCAGAACGAAGTGTCCATCTTTCCATAATCTCTCCAGACAAAATTTGAGCTACCATCTTCTTGCATTCTTTATCATGTTGTTGTACATTGATCACCTTAGCAAGTATCGTGGGAATTGACATTAGAGAATAGCTTGTCACTGTAGCATTTCCCTAATCAAATCTGATTTCAAATTCATTCACAGATTCTAGCATCTACTATTCCCGCACTGCCAAATTCACTAATGTTGAATGTGATTTCCTACTGAGTGCATCTGCTACAATATTTACCTTTCCTAGATGATATTGGAAGATGAAATCGAAATCCTCCAGATATTCCATTTAGCATCGTTCTTGTAGGTTCAGGTCTCATTGGGTGAATAGATATTTCAGACTCTTATGATCCGTAAAGACTTTAAACTTTTCACCATACAAGTAATGCATCCAAAGTTTCAATGCAAAAACAATTATGGCCAATTTTAGATTGTGGGTCAGATAGTTCTTCTCATGGGTTCTCAATTACCGAGAACCATAAGCGACTACATGGTCTAACTGCATCAACACACAACCTAAATCTTCCTTTGAGGCATCACAGTATACTGTATATCTTGCTCCTCGTTCTAGTATGATTAGAACTAGAGCTTGGGTCAATGTAGCCTTTAACTCTTGAAAAGCTCTTTCACATTTGTCATCTCAAACAAACTTGACATCCTTGCATATTAATTACATCATAGGTACAGCAATCTGAGAAAAGTCTTTAATGAACTGCCGGTAGTACCCTGCCAAACCAAGGAAACTTCTTATCCTGAAGACTATCTTCGGTTGCTCCCAGCTCATTACAGGTTTAACTTTTATTGGGTCATAGCAACACTATCTGTTAAGACTATGTGTCCCAAGAATGGTAGCTTTGTCAGCCAAGACTCATATTTGCTAGCCTTGGCATAATAAAGTTTATAAGATGATACGAAGGTGTTGTTCACGCTCCTGTTCATCCTTTGAATAAATAAGTATGTCATCAATGAAGACTATAACAAACTTATCTAGGTATGGACAGAAAACATAATTCATTAGGTCCATGAATACTGCTGGCATATTGGTGAGTCCAAAAAGTATAACCACAAACTTGTAGTGCCCATTTCTCGTGTAAAAAGCTCTCTTTGGAATGTCTTCCTCTCGAATACGTTATTGATGGTATCCTAATCGAAGATTGATCTTAAAGAAGAATTTTGAATACCTCAATTGATCAAATAAATCATCTATACGTGATAGGGGATATTTGTTCTTGATAGTGACTTTATTTAGCTTTCTGTAATCAATATACAGCCATAAAATCTCATCTTTCTTTTTTATAAAAACAATTGACGTTCCCCATGAGGAAACACTGGGTCGAATGAATCCTATCTCGAGTAATTCTTCAAGTTGTACCTTTAATTCGTGAAGTTCTGCCGGTGCCATTCGGTAAGGTGCTACTGAAATTAGTGCAACCCCCGGCTGTAGATCAATACAAAAATCTATGTCTCGCAAAGGTGGCAAACTTGGAAGCTCATTTGGAAAGACATCTAGGAACTCACAAACTACTCAAGGGAGAGTAGTCTGTGGAAGCTTCTCATTCAAAGTTAGGTTGGCTAGCAAGCTATTTAATTATCTGTAACCTCGAGAATGTACTGGGGATATAATTGGATCTTCTCCAAAATCTTCTTAGATGGAGAATCGGGCTCCTGACAAAAGAATCGTTGACATACGCTTCAGGTGGTAGTCAATAATTGCTTGGTGTAAAGGCAACTAGTCCATTTCCAAAATGACATCGTAGGTGTTCATATCTAACCAGATAAGATCACATTCTACTATGATATCCTCAAATTGAAATTCACAAGATCAGTGAGCTTATTTGCCACAGTGTTATTACCCAAAGGGGAACCAATGGTTAAGGCCCCATTCAATTCCTCTAGTGTCAGTTTTAATGAACATGCATGTTTGGATGATATAAAGGAATGCGAAGTGCCAGTATCGACTAGGATTACCACCAAAGTACTAAAGTGTAATGAGGTAACCTAAATAACTGTGTTCTTTGGTACCGCTGTAACAGGTTATGGTACCTCCCAATGGCCAAGCACAAATACATGTCCCTATAGAATAGTATTATCCCTTCTTGGCCCTAATCCTCTACTACCATGACCTCATTCTCTGCCATTGTTCTTCTGCTGTCCTTCTTGCTGGTTCATGTTAAGAATCTGAGGAGGTGGTCTTTGTTGAAAATGCTATTTTGGAGTTGGATATGTGATCCCTGCTGGTCCTAGATTCTGCTGATTCTATTGATTCTACTTAAGCTACATCATTGCCCTTTGAGGACAATCCATTTTTTAAATGCCCAAATTGCCCACACTAGTAACATGCATTTGGATCATTCTACTGATTTCGAGGTTAACTCCCTCTTCTATTTCTTTTTTGTTGTTGACCACTATGTTGTTTACGGTTTTTAAAAAATCTATCTCATTTATGTCCAGCATTTTTGTTCTAGCTTTTGCTTGAACCCTTGGATGTTGATCCTTTATAAGCCTGGTAGTGTCTTGAATCTCCATCTCCACGGCGATAGCTGCCCTCACAACTGAGGCATAAGAAGTATGCATCTGACCGACCCTAAAATGTGTTCGGGTTCTACCTCTCAAAAGGTGGTAAAGAAGTCTCCAGAATAGGAGAGTCCACAGGGAAATGAGAAAGACACTCATCCCAAACATCATCCCTAGTGTGGTTAGGGCAATTGTCCCACTTAGTGCCTATAGTCTCAAATTGTGCATCATAAGGTTCACTGGGCCAATAATCTAGGGGCTCCTTAGACTGGCCCGCAGTGAGTGGAACAAGGTTGGGACATGCAAAATATAAGTAGTCATGCTCCACGCATACACTACTTCCACGGGATGGATCATGAGGATCAAGTGAAGTAGGAGCATACGGGAAAAGGTCGGTATGGCTAGCAAGTGTGTAAGGTTCAAAACTAGGTTCAAGTCTTTCCAGTGGCCTGGTGTGTTCAGAGAAAAATTCAAGGAATGACCATGTCTCACCTGGTGTGAGGTCAAGAAATTCCTTCCCCAAGACTATATCGAACGCCTAGTGCAACTCATGAGATAGAGCATTATATAATATGGCTATAAGGTCCCCTAACTCTAATCCATGACTTGGGAAAGTGTCCAAAAGTATATTAAATCTCTCCCAGCATTTATAAAATACTTCACCCTTTTGTTGATAAAAATTCTAATTTGAAAGCCATGGGTGAAGGTTTGATGAATAGGGAGGAAATGCTCAATAAAAGCTTGAACACATTGATCCCAAGTGGTCCATTCACCAAAATTATAGCACCAATCACCAGCCACACTTTGTAAAGATGAAGGGGAAAACAAGAACCTAAGTCTCTTACTCATTCGAACATCATCACATAAGCCACACACAGCCTCAAACCTATCAAGATGAAGACATGGGTCTTCTTCCTCGTGCCCGAAAAATTGGGGTAATTGGTGATAGGTCTCCAATGTATAGTCATATCCAAATTGGTTACTTAGAGACTCAATGTAGGCTTGGGCATCAAAGGGACCATGATTGAAATCACTAAAATCCATGTCTATGATAAGAACACAAAAATGAAAACAAAATGAGAGAAAACAAAAACTACACTAAAATACAACCTAAGTTAACTAACATGCTAGCTAAGTTATATGATATGCAAATGAATATGTTACAATGCAAAAGAAAAAAAAAACTACTAATAAAGAGGTGGAGAGAAGAAAAATTCACGCAATTTCTCAAATGAACTCCCCTTTAACTCCCAAGTCTAGCACTTAGTTGCCCTCCCCAGCAACGGCGCCAAAAACTTGACCGACCCTAAAATGTGTTCGGGTTCTACCTCTCAAGTGCAAGAGGGTGGTTATTGTCTTACTCGATGAGAACCGAGGTCATCTCCACAGGGAGGGCTGTGTTAAAAGACACTAGACTTGTTCTCTTAATTAGTAGGTGAGCCAAAGCTAATCTAAACTAATTTTGAATTACAAAGTGGTTTGAATATGGCTGGGTTGAGAATGATGGAGTGAAGGAATTGTGATATTAAACTAGAATGCAAATATTGAAAATAAACTAACTAAAATGATCTTGGCTTCGAACCAAATCCAGTAGTGGGTAGTGGTTTACTCAAACGCATTTGTAACTCAACCTAACAAACGCACATGCATTGCTAGGTCGGAAGATATTTCATTAAAAACTAATTTATGGAATTCAAAGTAAGCGAAGGCTTTTGAAATTGGTTTCAGACTCACCGGGCCATTGAATCGAACACCTAGTGTGCATGAGCATCAACTCATAACTAGGCTTCAATTATAACACAGGTGAATCGGTTTCTT
This sequence comes from Vitellaria paradoxa, assembly GCA_019916065.1. Classification (NCBI taxonomy): domain Eukaryota; kingdom Viridiplantae; phylum Streptophyta; class Magnoliopsida; order Ericales; family Sapotaceae; genus Vitellaria; species Vitellaria paradoxa. Next base: position 17,799,267 of record CM034243.1, on the reverse strand, counting down.
AAGAAAACCTCATGTTATGGTTTTATGAAAATAAGGTTCAAATCACCGGGCCATTGAACCAACCACTTGGTGTGCACTAGTGGCCAATCGTAACCAAGCTTTGGTTTTAACACAGGTGACTGATTTTGTAAGAAAACCTAATTTGGGTCTTGGAAAATCAGATTCTAACTCACCGGGACATTAAACCGAACACTTGGTGTGCACAAGTGAAAACTTGTAACCAAGCTACGGTTGTGACACGAGTGAGTAGGTTTCAAGAGAACCCTAGCTTACTACGAAATTCCAATTAAAAGTCCAAAATATATTTTGTTAAATAAAACTCATTTACATTTGAGTTTACCAACTACTTCACCACTTTCAATGGCTTGAAGCCAAGAACTAACCCTAGCCTAACATTGCAAAAGTATTAACAAAGCCTTTCAAAAAGAAAATAACCTTCATCAAGCACTCAAACACGAAAACGAAGGATATAGAAATAAGCTAAAGCAATTTCGAAAGCAAATCAAACACTAACAATGGCTACGAAGTACTACAAAGTGAAAATAAAGAACAAAGATAAAGAAAATAATAAACTTTTAATTAAAACGAAGTAACGAATGAAACTTACCAATTAATCTTAATGCAAAGATGAAAAATAGAGTTTTCGTCAATCCAACACGAGATGAAAACATCTAACCCTAATCTAAACTAAACTAAGAGAAAGAGAAGAAGTGCGTAGGGTTTTTTCGACCCTCATACATAAGATTTTCATCCTTTTATATCAACGTATATTACAAGGGCATAAAAGTAAAAACATAGCTCAAACTTATTCTAAACTTGTGCTGGAAGAGTCCTCATGGGCGCCCATGGCTGAGGTGGGGCGCCCATGGTACAATGTTTGATGAAGTCCTCAAAGAGATAGCCAAAAATAGCAGTCAGAACTCCCTTTCTGTGGGCGCCCACCTGATGAAGAGTGGGGCACCCAAGGGTCCTCGGGGCCGCCCATGGGTCTAGGTGGGGCGCCCATCTGCACCTACAGTGAACAGTTCTTCTTTGACAGCTTTCTGTCCCTGACTTCCGATGCGATTTTGACCCTCAAGATGATTGATTTGGGCTTTGGCTAAAACACAAAAGTTGTAGCCCTTCAAGTCTTGTTTCTAACTCAAAAAGAATGGAACCATTTTGAGTTGTGACGAAAAAGTTATGGCTGGAAAACTGAGAGGGTGTTGAGTTGGAACTTCAACCGCACACCACTTCAACTATTTTGAACTTCAAACCACTTCCTTCTCCTTGGCACCCATGGTAGTCGATCTTATGCCTTGGGATGGCTCCTCCTCACATGCAACCTTGGTGTTGTTTGGGCCAAAAACACTATATTATATCACCCGAGATATACACACACCAAGAATGCATGGAAATGAGATAATCACGCTAACACATCGCTAATAATAACTATAAATTCATAATTAGCATGCTCAATATATATATAATTGTACAATAATGCATGCTAATCAGCATCATTCCAATTATCTGCCCTTAAATGTCAGTTCGTAGGCCCCGTGTAAACTAATCAACCTTTGCCTTGTTAGTCAAGTTCAAATTCTGTGCATACTTGTACAAACTAGCAAACATTATTTCATACTACATTACAGTCGTGCTACGCTGCTTCAGGGACAAAAACTCTCGCGTCTTGGCATCCTTTAAGGTTTGTGGAAAGAAACGATCCATAAACAATTTTTCAAACCTTTCCCAGGTCATAGTTATAGTATCCTGACTTCTTTTGATGAAAGCCCACCATTCATATGCATCACCTCGTAGTCGGAACACTACCAGGGTTATCTTAGTACCGTTAGAGGCTATTCCCATGGTCTCTAAAATACGAGAGACTTCTTTAAACTAGTTCTTAGCTGCTACTGGTTTTGGTTCACCATGAAAGGATAGTGGTTTATACCGTAAGAAGTTCCTTAGGTCATCATCCTATCTTCTCACTGGTGGTGCCGCTGGTGCTACTTCTGCTATAGCTATTGCCGGCATCGCTGCTGATGCTTGTGGATTCATCTATATAAATTGGGCTATAGCTGTCACCATATATCAGATAGCCTGGGCTATTTCGTTGTTAATGTTGTTGGTGGTCGTAGATTGTTCATTTGTTGGTTGCGATTACACCCTATTTCTATTATTGCTTCGGGGTCATCCATGGCCACTTCTGGTGTTTTCCATTCTATATGAAGGTGACGGGTTGGTTAGGTAATTACACATAATATATACATAAATACGCGTAACAAGTATAAGAGTACCCAATCCCCACTATTCCTAGGTAAATCGTAAACCTAAGGCTCTGATACCAAATTGTCACGCCCTAGATTTTCATAACTCGAATACCTAGCAGTGAATTAGGATTGCTTATTGAGTATAAAAATAGAATGATAATAAACCATTGCCACGCCCTAAATTTCATCCAAATTTAGGTTGACTTGTAATAATAAATTTAAGGTATTCAAAATCCTTAATTTATCCCTAATAATTTATAAGCTATTAGACTAAATCATTTGGTGAGATTCAACTGCAAAGTTCAAAATAAGGATAGGGAATATTATTACAGAGCCATTTAAGCATCCTAACCACGTGATTAACATTACATATCAAATAAAAGCAAACCAAGTCTAACCTTAATGATTACAATCATCCAACGATTATTATTACAAATCACAATTATAAATGGTCTTTCAGTGCTAAGCAAGAAAAAAAATAGATAGCTCTTCTGATGGAATATACAAGAGAAATTAATCTTTTTTTAGTTCATTTTCAGTATCCCTGTGCTCAATATCCTAAAAAATATTCCCACAAAAGGGTGAGCTACTAAAGCCTAGTAATCAGAATCTCCTAGGTGCCTATATACAGAAGTTATAATACTATACTGTATTAGGTGAACCAATACAGTGAATATGATTAGGTGGCATACTATTTATGTAACAAATAATTTAATAGGGCCCTAACTAAATAATGTAAATTATACTTACAACAGTCCGATGAGGCCGTCACTGTACTAGAATTTTACTTACACATCAAATAATTTAATGTTGTTGTTTGTACCACAATGAAATCAGTGTCGTAGTGTTAGGGATCTCAGATTTAGAACTTTATGGTCTCGGGATCAAACTCCATAATGATACAAATTTCATATATATATATTTTTACATCTTTATATAAAATATCCATCAAAAGGAATTAAATGTAATTAAATAATTCTAACACATCATTCATACATAAGCACGAGAAGTTGCCAGTCATAATAAAAGTTGATAAAGGGGTTTAGTCTAAATCCCCCTAGGATAATCATATTCCTATCATCCTCTACCCCCGGCCTTGGGAACCAATGACTTTATGGGCTTAGCATCCAATGCGTTCTCAACGGTGTCACCCACAAAAAAAAAAAAAAAGAAAAAACCTAGCCTTTGCGACCAGCTACCTGACTGGCTAGGTCAGAAGGGAGCATCTTTCAAACAAAATGCATATGTTCCCATCTCCGCCTAAAAAGCCATTTCTACCCACCAATCACCCCGTTGCCAAAGATAACTTTAGCACCAAGCATCTTAATTTATTCTCTCCCTTTAACATTCCCAAAGGTACCTTCTATGGAAATAAGACATTTTCAATAAAAATCAGCAAGGATCTTGGGTGATGAATCCTAAGTGGGATTATTTAGTCATATGCATTAAGATTCTAAATATTTTATCTCAATCCATAATTCAATCATAATTCTCAATGAATCAAAGATTTAACATGGTCACCAATATTGTCATCACAAAGATAGGCACTACACGTAAATTAATAAGTAGCAAAAAACTAGAAATAATTTAGATTTGAAATTAGTATTTTAGTTAATTCTTTTGACAAGCTTGCCAAAGTAACTTTGGTGAAAATAAAATTATTTCTAATGGCTTATTAATTAAGCTGAGGCCAGTGGCTCAATGGGAAGATGACCTTAATCGCGACTTGAAGTCGCAAGTTCGAACCTCATCGGCTTCAATTTTGGTTTTTGCCTCTTTTTCCTTTTTATTTTATTATTTTATGGAATACAAAGATAATAAAATGTTCTTTGGGCTTATATTTACTTTTAGAAAAATTTATAAGTCTTATTTAATTCCACCTGGGTAGTGAATTATATAAGTTAAACAATTAAGTCAATGTGAGATTACAAAACTAATACATTCTAAGCGTGTAATTTGGTAGTATAATAATATTATCCAAAATAATAATTTGAATTAATTCCAATTATCATCTCATTTATAGCCAAACTCTTATCATAAGTTTTCAGTTTCAAGATGTCCATAAATGTCTATAGAATTATTCCAATATTTAAGAAAATATATAGGTATTTAAATAAGTTTCATTAAATTGACCAAATCATAAAAATCCATTTTTTTAAAATACAAAGTGTTATATAACTTGTTAGGTTGACAAAACAATACCTAAAAATCAATTAAGATAAGTAAAGTTCATTTAAAGACAACCAAGTGAGGGAAAAACAAGTTTTATGTTTCATTTATGCATTTCATCAAGCTGGTTTTACTTAGCCATTTTAGTTTAAATAAGTCTTCCAACTATAGATAATGAAGCTAATTATCTACGCTAGTTATCATAAATATTAGAGTGTAAAAATAATATCTAATATCCAATTGAAATAATTTCATGTCAATTGCAAGCTTACTAAGTAGTATCAACTTAATAGTCCACTTAAGAATTTCATCAAACAATATAAGTGCTTTACTAGATTAGACCTTGTAAACAAAATTAAATGTGAATAAAAAATCATTAACATATCTACAAATAACCAAGGGTAATTGGAAATTTAAATAAATCTCTAGACATAAAATTTTATAAAAATCTGAACAAGCAACAATTTAAAGGTTAAACAGCGATAACAGTTTAAAAAATATTAATATAAAATAGAACATAACCCCAATATTTGTAAACTTTACATTTCTAAAAGCTAGACTTCAAGACCTACAACTTTCGTGTTTTACACTTTTTAAAATTCTAAAGTGTAAAGGTTCAAAAATAGCATTGAATTTAGTTTGTTCGGAAGATATAGTTTGACATGTGTTCAGTGTTTTGGGCATAACTTTTGATTCACAAATTGGATTGATGAGAAAACGTAATGGACTACAACTTTCGTGCTTTACCTGAAGCCTAGATACACTATTTTGAGGGTCAAAATCACCTCAGAAGTTAGAAATAGTGAGCTGTCAGCTCGCTGGGCTACAATAGGTTGAAGCTTCAGCTTTCCTGTGCCCAAGCTACAAGTTATTCTTTTTTTTTTCCCCATTAGGACATCTAGCTCTTCCATTTTTCTTACTTTCACGCTCTATTTTGTTTTCCAACCAATTCTATTCACTATTGGGTGTTCTTGAGTCCATATATCATCATTATAAATGTATATGTACACTTACCAACCAAGAATACACACTTAAACATTTACATATAAATTCAATATCACAAGTTATGAAGATAATTAACTACAATTTTTTATATAATCAAGTTTCATGCTTTAAACTTGGAAAATGTTTCAATTTCAAATTAATACTACACATGTTCATTCTAGTTCACATTGAAGACATGAAACACATTCTAGGAGGTTCATCATCCTACCTTAATGAAGATATTGGTGACCAACTCTAAGAAGGAAGAGAAGTTGAGCTTTGAACACTAATCGAACTGGAAAGCTTTAAGCCTTCCTTCTCCTTCCAAGCACCACCAAATCTCCAACCAACATTTGACAATTTTTTTTCCTTTTTTTTTTTGATAGCGCACAAATCTTACAGCTCTTTGGAAACCTTAGAATTTTTTTTTTTCTTTTAAAGAGAGGAAGCATTTTATAGGAAGCAATAAGAGTGCAGAGGAAGTGTCGATGGAGAAGACAACCTCCACTTCCCATGCTTCAAAGCCTCTAAAGTAGGATCATGAATGCACAATAGTTGGCATGATCCAAAAATATTGTTTCATTTTACTATTTAACCAAATAATTCAGAAGAAGTATGGGAGGATGGATGGAAGAAGATAAGCTTTGCAGTGAATTGATTGAGAGTTACTATTCATGAGTCAACTTAGTGAGTGATAAAGTGAGTTGAAGTGAGTTGAGGTTTGAATGATGGGTTAACTCATGGGTTAATAGGTTTGGGTTGAACCAAATGGGTAGTTCGGTTAGGAATTGTTTGGATAGAAGTCTAGAAACTTTACGTTAAACTCCGACATAAGGTGAAATTAAATCCGGAAATCTTTCCAACTAATTTTGTCATTCCAAAAATTTTCAAATCCTCAATTTTCTAGATTTTTACTATAACAAATATCACCACCACACTTAAGTAAATTAATTAAGAAGGAAAAAATTCAGGTTATTACAGAAGATAAATTTTTTTTTGAATTGTTTGGGGTGTCACTTTGCTTGTCAGGTTTTTTAAGCTTATCATTTATTCTTCAACTATTGGGCCACTTTTGGACCAACTGATCTATTGCTCAGCCTCTTAGACATTTCAAACTTAGGAGGCAATCTTCGGTTGGTCGATCACCCTTGGACCAACCGAGCCGTCGTTGAGCCTCTTAAGTTTTTCGAGCCTAGCAAGCAATCTTTAGTTAGTTGGCTACTCTTAGACTGATCAAGTTGTCATTAAGTCTTTTAGGCTTTTTGAGCCTAGTAGGCAATCTCTGATTGGTCAACTACCCTCAGATTGACCAAGCTGTCATTAGACATCTTAGACTTTTTGAGCCTAGCAGGCAATCTCTAGTTAGTCAGCCACTTTCAGAACGACTAAGCTATCATTGAGTCTCTTACGCTTTTCAAGCCCAACAGGTAATCTCTAATCGGTCGGCTACTCTGAGACCAATCGAGCTGTCATTGGTCGATGTAAAAAATAATAAAATATGTCAAAATCTTCTGGAAAGTATTTTATTGATGATTACAGAGTAAAGTACAACTATCTTAGGCATAATAAATCTTCAAATGCTCTGCATGCTATGGATAGGAAGGATTTTTCCATTAAGAATCTTGTGTAATATCTCATATTTTCATATTAATATAATTTGATGATTTTTAACAAGTTTTAGATGTCTTAATATGTTAATTGATCAATGAAGCTCACTAGGTATGTAATTAATCAAAGATTTGGAGGTAATGGACCCAAAAACTTGGAACTAGCCATTGTGGCACGAAATGGTGTAGAGAGGTGCCCTGACCCTATGCGTGGGTGCTCGAGGTGCCTAGAGGGGTGCCCTACTTATGTGAATTTTGATAGATTGATGTGCCTCAGTTTTTTCAATCAAGGGTCACTTCAAAATCACTTTTGACTAGAGTAATAGGTACAGGGAAGAAGCTTAGGGACCTACAGCATTCTTGGGCACCAAGCCAAACCTTATGTATATATGTATATGAGAGAGAAGAGAGAGGGAGTCTGGTTGTTGGAAAAGGAGAACTGAGAAGAAGAAGAACCGAAAGAGGGCAAGAATTGGTAAGTAGTCCAAACCTCAACCAAATCCAAATTAGTTTTGTAGAAATGAAATTGAACTCTTGTTAAATATATGCAATCGATTTATGGTTAGGATTAAAGGTTGGAACATATGATTTATTCAAAATTTGGAAGGTGTAACTTAGAATTTATAGTTCTTGTGTTCTTTCTTGTTTAAGGCTTCAGGTAGGGATTCCAAGCTTCTAAATAGCATATATGAGATGTAGAGAACCTAGAAATGTTGATTCGAACATAGTTTGGATTTTATATGCATGAATGGATGAATTAATTCAAGTGACACATGTGTTTATATGTATGTATATGTTAGAATGAAGATATTGATTTTGGAAGAAATTGTTGACTAAAACTTGTTTTGATCGATTTACTGGAGTCTTATATGTCCTAGAAAGCATATGATAATGAAGTTTTGAACTTAAAATTAATTTTGGCAATATTTGAAAGCTAAAGACATGAACTAGAACTCAGACCAAAAACAGAGAAACATACCTGGGCACAGATTTTTTGATTGAATAAGATGATAAAAAGAATATGATAAGGTAAATGGGAATAGAAAGAGATAAATGAAAATGTGAATGATAAATGTATGATATGGTGATTAGATACTATGACTAAAGAGAAATTGTTCCTGATTGGTTATAACAAATGGATTATGTTGTCCCAAATAGCAACACTAGAGGGGGGGTGAATAGGGTTGCTTAAAAATTTTACAAATAAAAATTTCAACCCTAAAACAAATATGTCAAGATGAATATGAAATGCACCAAAAAAAATTATTCAATATTTGTAAATGAAGAGTGAGTGCTAGTATTTGCAATAAATATAAAGAGAAGGGAAGAGAAGCAAACACAATCGATTTATAGTGGTTCGGCTTCAATGTTGCCTACGTCCACTCCCCCAAGGCCTTCTTTGAGATTTCTCCACTATTCTTTGAAGAGCTTATTACACACTAGCTTCCCAAGGTGCTAGAAACCTTTTCCAAGTAATTTTATCCCCAAATCACTCACACAAGTCTCTCTCAAAGAAAGTCTCTTGTTTTGGTCCTAACACTTGAACCAAAACCAACAAGAGCTCACCCAACTCTCACAAATTAAAAGGGCTTTAAATTTCCCTTTCTTACAACAACAATGATGAGTTTAAAACTCAATCAAATCAAAAAGAAACTCTCACAAGTTGAATATGAAAGATGAAGCACAAATGTGAGAAGAAATCACTCTATGTTTGCAAAGTTATGGAATTTCTTGTATCTCTTTGTAAGCACTTCTTTCTTGCCTTGTTCCTCTTGTTGAATCTGAGTTTGAGGCTCTATTTATAGATGAAAATCTGCAAATGGCCGTTACTAAGTGAAAAGACACTTTTGCCCTTGAAAGAAATTGAATTTCCTTGCTTCCAATGCTGTCTTTCAGATTCATATTTTCTGAGATATATTTGTGACCGTTTTTTCACCCTCAGAACGTTCAAATCTGACATTGCCTCAGAGTGAAGACTTTGTAGATATATAAGTCAGCTATCACATGTCAAATTTTGAGCTCCATCCAACGGTTAGATAGTCAGATATGGCTTCTGAACCGAGACCAGCTTCTGATAGCTTTTTCTGACATTCTGAATCTGTGTTTCCCGTTTAAGCTTCCGTTTCACTAGGATACTTTTAGAATTAGAAGAAACTTAAACTACAAAAGTTGTAGCTTTTTGAGTCTTCTTTTCACACACCAAAAATCAGAATTTTAAAGCTGTAGAGTATGAGTTATGTCTCAAAAACTAAGACTAGCTCCAGAATCTAGAATTAAAAACTTTTCTGTAATGCCTAATGTTCCAACTCATGTTTTGATACCTTAACGTCAGATTCACAAAAATATCCCTTCGGTAAAGTTGTAGATATGGAAGTCTAGTTTACTATGTTAAAATTTTATGAAAATTGAACCGTTGGATCTTAAGATATTATCTATATACTAACACGTGTCTGATTTCTCTGTTTATCCGAGTTAACCTCTAGTTCAAATATTCATCTTACTTTGATTTCTATTACTCCAAACTTTGAAATTCATTTATTCTATCATCCAAATTATGTGAAAATATCTAAAAAATAAAATCAATCTCTTCCAACTCTATGATCTTGAATCTATCAAATGAATTGTAACATTTCTTACAATGTCTATTTGAAAATTTATTGTGAAAATTTAATTCAATGTTTGTTATCATCAAAATCAATTATAAAACTAACTTTATAAACCTTGGGCCAACAGATTATAATCAGGTGTTTACAATAAAATGAACGGATGAGATACTAGTGTTGGAAATGTTTAGATGGGAAATGTTTAAGAGATAAGATGAAAGACATTAAATTATTAGAGAGATATGATTTAGTATTCGTTGTTTTATAAACTATATAAGATGAAAGGCATTAGATTATTGAAGAGATATATGATTTAATATTCGTTGTTTTATGAACGATTTCATTATTATTGGTTAGTTATGATTACTGGAATATGATTGGTTGTTTATACTGAATGATATTGATTATTTGGTAATGATAAGAATAACTTGATTTTAATGAAAATGATATGATGATTCGAATTAGAATATGTTAAGTTATTATTGAAACTGATAATGAAAGTGAAGGGAAATGATGAAACAATATATATTGATTGTGGATTATCATATTATGTTATAGATAAAATGATTAAAGAAGACCATAGAAAAAAATAAAGAGATAATGTGATTGATGTTGTGATGCGGGGATGGAAGTTACAAAAAAATAGGAAGGATACAAAGATTACTCTAGGGTTGAAAGACCTAAAACCTACGCAGAGAGATGCTCATGCTAGTTGGTTAGTAGCTTATAACATGACGTGTATTGAAGCTACTTGTGGCCTTTAATGATGACGCATATTGTGGCTAATTGTGGCCTTGAACGATGACGTATATTGTGCCTAATTGTGGCCCTTAATGATGATGTTGATTGTACTTACCCTATGAATTTAAATGGAAACAAAAATGTGATTGAGAAATGATGACGATGATACTAAGAAAGATATTAATTTTATTAAATGTTAATATTTATAATGATGATGATTCATACTTGATTTTAAATGTTGTAATATAATGTTATGGTAAGATGTTATTTACTTATTTGGTTATATTGATACCTGTTATTGATGATTTATTATAATTAAGTTGAAGATGTTGATTTATTTGTGATAATTATATTAGATGCTTTTGCTTTACATATTATATATGCTTTTATAATGCTTTGTAAGCAAAAGTGGATTAGTGCGCACGTCCGTATAGACTATATTACAAGTTCTGAGATTGAGTTTTAGGTGGGCATTTGGTTGGGCTAAAAGTTGTATAAGTCGTGATAAATACTTGCATTTAATTACTTAAGCTTAATTTAATTATTTGGGATTGTAACCTTTATTTAAGTCTAGTGATTATTTGAATTGGGTTGTAAAGGTCATAAAGCCTAGATTTCTTTATTTGTTTGGGTTGTGGTTGGAGCAATGATGCCTCGTTGGCTGAGGATTAGCTATTTATTTTATTGTTGTTAATGTAGAAGTATGCTCTAAGGTGGTGAATGGTTTTGATCAAGATAATGGATAATTAGTGAAAACACGAAATTCGCTAGTGGTGATCCTAATCAATCAACCACACACACACAATTGTAGAAGGTAATATAAAAGAAACGAGAAAAGCCACATAGAGAAACCCCAAAAACTTTCACTAAAATAAACATTGGTTACAAACTCAAACCCTTGATAGATCGACTCCTTGACTCTATATTCTGCTGACGTTTGCTCAAATCCTCGGTTCACCAACTCCTTTAGTGAAAGCCCTCCGACTCCTCGAAAGCTCAACACCGAATCCTCGACAACTTCACATGCTGAATCCTCAATGCTTCTAAGATTTGAACTCCTTCGAATCACGTAGACATAAGAACATTTGGCTAAGTGTTTGAGAGAATGCTAGGACCTTTTAGCTCACGAACTATTGTGTATTCTCTCTGTGTATTAACTCTAGATACGTCCATAAAGTATATATAGTAAAACCTGGGACGATTAGGGTTTTAAAACTCTTCAAAGGGGCCTGGATTTTGTCCTCGCGAGAAAGGCACACCCACAGCCATCTCGCGGCCTTTCTGCGGCCATCCCGCAAATTACAGCAGCAATCCCGCACGGCCAAAATCTTAATAACTCCTCTCGGCTTTATCCCACGTGCTCTTGCAGCCATCTTACGAGCTTCTTGCGTAATTGGATTCTGGCTCTATTTGGCTTCTTTAAGACTTCCAAGTTTATGTAGACATAGTTTTTCTGAGACCTTTTAAAGTTCTATATGACTTAAGACTCTAGTGCCTTAGCTTACACTAAGTCTAAAGTTACAGGCCCTTTTCTTTGACCATAGATTTGCCAATTTACAATGTTTGGTCCTAACAATCTCCCCTTTTGGCAATTCCATGTTAAAACTCAAAAATATAACATTACAAATAAGTTTATTCTAGATAAAGGCCTCAGTAAACTTTCCATTAATCAGCATATTTTGATTATAGAACCTGTTTGCTGATACTTAAACAAAAAGATCAAGCCATCTTGTTGAATAAATAAATAATTAAAAAAATAAATAAAACATTAACAAAAAAATGAAACAAAATATTCTCCCCGTTAATTAATCGACACAAATATTAGCTATCAAAAAGTTAATTATTCTCCCCCTTAATAAACAAAATTCTTTTCAAGCTTTCTCCATTTTTCAAGCATGCTCCCCCTTAACTATATCTCCCTCTTTTTGATATGAATTGACAAAAGAATAAGATACAATGGGTAATCTTGATCAATTCATTTCAAGTTCTATTTCCCCAAACACAAAACTAAACACAATTTCAAAATTTTGACCATACATAAATAGCAATAAATAAGAATTCCAAGAATCACCCTACTATTTATGTCATGAGTTGTTCACACATGTCATACCAATGGTCAAATACTTGTGTAGTGTGTGAAATGAAGTTTAAGTGCAACATGATTAATTCTTTCTGTGTACTCGCATAAATTAAAAAAAGTCTCGTTTTGGACTTTGAATTGAATTGAGTAGGGTATGCAGTGTTAGCTTTTCGACTAGTTTCTCCTCAATTTATTGTTTTCAACTATACACCAAGATATATATATTTATTTTTCCACCCGCCAAATGTTTTTTATTATTTTTACTTGGCGGCTTTCACACACTTTTGGGTAGGTAGCCATCTTCTTGTATCGTCGAACCCAGAGGGCAGTTATTTTGATAACCTACACGTCAACAAGCTAGCTTCACTCTATTACATTGGTAGCCCTTTCCAAGTGATTTTTTTTATGTAAACTTAAGAGCAACCAATAGTCCAAAAAAGAGAATTTATTAAACCAATTGAGTGGTGGAAAATGTTTCTCATGATGTACTAAACTTCGTGCAATTACAATTGGTACACCACTACCATGACAGAAAACAATAAAACATAGGATTCAGGTTCATCAAGTAATTCAAATTTATAACCATTATGCAGATCAATAATTTTAATCCTGTGATTTTGAAGTATGTATGAGGTAATATAACATGCAAGAATGTCACAAAGAGTAACATTGCACCAAAAAAAATATTTTAATTATCTTAAAAAAATTAAAAAATATCTAATTTACAAGATTTCATAGAACTAGATAAGAATATAACAATGGTGCATAGTCTAGTTCATAAAAAAAAAAAAAAAAATTATCTCTACATATCAAGGCTTACCCCTTCAACACTCTTAGGGGTGTGAGTGGCATATAGGTCACTCTTTCTAACCTAAACAGTTCTCATTTTTGAAAAAACATTTTGAGTCTTTGGATTGTTGGGTTTAGGACCAATGGGTTTTGAAAAATTTTTCTTTTTGTTTTTCCTCACTGACCATGTTATGTAAGGTCTAGAATCAAAACATGAATTTTGAAATCTTAACGGATTAAACCTATTTGACACTTGAAAATTAGGTCTCAAAAAGTTTCTAGTGTCAACATAGGATAGGGGAAGCCCATAAAATTTGTGACAATGTGGTCTTATGTGACCAGGTATACTACAATGAAAACATATAGGAACAAGCTTACGTTGCAAGTTAGGGGGCGTACCTTTGGGTTTCTGAAAATAGACTCTTGACTGATTACCAATTGAAAATTTATAATTCGCTGGTGGTGATCCCAATCAATTAACCACACACACACAATTGTAGAAGGCAGTATAAAAGAAATGAGAAACCCCACACAGGGAAACCCCAAAAACTTTCACTAAAATAAACATTGGTTACAAACTCAAACCCTCGATAGATCAACTCCTCGACTCTATACTCTGTTGATGTTTGCTCGAATCCTCGATTCACCAACTCTTTTAGCGAAAGCCCTCCAACTCCTTAAAGGCTTAACACCGAATCCTTGGCAACTTCACGTGCTGAATCCTCAGCGCTTCCAAGATTCAAACTCCTTCGAATCACGTAGACGTAAGAACATTTGGCTAAGTGTTTGAGAGAATGATAAGTCACTTTGTAGGGTCTTTCCTAATTTGGTGTGAGCTTTCTTTCCTAAGCATCCCCTATCAATTGATTCACCCTTTTAGGACTAAGTCCTCGGCCTTGAACTCCTTTGGTCTGACTTTCTTGCTGTAGTATTGTTTCATTTTTTGCTGGTAGGCTACTACTCTGATGGCTGTTTGTAGCCTTTTTTCCTTCAATAAATCCATGTTGGCTTCCATAGGTTTATCGTTTACCTCTGGATTGTAGAGCTCGACCCTTGGACTGGGTAGATTAATCTCTACTAAAATCACTGCTTTTGTTCCAAAGGCGAGGGAGAATGGGGTGTGCCCCACAAGAGTCCATTTGGTCGTTTGGTAGGCCTATATTATACTCAGTAGCTTGTCTACCTGTAATCCTTTTGCTTTTTTGAGCCTTGTTTTGATAATCTTTAGAAAGGATCTATTGGTCACCTCTACTTGGCCATTGGCTTAAGGATGCTCCGGAGAGGAATAGTAGCAACTGATGTTGAGTTGCTTGTAAAGTTCATTAAATGCCTGTCCTTCGAACTACTTCCCATTGTCAGCAATCACTACCTTTGGAATTTCAGACCTACAAATTATTCCTTGCCATAGAAATTTTCTCATATTATGCTCCGTTACGTTTGGCAGAGCCTCGGCTTTGACCTATTTAGTAAAGTAGTCGATTGCCACTACGGTAAACTTGCATTGACTTTTGCTTAAAAATAAGGGGTTAGCGATGTTAATTACCTATTGGGCAAAAGGCTAAGGGCTTATTGGGGTCAACAATCTTGGGATGCTGGCAAACATTTAGCACTTTCTCGCCAAGTCTTGGGTGTCCTTTTATATAGTCGACCAATAATATGAAGCTCGCAGAACCTTTTTGGCTAGTGTATTCCACCCCGAGTGGTTGCCATAAATCTCTTTGTAAATCTTTCTCAAGATGTATTCTGCTTCCTCCTCATATGCATATTTGAGCAATGGCATAGTATGCGTAGAGGATGTTATCAATCAGTGCATACTTTATAGCTTGATATTACGTTCTTCTTCACTCATTTAAGTCTTCTAGTAGGATTCTACTCCCTAGATAGTCCTTCATTGGTTTAGCCCATAAAGCTTTATTCTCCATCTGTTGTACCTCTAGTGTTCAGATGCTCAAAGAATTAAGTATTTTCATTTGTACATCAGGATCTTCCTCCTTTGAAGAAGTTATTCTGGCGAGTCAGTTGGCTTCTTCATTGTCCAACCTGGGGACTCTCTAGTGTTATCTTGAAAAATTTTCTGGCCAAGTCCTTGGCCATTTGGTAGTACTCAACCATGTTCTCCCCTCGGGCTTCATACTCTCCCTGAACTTACTCTACCACCAACTGGGAATTGCTTCTTACAACTACCTGTTCTACCCCCATTCTCTGAGCTATTTGAAGGCCAACTATAAGGGCTTCTTACTCTGCCTCGTTGTTGGAAGTTGGAAAACTAAAATCCGAAGCATATTCGATTTTATATGTTTCAGGGGTTAGTAGCACAATACCTGCTCGGCTCATGTCTTGAGTTGATGAACCGTCAATATTTAAAACCTAGGTCTACTATAAGCTATTCTCTTCGGGTTAAATCCTAGGCATGGTTGTGAATTTTGTGATGAAGTTTACTGTTGCCTAACCTTTGATGGCTAGTCAAGATCCATATTGGATATCAAACTGGCTGAGCTCCATTTACCACTTAACTAGCCTCCACTGGGTCTCTGATTTTTGGAGGATATTCTTTAATGGTTGGTCAATCAAGACTACTATTATGTGGGCTTAGAAATAAGCTCTAAGCCTCCGAGCTACCCTTATAAGAGCTAAGGCCAGCAACTCCATCTTTGGATATCACTCTTCTGGCCCTCTGAGTGCTTTGCTGGTGTAGTAGACCAATCTTTGCATGCCATCTTCCTTCTTCACCAGTGTTGAGCTTACTATTGTGGTAGATACTACGAAGTAGACGTAGAGTTCTTCTCCAGGGATAATCCTGCCGAGTAGCAAAACTGCCCCTAAGTACTATTTTATTTACTAAAAACTCATTTCACATTCTACAGCCCACTCGAAGGCCCTCCCAAGGACTTTGATGCATAGAGGCACTTGTCTGATGACCTTGAAATAAATTTGTTCATGGTAGCAATCTGGGCTGCTAATCTCTGTACCTCCTTATTTGTTCTAAAAGATTGCATTTTTAGGATGGCTTAGATCTTCTCTGGATTCGCTTTAATGCCTCGGCTGGAGACCATGAAGCCGAAAAATTTCCTAGATTACAGGATTTAGCTTCATCTTGAATTTCCTAAGTGTGTTGAATGTTTTTTCTAGGTTTACCACATGGTCGGCGGCCTACTTGCTTTTTACTAGCATACCATCAATGCAAACCTCTATATTTCAGCCAATCTAAAACTTGAACATCAGATTCACTGACCTTTGGTATGTTACCCTTGCATTCTTAAGACCAAAAGGTATGACCTTATAATAGTATAAGCCTCAATCAATGATGAAGGCTATGTGCTCCTGGTCCTGCTCAGCCATTCTAATCTGGTTGTAACCTGAAAAAGCATCCATAAAAGAAAGTACTTAGGGGCCAGCTATGGAATTTACCAACAAGTCGATGGTGGGCAAAGGGAAACTATCCTCAGGGCAAGCCTTTTTGAGATCAGAGAAATCTACACACATCCTCCATTTTCATTTTAATTTCTGATCGTCATTATGTTGGATAACTAAGTCGAGTAATGGACCACCTTGATGAGCTTTTAGCAGTTTCTCCACTTCTTATGCTACTACTTTGTTATGTTTGGGAGTGAATACCCTCCTTTTTTATTTCACCGACCGAGTTCTCGAGGATATGTTCAGGTGATGTGCCATTACCTTGGTGTTGATACCAGGCATATCTTCATGGGACCAAGCAAAGACGTCCATGTTCCTCCTTAAGAACTCTCTGAGCTCCTGTTCTGTTGTTTAGGAGCTCCAGCCTCTATCTTGACTATCATTTTCAACTCAGGTTCTCCTACTATAACCTTCTAGGTCATCTTTTGATTCTTGTCTCCTCAATTCTTCTTCATCCTGAACTTTCAACTCATCAACGATAAAGGCTTCTCAATTGGTGTCCTATTTCATGAAAGACACATAACACTCCTATTCTGCCTTTTGATTTCCCTTCACACAACCAATCCCATACTTGGTTGGGAACTTGATAGGAGATAATAAGTGGAAGTAATCGCTCTGAATTGATTCAAGGGCCCCCTACCGAGAATGGCATTATATGCTGAAGGACAATCCACCACCAAAAAATTAACCATCTTAGTCGCGTGCTCGAGCTTAACTCCCAAGGTGACTAGAAAAGTGATAGACCCAGGAGGTACTACTCGGTCTCCTGTGAACTCGATCAACGGCAAACAGATTGGTTGTAACTTATCCTTTCAGATCTCTATCTTTTCAAATGCTTCCAATACAAGATGTCGCCTGAGCTTTCACTATCCACCAAAATCCTTCATGTTTGGAAGTTGGCCACGGTAGCCTATATAACGAGTGGGTCATCGTCTGGATGGCTCAGCTCGGCGACCTCATCCTCTGTGAAAGTAATTAGGGCTGGATTCCTGGTCTTCTAAGTTAGTTGCTTTGCAGACATCACCTACTAATCTTTCTTCAGATCTCAAGTATACTTCTTCTCTGCTGCTAAGGATTTGCCTCCCTTATGAATCCTCACGAGATGACTCTAATCTCATTGATAAGGAGTTGATTCTATTACCCCTGTTGGGACTTCTTCTAGGAGGGCTTTCTCGAGTTGGGCTGCTTTGACCATCTCGTCTATCTCGCCCTTAGTCGGTGACAAATCTATTATATCTTCCCTATCTGATCAGTTCATTTACCAGCCTTTTCAAATCAATGCAATTCTTTGTGTCATGCCCATGATCTCTATGGAATAAGCAATACTTAAACTTACTCTTTCACTGGGGTAGGGCCCTCAACTCCTTAGGCCATCTACAATCTAGATTATCTTTGATTACATAAAAGACTCGCTTTAACTTTGTGTTTAAAGGGTGAAGTCCTTGGGTAGGTCAATGAACTTGGGCCTCCTCCCCTCTGTTTGATGCCCCGACCTAGAAGTCCTAGGAGCCTTCGATTCTTTAGGTTCTTTGAAGTCATTCTACTTCTTCTTTTCTAAGTGAGAGTTCCCTATTTCATTATTGCATTATGTCTTCATCGCATCTTTTGCGTTTATATGTTTTTGAGCTTGAGATATCAGCTTGGCCATCATCACTGGCGGGTTCTTTACTAGCGAGAAAGCAAATCTAATCGATTTAATGCCATTTGTAAAGGAATAAGTGCCACTTTTTTATCTGCTTCAACGATCTCGAGCATCTCTCGATTGAATTTATTGACATTTTCCCTAAGGAAGTCGTCCTTCTTGTCCGACCGTTAACAGGTGGGTGGGCGGTTTTTTTCTACCTTTGACCAATAGTGAAGTGTAACACAAACAACTTGCTGAGCTATCAGAAGCACTCAATCAATTTAGGCTTGATTTTATTTTACCATGCGCAAGCTGGGCCCTTCAAAGTGATTGAGAAAGCTCGACACTTAGTCCCGTCTGGAATCACCTAGAGATCTAATGCCAAGTTATACATATCTAGATGATTGACAAGGTCCTTGGTGCCATCATAAGACTCCACCATCGGCATTTTAAACTTTAGGGGTAAGGGGCATTCCATTACCACAAGGGCGAAGGGGGTGCCCATTATATCGACCAAATCATCTACAGCATTTGGGGCTCGTACTGCTACCAGGACTCCATCAACCTGGCTTGCATGGCTTTGATTCGCTGGTTAACGGTAGCTATGTTCTTGATTCTCTCAACTTCTACTTTGATGCACAGGGGAATAGTGTGGCTATTCACTTCATCTTTTATGACTACACCATTCCTCTGCTGGCATGCACTAGCTTGGGCCATCATTCTCCTTAACAGCCCTAATTCCGTTAGCATCATTTTGGGTTTGGCCCATATCGTTGCCCACACCATCGACTGGTGGATCTTGTGGTGGTAAGGTAGCAGCTAGTGGCGGTGCTACAACAATATAGTTTATACGCTGTGAGAGCACCTGGTTTTGGGTCATCAACACTTGCATTATTACGGCCATCTCCACAATCTGCCTCTCTATTGTTGTAATCCTTTTGGCATTCTGATTCTAGTTCTTCATCTTTGGGGTTGGTTGAGGTTGTATCCCATATCTAGTTTAGACCATATAATGTTAATAGGAATGTTGTTCCCACAGATGGCTCCAACTGATAATGGTGAAACTTCGTAACCTCAATCCAAACCTTAATCCGAAATCTGCAATCTATGAACATCAGTGTAGTGCCTGCTAAAAACCCTTCGATGCTTAAGTTAGCAAAGAATTATAGGAATTAAATTTGGCAAAGTAACGGTAGGTTTAGAATCCCATACCTGTTAAGGTTTATTTGTCCTATATTTATAATGATCTTTCATAGAGACATAATTGGAATTGAATTAGAATTCTCCCTGATTTGTTGTGGTTTTCTTATTCAGATATGGAAAACATCGAATTTGAATTGATTTGGTGATGATATTGAATTGATGGTAGTCGTTATGTTATAGGCATAAATCACAGAATCACAGTAATCATGTTTTGAGCTTGACCCATCACCTAGCTTAAGTAATGCTCGGCTTCTTTAGCTATGCTCGGTCGCCACTGCTTGGCATTATTATAGGTATACCTGGTTGTTGTGTCATCTACTATTTATCTCGGTCGATCAGGAAATACCCCTCATTACTTACTAATATAAAAAATGATTCAACTTAGATTCAATCAATTGTAATGAAATTTTTAAAATGAAAAATATATTATATTATGAAAATACAAAAAGAAAAATTAAATGAGCATGAATCCTTAATAAGTTGAGCCAAGTATTGTTTAGACCTGTATCATTTATTAAATGAGTGTAGGTTTATAAATAGATTCTCGATAAAGATATATCCAAATCCATTAAGGAAACTTTGTGTTTGGATTTGAATTTATCTGATATACAATTTCAATTTTTGAACCTATTAGAAAATCAAATATTCATATCCATGTTTAGTTATGTAAAGGAATAAATTTATTAGTTTAATGTGAGGGTAGAAAGGAGGGCTACGGTCGGATAATCGCTCTCTTCGGTCACATAAAATAGCCCTCCTCTCTACCCTCACATTTAATGTACTAAGATTTTCTTTTATCTCTCCTCATCGGTGAATTATATATTTAAACTATTTTTAATGGTTCTTTCTAATCATCAAAAATTTAAACTACATAAATATTTAATCTATAATTAAACATGTGACGGAAAAGATAATTTTGTGATATGTTGAGTTTAAATTTTATCCATGATTTTGATATATATAAAATAATATGAGTTTTAAATGTTACCATTTTTAGTTCTTCATAATTTATCATTTTTATTTATGAAACTAGTGAAAAATGAACTTCCAGTTAAAATAAAAACTAAAAGTGGGCACATACTATGTGTATGATTTTTGTTGAAAATTTTATTTTAATTACAATAAAATTATAAAAAATTAATAAATGTGGCTCTAATAGTAAATAATAAGAAGGCTAGTCAATGGGTCAGATTTAGTCTAGATCAAACAAACTTAATCCATGACTCGACGGATCTAAATTCGTTGGATTTAATGATTAATGAATCGGATTAGAATCGATCTGTCAAACCCGTTATTTTGAATCGCCTTAAAATACCTCACAAAGTATTTAATTTATTCAATTAATTTATAATTTTTAACATTTTTTGGTTTAATTTCTAATTATAAATATGGGGTAAAAAATAAATAGATTAGGTTATCAATCAAATTTATACTTCCTAATAGTTTAACCTTTTTATATATAAAATTCTAGCTCTCAACGGTGTATCACCAAAGCAAGTTTGGAGAAAGATGATAACAAAAATAGAAATCTAAAGAACGACATGACTTACAATGGCATGGGTGTGTTTGCAGTTGTTAAATTTGCATAAATTTGTAAAAGTTAGTGTCATGTGCTCGGTGCAGTGAGTAAAAATTTAAATTTTTTAATTTGATAATTTGTATTTGTAGAGATTTGTATTTTTTTAATTCCAAATTGTGCCATATATATGAAAATGATTGACCTAAAATTTATATATAAAAGGCCAAAATATTAGGAAGTATGTCTAATATTCAATTGCAATGTATTATCTTATTATTTTTAATTTGATATTTGTTTTTGGATGTGATTATATATGTAGACATATTTTGCAGTTGTCAGTGAAAGAAGACATGACGTGCGGAATCACAAGGCAAAAATCATATATATCAAGAATATATATTTTTTGAATAAAACATATATTTTTATTTTTATAAATAATGGTTTAAAAAAAATTATTTTTTGAAATAGGTAGGATAGGATTTGCCTTTTTTGGATCTGGATCAAATTTATTATTATTAGATTTGGATTGGATCTAAATCTGACGGATTTAATGCAGATCCGACCATTTGTTAGGCCAATAATAAGTAATTAAGAGTATTTAAGTAGATAATAACTAATTAAGGAGTATTTAAATAAAATAAAAAAAGTTACAAAAATAGTGAGTAGGTAAAGGATATTTAAAGAGGAAAAAAATATAAATAGAAAAAATTACTTAATTATATGGTATGTATCAAAATTTATATTTTAATACCATTGAAATTGTAGGTAATTATAATGAATTTAAAGGTATTATAGAAAAAAAGCAAAAAAGATTTCATTAAAATAAAATTTCATAAATTTTAATGTCTCATCATCATTCTTGGTGTTTACTTCGTATAATAGTATAAATAAGTTATTCCATTTGATATAAATTATTTGTACCGATAACATAAAATTTGTATATTACAAAATTAATCGGATCAAGTTCTTAACAAGTCAAGCATAAATGCTTTCATAAGTTGGTTTGTTAAGTCTTAGGTAATCATATAATCGAGTAACATCTATCTGAAATTATATCTTTATCTAGGGGTGGAATAGGCCTGATGGCCTAAAATCTCAAGCTCAATTTGCTTTATTATGTTTGGGCTTGAAAAAATTTTTTTTAGCCTGATTAGCTAAGCAAGTCGAGCTTGGAATTACGAAAATTGGCAGGGCCTGGCTCGATTTGAATTAATTAAAGCAAATATATTTTTAATATTTTATGTATTTATATAGCATTTTATTTAAATTTTCTTATAAAAATATTTATTTTAATAATGAATTATTTATTTTTGTAATGTTTAAAATTATAATATAAAATATATTTAGAAAACTAAATAGGATTAAGTAGGTGGACTTGAGATTTAAAATCTAGGATCGATTTTTTAAGCTTGGCCCAATTCAGTCTAGTCTGTTGACTAATAAAATATTATTGATTCCACCTATGTTCACCCCCATATATATTCAACTATTTGAATATAGTATTTGGTGCTCTAGTTATGTGGTTCAATCCTTGTGCATCAAATTTGAAGAGTAATTCTTATGGCAAATCCATCTTCTAGCAAATCCGATAATCATTCGCTGCCCTATCTTGTGATCAACTCTGCTCTAGCTTCCCATGGTAGTATAGGATTAGATGTTTTCTTAGTTAAGGTTACATCTAATACTATCCTGCCGGATGTTCCCTCCTTATCTCATAAGTCAGGTGGCCATTCTAGTTTAGTACCAGCATCTCCAACAAAGCATCTTTTTTTTCGCTGGTAATAGACTAAATTTGGACGAACTTAAAGCTGAAATATTCAAGTTGAAGGGGCAGGAATTTAAGTCGTCTACTCTTTATGGGCCTACTAAGCAATCAAGAAGTTTACTTTTGAAGCTAAACCATTAAGGGACAAATGAGGTAGAGCTACCACATGCATTGGTCAATTGAAGCAGCAGTCATGTGATCAAGGCAAATTCTATGGGAAATTCCAAACAAAATCAAGGCTTTCTAGGTGAACATGGGAGGCATCAGTCCATGTATGCAGCAACTCCATTGCAGAAGAAAGATTATGATAAACACCTAGACCTTTGCACAAAATGGCAATCCCATTAGCTCTAATGAGATGACAAATGTCCAACCAAGTGATGTGTCAGTCCCTCAAAAGATGTTATCTCTAGGTATAGAACCTTCTTTACCACCTAGGAATTTAAATTTTGGCTCTATGCTAAATAGTTCTAGGGCCCTATTAAAGCCCATGGGCCAAAGTTTTCCTTACTTAAAGGGGCCAGAAAATGCGGGCCAAACCAACCACTCCATTAAACACTGTTGGGCCCAATTTTTTAAGGAAAATAGAATGAAAACAAATGGTATTGCTTTAGAATACATCCCTAATTCCTTGCCTTCAAATGGCTCTGAGCCAATTATTTCCTTCTCTTATAAGGAGGTATTAGAAGAAATAGATAGATGGAAGAATGCACTTGTGGGCTATGTCCTTAGTGCTAAGCCCCAATTCAAATTCATGAAGTAATATATTGAAAGGAAATGGAAAGCATTCGGCCATATTGATTTGTATGTATTTAAAGCTGGTGTCTTTATATTCGATTTTCAAGATGAAGAAACCAAACTCAAGGTGATGGAACTGGGACCTTGGTCCTACTTTGATAAGCCCCTAATCTTGAAACCATGGTCTCCCCATTGTTTCTATGAAAGGGAAAGAGTAAATTCAGTCCCAATATAGGTTAGGCTTGCCCATCTTAGACTTCATTTATGGTCTTCCAGAGCCTTTAGTAAGATTACCAATGCAATTGGAAAACCATTATTCACTGATAGTATGGCAGCAAAGAAACAGAGGCCGGCTTATGCTAGATTATGTATAGAGATAAACACTAAAATGTCAATCCCCCAAGCCATCTCTATTTCTAATCATGATGGGTCGATATATTGGCAAACTATAGAATATGAATGGCTTCCTAATCTTTACGACATATGCAATTTTTTTTTGCATAAAACTAATCAATGTCCTAAGATAACAAGAAAAGAATGGAGGCCCAAACCCAAGCAATCTGATGAAGAGCCAAGTAAAGAGCCAACTGTGACTATGGTTGTGATAAATGGAACAACGGTAGAATCAGTTTTCAAAAGAGCAGAATCAGAAGATATAAGAGTCTCAAACAAGTTCAAGCTTCCCGATGAAGATAACTCAGGGCTACCAAGTGACTCAGATAAGCAATTAGAAAATCCTGGAAGCTAAGGAAGACCATTCAAATACACATTGGAAGGCAATCAAAAATTGCTTTAGTGCATTTGAACAACATTAATGAGCATTCAAATGAAATCAAAGCATCTGATGCTACTTTTGCAGATAAGCTATCGGATGAAACGGTTAGGTATTTGAAAGCTAGAAACAATGAACTTTCCTCATCTCCTTTTGAACCTGTTACTGTTAAAGAAGCTGAAGAACCTAATGCAAGCCCTCTACCTATTAATGTTTTACCACTTAGCAGCAAAACCTTACAATTGGATCAATCACTTGAAGATGGCAATTTAATGTACAAAAAGTTTGCACAACTCTCAAAAGTGACTTTAAATATTTTGCTAATTGCAGCAGCTTGAATACTGCTAGAATTATACTTTTGTGGGATCCCCAAACCATTGATCTTTCTATTGAAACTTATAATGAACAAGCTGTCTTCTACAAGATTAAGCATAAATCACTTTCCATTTTATTCTATGCTACTTTTATTTATGCTGCCAATGACAGGAGGGTTCATGAAGATTTATGAAAATTCCTTCATTATAATTATCTTAACACTCATAATGACTAGCCTTGGGTTATTATTGGAGACTTCAACGTTGTTAAAGAAGAATGTGAAAGGCAAGAGGCTCTAGTGTCGATAAGCAAGAAATGTAAGATTTTAATGATTGTCTTGACTACACTGGGGTTACAGACCTCAAGTTCTTAGGCTAATATTTTACTTGGTGCAACAAGTAAAAACTGCAAATGTAATTCTCAGCAAATTGGATCGAGTGCTTATTAATAAGTTATGGTTGGATAAATTCACTGAATTAGAGGCCGAATTTCTACCACCTAGTGTCTCAGATTATTACCTAGCTCTTGTCAATGTAAGATCTCAACTACCAACTGGTAAGAAGCCTTTTAAATTCTTTAACTTTTGGGTTAAACACCATAAGTTTAAAGAAGTGGTTAAAAAAGCTTGGGGCATCGATGTAAAAGGAACATTAATGTATAGCTTTTGTGCCAAACTCAAAATTCTTGAAGCTGAACTAAAGGAGTTTAACATAGAGCACTACGGTGACACATCAAGAAAGGTACTTGCAGCTAGAGACCATCTTAAAAGAATGTAGCTGAAACTTTTTCAAAACCTATCTGGTGTTTCCATTATTCTTGAAGAAAAGGTGGCATTGGAAGATTACAACCATCTACTTCTTGTTCAGGAAGCATTTCATAAATAGAAATCTAGAGATAATAAGATAAAGTTGGGGGATTAAAATACCTTCTATTTTCATAGGAGCATTAAAGCAGATGGATCCGAGAATAAAATTATGTCTATCCATGACAAGCAAAGTATAAGGCATGAGAAATATGAAGATGTTAAAAATATATTTGTGCAATAGTTCAGGGATTTATTAGGCACTCTAGTTGATTACCTACTGATGGCTCCCAGGTTGTTAGAAGTATCACAAGAACTTCTCTACCTATAGAACTTCTCAGCAAATCGTCTGCAGAGGCAACCCCTGAAGAAATCAAGACCACACTTTTTCTCTTCCTAATCATAATGCTCTAAGGCATGATGGATATACAACATATTTCTTTAAAGAAGCATGGGATATAATTGGTAAAGATTTTATCTGTGCTCTCCAATCTTTTTCCATCTCAACCAAACTTTTAAAGGAGATCAATTCCACAGCTATTGCCTTAGTTCCCAAAGTTCCTAATCCTAATTCTATGGCAAATTATAGACCTATTTCATGATGTAGTACTATTTATAAATGTATTTCTAAAATTCTTGCCAGCAGATTAAAGAAAGTTCTTCACTTGATTGTTGGTCCTTATCAAATTACATTTATCAAAGGCAGGTCAATTTCGAATCAAACTCTACTTATATAAGAACTTGTCAAGAATTATCATAGAATTGGGATAAGCCCGAGGAGTGCACTTAAAATTGACATAGCTAAAGCTTTTGACTCAGTTGCCTGGAATCTAATCTTAGATATACTTTAAGCATTGGAGTTGCTAGAGAAGTTTAGAAGCTAGATTGAATCATATATAACCACTCCAAGTTTCTCCATCTCTATTAATGGGTAGCTTGAGGAGCTAAGGGAGTAAGGCAAAGAGATCCAATATCTCTTTATTTATTCATCCTTGTTATGAAATTCTTTTCCTGACTTCTAGTTAAGCATATTGGAGAAATTGATTTTAAATATCATCCCAAGTGCAATGATCCTTGTCTAAGCCACCTCTGCTTTGCTGATGATTTGTTTCTACTTTGTGTTCTTGATGAATCTTCTTTTCTCACTGTTAAACATGCTCTTATGGAATTCCATAAATACTTTAGACTCCTTCCTAATAACTTAAAGAGCAGAGTATTTATAGCTAGTGTAAATGATGAAAGAAAGCACAGTCTTTGCTCCATCCTTGGGTTTCAGCTGGGCACTTTGCACAGTAAGGTATTTGGGAATTCCTTTAATCACCACTAAGCTTAAGTTCACAGATTGTTCTACTTTTATAGATAGAATACTCCAGAGAATTTAAAGTTGGGAGAATAGAGTTCTCTCCTATGCTAGAAGGATTCAACTTATTAAAGTTGTGTTATTCAGCATTCAGATTTATTGTTGCCTTCATTTTATTTTCCCTAAGAAAGTCTACACTGAACTCAAACAAATTATCAGAAGATTCTTGTGGTTTGGAGTTGAATTGAAGAAGCATGGAAGCAAAGTTTCATAGGATATAATTTGTCGGCCAAAGAAAAAGGGTGGCTTGCGTATAAAAAAGCTGGATGAATGGAATAAAGCTGCAATGCTTAGGCACATTTGGCATCTTTGCTTGGAAAATCAATCCCTATGGTCCTTATGGTGCAAAAAGCAACTGTTAAAAGGAAAAG
This sequence comes from Vitellaria paradoxa, assembly GCA_019916065.1. Classification (NCBI taxonomy): domain Eukaryota; kingdom Viridiplantae; phylum Streptophyta; class Magnoliopsida; order Ericales; family Sapotaceae; genus Vitellaria; species Vitellaria paradoxa. Next base: position 17,772,162 of record CM034243.1, on the reverse strand, counting down.
ATTTCCAGCAAGTGAAGATTCCTTTAGACTACTCTTGGACTTGGAGAAAAGTGCTTAAACTTAGGGAGATTGCCATCCAGATACCCAAATGCTCTATAGGTGATGGAAATTCTGCTTCTTTATGGTACAACAATTGGCACCCCTTGGTCTTCTAATTCCTAAATATGGTCAAAAGTTGGCTCATGATATAGGAATTCCACTTAATGCAAAAGTATCAACCATTATTACTAATGGATTGTGGATTTCATCGTACTCAACTACATGGGAGCTTATGGAAATCAATTCAAATCCTCTTGCTTACTTGCCAAATAGCATGAGAGTTGACAAATTCATTTGGAGCATATCAGGTAATAACTCTTACTCCACTGCTTTAACTTGGTCAACAATAAGGTAGCCCCATCTTGCTATTCATAGGCACAAGCTCATATGGTTCCCAAACTACATTCTAAGACATAGCCTCATATCCTGGTTGGCAATTCAAGGGAGACTAAACACTCTTGATCACTTTGCTGATCACATTGCAAAATGGGGAATGGCAAATAACACCACATGTGTTCTTTGCAAACAATGGAGATGAAACTCTAAATCATTTATTCTTTAATTACACTTTCTCTAGTGAAATATGGAGTATATTATGTGGTTTATCTAATATTTAAAGACAAAGATAGAATTGTGAAGGGAAGTTCAATGGGTTATAGGCAAGCTTAGGAAGAAGACCTTTGCAAATTGCATATGCAAATTGACTTGGTCAGTTATAGCCTATCACATATGGATTAAAAGAAATGTCAAAGTTTTTAGAGGTATTTCACTTTCTATTGGTAGCATAATTGCAACTATAAGAGATGAGGTTCGAATTAGAGTTATGCAAAAAATGAAAGCAAAAATGTACTCTTGAAGATTATACTCTATGTTCTAAGGGATCCCAATGGTTGCAAATAGATTATAGTTATTTTTTTGTACATCAAGGTATGCCCCTAAGACCAATGTAATATTTCTCCCGTTAATCCAAAATATCTTACTTATCAAAAAAAAATATTATTTGAATATAGATCCAGACTGAGTCTAATTTAGGCCTGGTCAAGAAACCTGAATAAACTGATGGAGCCCAATCCCTAAGCGCAGTCTGGGTTCGACAATGGTCATGGAAATAACAAACTCGATCAGTAATAATGGAAGGAGCTGGTGTGGATTAATTACGCTGGGCCTGGCCTGATTCGGCGTAAACTTGTCTTCCGCCACTGGGTTAAACTAACTTTATTCGGCCTGGCCCAAATCTGGGCCAGTCATGACGACCTACCTTTGCCACCGAAATAAAAAGGGCAGGCAATAGGAAAAACCCTAGCCTCACGCTCTCTCTGTCAGATTTTGGTTTCAGGGTTGCGGCGGAAGAAGCAGAAGCAGCAGCAGCTATGGTATCTGCAGCTTCAAAACCCTGGAAATTTTCTTTACCATTCCATTCATTTCACTTTCTGGGTTGTCTTTGGGGTTTGAATCTATTTCTTTCGATACGAAATATGACAGGGTATCGATCTGAAAGCTGGTGGCAAGAGCAAGAAGACCAAACGAACTGCCCCCAAATCTCAAGATATTTATCTCAAGCTCATCGTTAAGGTATTCACTCTCTCTCTCTCTCTCTCTCTCTATGTATATATATATTTATCATGTACTAATCATTTTTATTTTCTTTGTGAATGATATGTTTCTTGATCTGTGATTAGCTGTACCGTTTTCTTGTGAGGAGGACAGGAAGCAATTTCAATGCGGTGATACTAAAGCGACTGTTCATGAGCAAGGTCAACAAGCCTCCTCTTTCTCTCTCCCGCTTGATTCGTTTCATGCAGGGAAAGGTCTCTCTCTCTATCTCTCTCTACATAGTTTGTGCTTTTTTGTTCACATTTTGTAATATTTTTGGGGTAACTTAGCACAAAAAAATGAAAGAAATAAAAATAAAGACCTTTGCTTCTATTGATTTCAGTTTTGAAAAATAAAACGCATTATTAATGCAAGATTATTATGTTGATGAGAAGATTTTCCATCTCCCCGTGATTGACAGAAAGGAAATAAAATGACCAAAAATATTTTCCAAGGGGTTTTATTTATGTTTTCTAAGGATTGATCCATTTTTTCCAGCATTAAATAATGCTATTATAATCTTCTTTGCAAGATCGGAATGGGCCTCACTCAATTTATTATATACATTGTTACATACATTTCAGAATCAAATGTAGCCTAAACAATAGTTTTTTGCCTTTTTTTCTCTCTTTTTTGGTCTATTTGATTGTCATTGCTATTGTTTTGATACCAGGAAGGTAAGATTGCTGTTGTTGTTGGGACAATTACTGATGACATTCGAGTCCATGAAGTCCCTCCTTTGAAGGTGACGGCACTGAAGTTCACAGAGAGAGCAAGAGCAAGGATTGAGAAGGCAGGTGGTGAGTGCCTGACGTTTGACCAGCTGGCTCTCAGAGCCCCACTTGGGCAGAACACGGTATGCATTTATGTCATACTTGTTGGTTTATGTATATGGGATTTATTTGGATCTTGTGTTTCCAATGGAAGTAGGCCTAGTTAATGTTTAAAATGGAGGCGAAAATTGAATTGGGTCAATTGGAAATAAATTTACTGGTCTAATAACTATGCCAAAAACTCCCCCCCCAAAAAAAAAAAAAAACTGTCAAAAGTTTGAATTTGTGAATTTTGCTATTTGATATGCCCACCAATCATTCGAATTTAATTATAATATCTTAAATTGCAATCGAAATGCTATGGCTTGTATAGACTAGAAAATCCATGTGTGTATCAGCTTATACAGTTGTATGTTCTTGGGTTGCCCATTGTATATGGAATTTAATTTGGCTCTCTCATGGAACTTCTCTCTAATGGCATAAACTGGGGGCTGCTGTCTTGCATAACATACTTCTACATTTGTGTATAATTTAAATGAACTATTATTTCTGATATCTTGTAAATCATAATAAATGTTTCGGTCCATATTTTCTTTTGATTATTTGCAGACTTCTTTGGGTGAGAATATGCATGGGCACCCTCATTCTTATTATTTTTTCATATTGAAAAAGAAATAAAAAAATGAAAAGGTCGTCTTCTTCAAAACCCCAATCATGACATCCCTTCTCTCCCACTTCACACCATCAAAAGCAATAAAAAATCCAATATATAATATTATTTCCAATGCCACGGGGTACGATTGATTACCTAATGTTTCAAAATTTATTGTTGGTTCATTAGAATTATATAAACCACAGATAATCTTGAATGACCGTCGGGCATTTTCAGGTGGCGAAAGCCCAATGTATTCATTTTTTCTTTGATTCCGACCGTAGGCGCTAACAAATAAGTAAGAAGGAGGTCCGATCACCCCAAGGATGCCTTCGGCATCCAGGGGTCACGGACCGACCATAGAACCTTGCACATGACAAACAAAAATTTAATAACGCACCTGTGTCTGAAATGTTTCACTAAATACAGCCATGATTGTGATTTGTTCCATTGAGAAAAAAGGCGCCTAGCCAGTAGGAAATGTGGAAGTATATGGCCTTCAAATCACTTGCTGAGTGCAGCAGCAGTTTTTAGTTTCATTTCCTGCAACTTGAATTTTTAGTTACTGAAATTACTAGCTGTGGTCAATTTGTCTTCTTCACTGCGATAACAGTCAGTGCTTGAATGTTTTGTGCTTGTTTGGACTGACTGGGTATGTCTCTAGAAATTATGGTTTCTAGTCCAAAGTTTGATCTGGTTTAGCATCACAGCATGCATGAATCTAGGGCCAGGCTATTTCTTGAAATTTTGTGATTAACTCTTTGTACTTTCTCCTTATCTAAAAAAATAGTCTTGAATCCTGAAACTTTGTCTGGCAACTTACCAACACATGTTGCTTTCCTGGATTAAATAACCATGAGTAGTTTGTCATTGTTTCTATTAGTTTTTAGGTCATTTGTTTTGGAGTTGATGAGTATAATTTGAGGGTAAACATGAATGGATTTATCTTGGTATTAGTTTGAATTTGGGTAGCTGTGTGTGAGTTACAAGGTTTGAGTGTTGGGGAGGAATTATAATTGGGGTTACTACTAATTTTGTTTCGCATAGGACTGGCTAAAATGTTAAGTCTTTGCAAGTTTAATTTTTGCAGCCATATGAAACATTCTCTCTCCTTCCATGATAAAATATAATTGCACCCCGCAACTGTCTATGGTTGCTCCCCCTTTTGCTGGCTAAACCTCCACAGGGCTGAATCTATGTGCTCTAGGTTGTTGTTAAGAGAAATGAACATTTCCCCCTAACCTTTTAATTATATGGCTATGTACACCAAAATATATATATATATATATATAGGCTTGGGCCTTATACTCTGTTTTAATTTAACTTATTTTTCTTGAATTAAGCACTACCTTAATTCCATAAATTTAGAGTTAAAAAGTTTAATCAAACTAATTTTTTTTCACAATTTGCTGCAGGTACTTCTCAGGGGACCGAAAAATGCCCGTGAAGCAGTGAAGCACTTTGGTAGAGCTCCTGGCGTGCCGCACAGCCACACCAAGCCCTATGTGCGATCAAAGGGAAGGAAATTTGAGCGTGCTAGAGGAAGAAGGAAGAGCAGAGGCTTCAAGGTCTAAGTTTGTGGTGACATGTTTGCAAGACTGATCTATTATTAGATTCTAAGTGAGATTTTATCCAACCTGTTGGTATCGGGGTTTGTTCTGCCTTCTTTGAGACATTTGTCATGTTTTTGCAGTATTTGTAGTAGTTGGGGGTTGGCAACTTATGTCTATCTAATGGTTTATGCAAATTTTCTGGGGACAATTAATTAAGCCCATCCTCCTGTTCTTGGATGGTTCAAATTATTCATATGAAGCTCTTTTAAATTTATTTACATATTATTGTTGAAATTGAGTTTAATTTTGGAAATCAAGTGTTATGTATCTAGATTGTAGATAGGCCGGTGTATATATTTTTGGCTTCAAGTCAGTTGATTTCGAAATCTGAAGTAGATTTAATTAATTTTTGAAGTTTGAAATGGTGTAGGTCAGTTCATTTCAAAGACTATTACGTAATTAAAACGAACTTCATTTGGATATAATTTAATAATGTATATATGTCTATTTGAAATTGTGCATGTTTATTTATAAAAATTTTGGATGGTATTATAATGATTATGATTATTATTATTATTATGGTGTATAGCTAAAATTGAATAATAATAATAATAATAATAAAATAATTCTCAATAGGGCTTATTAAATCAGCTTGTTTGGTTGTTCTGAGTTCTGAAAGGAAGACGCACCAGTGTTAATGGTCGGTTCGTTGATTGTTTAATATAATATGTGAATCTGATATGTGTCTCCGTTTGGTGTACATCCGTGTAATTCGATTAATTTCTTAACAACGTGAATTTTTAATAAAAATATATGATTTTTGACGTGAATTTTTCATAAAATTATATGAATTTTTTAACAAATTTAACACGATTAGTTTAAAAAATATGCGATTTTTGTAGCTTGTTTAACAGGTCAACCTGAATAGCTTAAAAATTACACACAAACAAGTGATTATATGTGTTTAATTACCACCGCTAGATGTCGCTGCAAGTTGACGAAAGAAAGATTCGGTGTTTTGCCCCATATATATATATATATATATACTGGTTATTATGCATTAGTTTATGTAGTTTGTTGGGGGTTTATATTAAATTCTGTTACTCTGTCTTGACTGATACTTGAGTGGTGGTTATGTATTGATGGCTTGTACTCGATCGAGAACCCAGTAATGAAGTAGTTGGTGGATTCCTCTCAATCATCTTGGGCAACCGAGGAAATTAGGGGCATCTGATAGATTGCACTCAACCGAATAGGATTACCGAGCGACCACGACTCGATTCAGCCAATCAGTGTAAACCTCGATCGGGTTGATCGATTGATATATTAAAAGATAAGATTATCTATATCATAATCACATGTGTAGCCATACTTTGTCATATTCCGTGATTCTTGTCTGTCAAAGTACTACCTGCTGTATAACAGTTTTAATAACTAATTATAAGAATCGACATTGGGATCTACAATACAAGTGGCATAATATGATTGAAAGGAATGCATAATTGTATGAGGCTCACATGCACCATGCTCATGCAGGTCTCACATCTCTATATATACACTATCCTCATAGGTATATGATACACGCATAGTCTTTACCTTCCTAAAACTTTGGCAAAATACTTTATCAATTTTGTTACCAACTTAAGCATTAGAGACTTTTTGACAGGTACCACACTGGTGTATAAGACAGCATTTTGGACTTGGAGTGGGCACTTGGAGGATTCTAGTTCACTGAGTCATCAGTTAGTGTTGTCTATGCGAATTAACTTTTCTCACAATTTTTATAGTCCAAACTAGGTCTGGTATTAACACACAATCTCAATTACAACCAACGGAAACAATAGAAAACTAAAATGATGAAATGATCAATGCCATTGAGAACCAAATGAGGGAGATGATGGCTGTCATGCAAACCCTCGTGACCCAAAACTAGGCGCTGCTTTAGTGACAACAACCCACCCCTGTTTTCTTCCCATGGAAACCCTTGTAAATGGGGCACATAATGGAGGGGTGATCGAAATGAATGGCGGCCAACACGGAGATGCACATGGAGGCAATGGAGTAGGCGTAGTAGGAGAAAATAAGTTCCTTGTTAGGTAGCCAGAAGAGTCTAGGAGGCACGAGAGAGGACTATTGGAGCTGACCTTTGAGCTAGTAGCCGTAAGCCATCTCACACAGAAGGAGCTAGTGTGAGGGACACCAACATCCATCTATGGGAAGAATAAATGAGAGCCATGTAAGCCTAAATCCATGGTGTTTTTGCGGCAATTAAGGGCCTAGACGCTATGGACGAGGTCGATGTTGATAGGGACTTCTCATTTTCTCAGGCGGTAATGGCCTACCCTTTACCGCCGAAACTTAAGATGCTAGCATTTGATTCATTCGATGGTTCGAAGGTCCCATTCGACTATTTGGAGACGTACAAGACTTTGATGTGCATTCATGTGTATCCAGACGAGATCCTGTGCCAGGTCTTCTCGACAACACTCAAAGGCCTGGCTGTGTTATGGTTTAATAAAATCAAGCCAAGCACCATCACCAACTTCTCGCAGCTAGGAAAGCTATTTATGACTGACTTCATTAGTAGAAAGAGGTAGAGGAGACCAGCAACCCACCTTTTAACAATTAAGCAAAGCAAGGATAAGCCTCTTACAGAATATGTGGGGAGGTTTAATAAAGTGATCTCAGAGGTGGACGAGGCCAATGATAAAGTAGCCATTACAACCTTCATGAGCAGACTGAGGATGCCCAAATTTATGGCTTCGCTGCTAGAAAAAGCACCCGTTGATATGGCTAAGCTAATGATTCGGGCTCAGAGACATATCAATGTTAAGGATGGCCTTAGGGCAAAGTGAGAAAGTGATAAGGTAGGAAGCTCCAAAATCGACAAAACATAACCCAATGATTCTGGGAATGCTCGAGACTCATAGAACCCCAAGAATCAGGGGATCGATAACAGAGATGATTGAGGGACAAGGAGGTATGGCAATCTGGACCGCAACTTTACCCCACTTAATACAAGATTGGAGAATGTCTTTTTTGAAATCCAGAATGATCCAGCCTTGAAGTGGCCAGAAAAGTTGAGGACCCCAGCAAACAAACGGTCTCGAGTAAAGTACTACCAATTCCACGGAGACTATAGGCATGACACAAAAGATTGTATTGACTTGAGGAGACAGGTTGAGGAGTTAAAAAGAAGGGGTCAGCTTGGAAGATTTGTGGGTGGTCAGGATAATAATAGAAGGACTGAGTGAAAGAGCACAGACCAAAGGAGTCCTCAGCAAATAAGTCTATCGCCGACAAGTCTTGACTGAGCATGACCAAATAACCAACCGATCGGTGAAATCAGGGTTATTTTAGGTGGATTTGCTACTAGAGGGGAATCCTCAAGGGCTAGAAGGAGATATGCTCGAGAGGCACGAGTCCCCCTAAAGTTCTAACAGCTGAGCGACACGATAACCCCCTAGTAATTTCCTCGATCATTGCCAACTTTAAGATTTGGAGAGTTCTGGTTGATAGTGGCTGTTTGACTAATATTTTATATTGGGGGGGCATTCGAAAAAATGAAAATTGGTAAAGAGAAGCTGCAACCAGTATCCTCCCCTTCATGAGTTTTACTGGAGATCGAGTGACTCGCTCAAGTCCATTGTTCTATTGATGACTCTTGGGGATGAACCACACTAGGTAACGAAGATGATCAATTTTTTGGTGGTTGATTGTCCCTCGGCGTACAATGTGATTCTTGGAAAGACGACCCTCAATTAGTTTAAGGTGGTTACATCCACACCATCTTTGGTTGGGAATGTGTCAAGGGCGACCAAAAGGTGGTAAGAGAGTGTTATATGTCCTCCTACAAGTAGGATACTGGAAAAGAGGCACTAGTTGTAGATAGCCTGGAAGCTTAGGATAATGGAGGAGCTGAAGCGAGGATAACCAATCAACGAGCTTGAGAATGTTATGATTGGCACTCCTAAACAAAACGAGTATATAAAGATAAGCTTAAAGATCCTCGAGCTGCTGAAAAGTGAAATAAAGAACTTTGTGTTGAATAATACTGATATCTTCGCCTAGTCCCACAAAGATGTGCCAGGAATGAGCACAAGTGTAGTGGCTCACCATTTAAACATTTTTCCTGAAGCCAAACCAATAAAGCAAAAGAGAAGAATTTTTTTCCTTGAGCGCAATGAATCGATTGAGCAGGAGGTAGATAAGTTAATAAAAGCTAAGTTCATTCGGAAGTGCACTACCCAAATTAGCTATCAAATGTGGTCATGGTAAAGAAGTTAAATGGCAAATGGAAGATGTGTGTGGACTACATCGATTTCCATAAGGCATGTCCAAAGGATAGCTTCCTGTTGCCGGCTATTGATCTGGTGGTTGACTCCACAATGGGTCACGATCGCTATCTTTCATGGATGCATTCTCAAGGTACAATCAAATAAAGATGGCCGAGCACGATCAAGAGCATATTGCGTTCATCACCAACTGTGGATTGTACTATTACAATGTCATACCTTTTGGATTGAAGAATGCAAGCGCAACATACTAGTGATTGATGAACATAATGTTCAAAGGGCAAATTGGGAGAAATGTGGAGGTCTATGCAGATGATATGCTCATTAAGATTAAGAAGACCGGCTCTCACATTACTGATCTGCAAGAAACCTTCAACACTTTGAGGAAGTATGTCATGAAGTTGAACCCAGCCAAGTGTACATTTAGGGTTGCATCTGGCAAATTCCTCAGTTTTATGGTGTCCAACCTAATAATAGAAGCCAATCTAAAGAAAGTCAAGGCTATAATAGAAATGCAACCTCCACAAATAACAAAAGAGGTGCCAAAATTGGCTGGGAGGGTGGCAACTTTGAACAGATTCATTTCTCAATCCACAAACAAGTGCCATCCATTCTTTAAGGTGCTTAAGAAGGCTTTTGAGTGGAATGCAGAATGTGACGAGGCTTTTCAATTACTAAAACAGTACTTGGGGTTAGTGCTGTTACTCAGTCGGACTACCCCAAGGGAAGAACTGTATTTATATCTTTTCGTTTCAACCATGGCTATGAGGTCACTGCTCGTGCGAGAAGAAGATGATGTCTAAAAGCTTGTCTATTACACGAACAGGGCCTTCAGGGGGGTAGAGAAGCATTATTCAAAGATGAAGTTGATGGCCTTTTCTCTTGTAACAGTAGCCCGGTGGCTCAGACCCTACTTCTAGGCCCACACAATCATGGTTCTCACTGACCAACCTTTCAAGAACGTCCTATATAAGCTAAAGACATTAGGTAGACTGATGAAATAGTCTGTCGAACTTGGCTAGTTCGACATCAGTATTGACCCAGATTAATGATTAAAGGGTAAGTTGCGACAGATTTTATACCTGAATTTACAACCCACCTGGTTGACCCACTCGAAAAAGAAGATGCCAAACAATCTTGGACACTGCATGTTGATGGTTCCTCTACTCAGAATGCCAGTGATGCAGGTATCATTCTTGTTTCCTTCAATAGTCATAAATTGAAATATGCACTACATTTCAAGTTCCCTACTTCCAATAACAAAGCTGAATATGAAAACCTCATTGCTGGTCTTTCGATGGCTTGGCAAATTGGGTCAGAATAGATAAAGGTCCATAGTGATTACCAGCTGGTTATGGGCTGGATGCAGGTGGGCTATGAAGCAAGGGGGAGAATATGGTCGAGTATTGTCAAGTAGTAAGAAGTTTGTCTAGAAAATTTTTCAAGTTCCAGCTTCAACGAATTCCTAGGTTATAGAACGAAGAGGCTGACCGACTAACCAAAATCGCATCTTCGGAGGAGGATAACTCGAATGTTCTGATAGAAATTCTAGATTCTTCGAGCATCCGGACCCCAGAGGTAAATCAAGTTGAAGAAGATGTTGAGTGGGCTAGACCGATCTAAGCGTACCTATAGCATGGAGTTCTGTCGAGCGACAAGAATGAAGCAAGAAGGATCCAATATCGATCGATCAAATATATCTTGTCAAATGAAATCCTATACAAAAAGGGGTATAGCTTTTTGTTGTTGAGGTGTGTGAACAATCTTGAGGCTAATTTTGTTATGAGAGAAGTCCATGAAGGTGTTTGTGGTAATCACTCGGGGGGTAGGGCTTTAGCTAAGAAGACTTTGAGGGCTGGTTACTACTGGCCCACCATTGAGAAAGATACCCAGGAGTTTGTTAAGAAATATGACAAATGTCAAAGATTCTTTAACAACCTGAAGCAACCTCCTCAAGAGCTAACACCAATCCAAAGTCTTTGGCCGTTCGCTCAGTGGGGGATCGACATTATTGGGCCATTTCTGTTAGGAAGGGGACAGAAGAAATTCATCATAGTTGTAATTGATTATTTTATAAAGTGGGCAGAAGCAGAAGCCTTGCTAACCATTTACCAAGCTAAACATGAGAAAGTTTTTATGGCAAAACATAGTCTACCGGTTTGGCATTCCCAAGGTGGTAATCACAGATAACAGGAAACAACTTGAAGGGAGACAATTTAATAGGTTGTGAGAAGATTTGGGCATCAACCATCACTATTCATCACTCGAGCACCCTTAAGCTAATAGACATGTTGAAGCCACTAACAGGTTTCTCCTCAAAATTATCAAGACGAAGCTGGACAAAGTAAAAGGTCTCTAGGCAGATGAGCTTCCAACTATTCTTGCGCTTATCAAATGACCAAACGGGTGGCAACTGCTCAAATTCCTTTTTCCCTCACGTATAGGACAGAGGCTGTAATTTCTATTGAGATTAAACTTCCCAGTCCCAGAACACAAAACTTCAACCTAAAGCAAAATGATGAGATGATGAGCAAAGAGGTTAATTTGTTGGAAGAACTAAGACTACAAGCGGCTATTAGAATAGTCTCCTATCAATAGAGAATATGACAATACCATAACTCTAGAGCTCGATCAAGAGAATTTTGGTATAAAGATTTGGTGTTAAAAATAGTGAATCAATCAACGAGAAACCCTTGTGATGGCAAGCTGGAGCCAAATTAGGAAGGACTATATGAAGTATTAGGCTCTACTAGGAATGTAACGCCTCGAATTTCAATAACAAAATTAGAGTATAATAGCCAGACTTATTACATAAGTTCCCTATTGCTTACACATGTGCCAAACTTTATACTAACAATTAATCATAGGTCTCGATTGGCCGCTAACATCTGCCAGCCTCACCTTTTGTTATCAAACGACTTCTCCGTATAAAACACATGAAACGGGGTGAGCCGCTAAGCCCAGTAGGAAAAATATTCAAATAAATTTAACAAGTATTTTCATATAAAAACAAAAACTAAGTGCTCAAAGTAAATGTCATTGTCATATAAAATAGGCGATAGCAGTATAAATCAAATAAATAAATAGTAAAATGCCTACATAAGATTATTCATTATCATATAAATTATATAACAACAGCACAAAATAAATAATTAATTAGTGAAATTGAGCATACAAAGTTACTTTATTTCTATCCTCATAACACCTTGCCACTCTTATAACATTTCAACGTGCCATACAGGCTATTCCCTTTGCCACCCTTATAACCCCCAGCCACCCTTATAACACCTCAACAAATCATGCAGGCTATTCCCTTTGCCACCCTTATAACCCTCAGCCATCCTTATAACACCTCAACAAGCCATGCAAGCTATTCCTTTTGCCACCCCCTTTGCCACCCTTATAACCCCCAGCCACCCTTATAACGTCTCAATATATTTTTATAAAAGTGCACAAAATTATAACATCAACCATAATCCTATTATTTCACATTCTCTCGCATTATCGAAATAATCATGCAATGAAATTATATATTATTATCATACCTTTATACAAAATACTAAATTTCAATTATAAGAATAAATCCTCTACCTCAAATTCGAAGAAAAGAAGAAGAAATTGTGAAGAAATCCCAAAAGTTTGAAACTTTGCTCCTTCGTATTTTTCATCCTGGGCCGAATTACCACGATCTGACACTGCCATGATGATTACAACGTTGAAAATATCAAAACTCCGCTATTCCTAAATTTAAGTCTTTACTTCCTCCTTCCTTTTTCTCTCTGTCTCTCTTTCTTTTCTCTTTTTTTTTTTTCCTTCTCCTTTCTCTTTCTCGGTTCTTCTTCCATAGATCTATAAAATGTATCATATATATATATAAAAGTGGTATGCTTGGTGACCAAGTCACCTTAAGAAGAGAAAACCAAATTGGCTTCCCTAAGTTCCACGTGGCTTTAAGCCATTTTGCCACATTTTTTTTCCTAGGCTTCCAATTATCTTGGACACATAGACCCCCTATCATCATTACTTTTTCACCTATGCACCATGTGACAAAATCCATTCAATACATGTGTCATTCTTTTATAATTTTGTCTTTTTTTTATTTAAGTTAAGATTTAACTAATTATTATAAAAGTATTATATTGTTTCAATTAAAGCTAAAAATTTAAAATAATGGCAAATTAATGCAATTGATTATTATTATTATTATTATTTTATAATATACATTACAATAATATGTATATTAAAATTTTGGAGTCATTACAAAGAAGGGATTTACAAAGTCAAGGCACCTAGGGCAAGGAGCTACCTCACCCTTGGTAAGTGGAGCATCTGAGGAAATATTATGTTTGAAAAGTTATTTTTGCAATTTTATTTGATTTATCAATAAAATCCATGTCTTGACAGGCTTCTACAACCAATATTTCCACTGAAATGGATGATTCTACAATAAATGTCTACAATCACTGTCTATAAGAAACTCTTGCTCGACTCACTTGGCCAAGCAGAGCAAAAATGGCCAATGAGGCCGATGGGTCACGAGGCCAGTTGCCAAGAAATGGCAAGGATCTCTACTCGGTTCACATGATCGAGTAGAGCAGAGATCCTTCTCCGCTCATATGGCCAAGCAGTGCAGAGACGACTTACACCGCCAGTTACCAAAAAATGGCAAGGATCTTTGCTCAGTTCATGTGATCGAGCAGAGTAAAGTTCTTACTTGGCTCATATGGTCGAGCAGTATAGAGACAATTCAGGAGGCCAATGGCTCACGGACCAGTTGCCAAAAATGGTAAGGATTTCTGCTCAGTTCACGTGATCAAGCAGAGTAAAGACGGCTCATGAGGTTAATGCCAAAATATGACAAGAATTCCTACTCAGTTCATGTGACCAAGCAAAACAAAGATCCTCATCCACTCACAAGATCGAGTAGCGTAAAGAAGAATGGTAAAACCAATAACAGAACGAGTATCACTTGGAAGCAATGATGCAATATGTGAAGGAAAGTAATCATCATAAAAATTCATTCAGTTAACATAAAAAAGAAAGAAAAAAGAAAAAAGAGAAAGAAAATAAAAGAAAATAAAGAAAAAAAGAAAATAATAAGTGAGTGAAAGTCATAATCTTTAGAAGTAACAGAAGAGCATATAAATTGGCGATCAAAGAAACTTCAATTATGTTGCAAAAAGTTTCATTACATGATAAAATTTGGCAATCTAAAATTACATTTCATAGAAAAAGGAGAGAGAGTAGAGTAAAAAGAGAATTCATCAATTGTATATTAGAGCAAAAGAGTAAAAGATCCATAGGGGAAAATTTAAGTTACATCATGGGTAATACGATCAGCATCTTCAACATTTGTATCCGTTAGAGCACTACCAGCATCTTTAAGTTGAGTATTAGCATCTTCTAAAGCCTCTTTGTTTGGTTTGATGCCCTCAGTATCCCCATCAATCTTAACCGCTTCTTCGCCATCCCAAGGCTCCTTGCTTTGCTGTTCTTCTCTTTCAGGGGCAGAGGCACGGCCGAGCTTGAGTGTAAATATGTCCAGATCGGGGAAGGTAGTAGCAATTTTTTCCTTACAATGATCAAAACCTTTAAAGAACACAGGCATGATCAGTACTTGGAAATCATCCATACTTTTGAAATTTGTAATGGCTGTCCTTGGTAGCTTAGAGTGCCTCTTTTGCAGATCGGAGCTCTTCAGTAAGCTCCTTAATTTTCTTCTTTGCAGCGGGAACTTTCTTCTCTATAGCCGGCAATAAAGCCTTCTCTGCTTCAAACTCCTTGAAAAGGCTGGCTCTTCGGTTATCAGGCTTTTATTTTCTTTAATACTTTTCTTTTCATGCTTAAGAACCTCCTCTTTCTCGGTTTAGGTGATCGCTGCATTATCTTTTGCCGCTTCGAGATCGATAAAGGTTTGCTCTCTTACTTTTTTCTCCATAAGTAAGGCCTTCTCGGTGTTGGCCAGCCATGTGAACATGGCATAGGAATGAACCATGGTTTGAAAAACGTAACCGATGTCAGCTTAAAAAAATTGAGAAGACTTGAGTATACCCATACCTCGAACAACTCATGGTTCATGTCGTAAGACATTTCCGTGTTATCTTTCCCATGGAACAGCAACATATCCTCATCCACCATAATGCACAGGAACTTCTACCAGGCTGCCTTGCAGCTGTTGAGGAGGGGCTGGCATGAAGATGCTTCGACTTACGAACCAAACCCGGTGGCCCTAGATGGAAAAGAGAAAGTCCGAGTTGCCTCTTGTTAAGTGGGGGGAAATTGACCTCTATTGTTGTTGAGAGGGGTGAGCAATTGGAGCAAAAACTTTAGAAGCAACAGGCTTAGCCTTAGTCATTCGCGCCTTATTAGAGGCGAGCTCCTATGGTGATTTTTGGGAGGCTTTATTCGGCGGATCCAAGAAACTTAGATCAAAAACTTTTAACGACATATTTGGTTGCTCTTGTTCGTTCTACTCCTCTTATCGGTCAGACGCCTCGGGCACAGTGTTATCTATTGAAGAAAAGTAAAGAGTTAGGAAAATTGAAGTATAAGACTTAAAAATAGTAATTTGAAAACTCACTCCGCTCACATTCGGCGGCCAGTGCTTCGACGGTGGCCTCAGGGTCGAGCAGGTAGAGGCTTAAGTTCTCTACCAAGATTAGAAGTTTTCTGTCACTAAATTGAATCTTCTTGGCCTCGTGATGAAGCTCTTTTTCCTCGAGGAATAGAACCTAAGCCTTTCGAGCTAAGTAGGGTTAGCAAAAAAGGAAGTTACACTCAATGATCTATGGGAACTTGATAAAACTTGTTTATAAGAAGCCTAAAGAAGCCTAAACATACCCCTTAGTGTTAGCTGGCCCCAAACTCAAGGAACCTAAATGGCCTTATCTTGATCAGTCTCCCATATTTAAAATTCCCAGGTGGCCCCTCGGATGAAAAAATATTTATCCATCCATCTTTTATTTGATGTAGGCAAATTGGTGACAAAATTAAACTCTGATTTTCTTGCAGAAAAGTGCCACCAGCCCGATCCCCTCTCCATAATCTTGTAAAAATGGAGAAATTCGCCGGTCATAAGATTGGGTCCCATGAAGGCAACCTAGAATATAGCACACTCGATTAGTATTCTCCAACTATTTGGTATGATCTGCCCTACGACCAGACCAAGGTGAGAAAACACTTGCCGAATGAGCTTCGATAGTGGAGATTAGAGATCGCGGATCAATACAGCCTCGTACACTGTTACCTCACCATCGCGCAGATAACAAGCTGAGTCATGATCTCTTGAAGCTAGGTAGGTAAGGTTTATTAGGAATTGAAAGTACGATGATTTTTGAAATTCGTTTGGGAGTGATTGTGGACCTGATGCCCTCTACTTTGAGCAGGACGTCCCTATTGCCAGTCGCGGTGGTTCGGCGGTATTTTTTTCGACCTTAGGTTCGAATGCATCAATGATATGCTCGGTATCATCTGCCTATCGTCTGTTGGTGCTGGGGACATTGGATGCCATTCCTCAATGAAAAACCAATCTATCTTCATTGGAATCTTTTTCATCAATGAGTCAGAGTCGTTTCAAGTCACCCATTATGATAGACGAAAAAAAGCTGGGACACATGGTATGAGTATGATATGAAAATTTGGCCTTCCACTATGGCTTTGATATACCTAGGGTTTTTTATGAAACCTAAGGGAGTTAGGAGCTTACAATTGATTCGAAGAACTACACACTAATTCAATAGCCATAACATATGAACTAAAGAATAGAAAACGAAGAGAAAAACCTCAAGAAAACAAGGAAGAATCCTTACCAACCATGCAAGAAAGCATAAATCAAGCAGGAGCACAAGTGACAAGTGGTCTTGGGTGCAGTCACAATAGCAATGGCAATACTAATAGAATACTAGGCTCTTATAAAGGGGAAAAATGGGTTTTGTCTTCGATATTTATAGATGAAAGGACATGAATCTTTAGCTGGCCTTTTTTGAAGTCAACGGTGGTGATTTAGGAAGGAAAAATTCATCCTATAGTGGCCAATATATATGTCACATCCTTCGTGTCGCGGCCAATAAGCAAGCAACACGTGGCCGAACAGTTGCGTCCTTTTGTCATATAACTGCGCGTGCTGCATCAAATATGCAATAAACACGCATATATTCTTAAGGCAGTGTAACCTTAGATTTCGTCAGCCCCTCATCCGATCAATTGAACAGGGGGCATCTAATGGTTTATGTTTCATCAAGAATCGAGTGATGAAGTAGTTGGTGGATTCCTCTTAGTCCTCTTTGGCGACCGAGAGAACTAAGAGCATATGATAGGATGCACCTGACTGAATAGGGTTACCCAAGCAACCATGACCCAATCCGACCGATCGATGTGAATCTTGATCAGGTTGACTGATGGACATATTAAAAGACAAGATTACTTACGTCATAATCATATGTGTAACCATACTCTGGCATATTCTGTGATTCTTACATATCAAAGTGTTGTTTGCTGCATAATGGTTTTGATAACTAATTATGGGAATTGACCCTAAGATTTACAATACACGTGGCATAATATGATTGAAAGAAAAGCATAATTGCATGAGGCTCTCATGCGTCATGCCCATGTAGGTCTTATGTCACGCCTCGGATCTCATAACCCGAGGAGTGAGTGATAAACATACATAACATGCACTAACATAACCAATCCCCATGATCAGAGCAGCGCAACATCAACGAGTGAGCCTAAGACATAAGATAGGATCACATAAGCTAAACTTGGGCTATTGCCAAGTATCATACTCCATACACCATTAATACATAACTCAGGCCTTAAGGCCATTATAACCAAATCTAATAATCCACAATGTACAATATTACAATTCCAAAAAAAAAAAAAAAAAAAAATTTAAACTAAATAACCAAGCACTTTGCTAAGCTTGGTAGGGCTCATGCACACCCTTCTAGTCCAACCCCATTAGCCCACCTATTTATCACTGCCTGTACCTGCACCAAATTCTATAGGGACGTGAGCACAGATCTACTTGTGCCCACGACGTCTCAAACAAACATATATGATATTTATTCTAAATGTGCATACTATTCATGGTGCATCTAGTTATCTCAATATGTTCTAGTGCCACAATAATTTATCAACATAACTACATAATCGACATAGAATATATATATATATATATTTGTATATATTTTACACCACAAAATCATAAGAAGGATTAAGTTTCCAATGTATATTTAATCTTTGAAATTTCATACATGTGTTCATATCACATTTCAATTATCTCTTTGATGTTTAAGCATAGCCGACCACATAACCATATTTACAATATTTATCTTTATTCAATAACATCATAGTGTAGCATTCAAGTCCAATTATTCTCCATTATTAAATTTCCCAACTTTTTATCCAATCATATCCCATATCATATTATCACATATTCAACACTCAATCGCATATCCATATCCTCATTACATTTGTTCATATTTCAATCATGAAATCACATTCACCGTACCATCATTTTATTAATCAATCGCATAGCCATAACCACACAATCCTCGGGGGTTGGGTGCATACACATTATCGTCTTTTATGGGCCACTACCCAACGGAAACGATAAACCGATGTCGTCGTTTAGGTTCACCATCCAAGGCCACGAGGAGCCAAAACACACATAATGTTGTGGGCTACTAACCCACTGGCATTGACACCAAACCCTGCGCAGGTTCTGGGTCTTTCAACCTGAGGGTAATCTCACGACCCTTCCTATTTTTGCACCCTACCACAGCCCCCGGCACACAAACAATCATTCATCACATTCAATACCATTCCATCACAATTCACATTCATCACCATAAACTTTCCAACACACATAACCACATTCCATTTCATCATGGAACTTAACACATTTCATCTCTACATTTCATTTAACCCAAGCCTCATTTAATTTCCATCACTTATTAACAAAAGTTCACATTTCAATTTCTTACAATCATATATTCACTAATCGGTTCATCCCGAGATTTACCACATATCAACATTTACCAACCTTATTAAACATTTAACATTTATCAACATATATTATCCAACACCCATGTCAATGTTACGGTTCATTCCATAGCTCATTACATATCACATTGATCAAACCATATTAAGCATTCCACATTTACCAAAATTATAAAACATATGTCTCTTTGTCAAGTTACCCTTTCACTTAATCAATCACAAGTTCATGTACCTCAACATTTAGTTTACATCAAGACATATTCACAATCCTATTCGATTAAGACTCATACCTCAAGTAATCTTTCAAGTCATGCAATTCAAGGTGACTTTCACTTGCCCTTTCAAGTTAAATCCCATAAGCTTAAGTTAAACACTCCTTAATCACTTTTAAAAGCTCATTTCCCTCTTAAAATCCATGTAATTAATCAATTAAAAGTTTCATATAAAAGTAAATTACCAACACTTTCATAAGTCGAAGGTAGGAGGTCAAACTAAGCAAAGACAGAAAAAGTGACCTAGTCTCGATGGGTGCCCCATATAAGTTCACGGGCGCCCCTTAAGGGTCATGGGCGCCCCACATAAATTCATGGGTGCCCCTTGAGGGTCATGGGTGCCCCACATAAGTTCACGGGTGCCCCTCTGTTATCCAAAATGTTACTCTGTTTCGGTTCAAGCTCTAAGTCATGTTTTTAGGTTCCAAACTTTACCGAATCCAATCTCTAACCTAATATTTCATTTTCTTGGGTTGTCTAGAACCTAGAAGACTCTAAAAAGTCAATCAAAACCAATTTTAATCTATCCATTTCTCCCATACAAAAAATCTTGATTTAACTTATACATATACATATATACATCCATTCATCCACACAAATTCCACCTCTACGGTTTTCAAATCTTAAATAAATTTCATAGAAATATTTACTAGATCAAATACATCTCTTATATGTTAAAATAAGACTAGAAATCCCTACCTCAAGTAGTAAGAAGATAGATCAACAAGAAGGTGTCTTGAGCTTCTAAACCCTCAAACTTTGATGAGGTCAATCTCCTCCCTCCTTGATCAAAACTACAAACAAATTACATAGGGAGGTTTCTTAAGGTTCTAATCACAATCTTGCAAAAGGAATTTGGGTTTCATGAAGGGTAGAAGGACCTACCTTGAAATCCCTACCCGGTTCCTTCTTTGTTCTCCTTTGCTCTTCCTTTGCTTCTCCACCGATTTCCTCTCCTCCAAGCTACTTCTCTCTCTCTCTCTCTCTCTTGCATCAAATCAACAATATATATATAATATCAATATTTTAAGTCCCTCAACAGTAATCTTCAGGTTTCCCATCATCCCTAGCTAGGTATAGGTGTTAATAGGGTAAGGCTTGGCTGGAAAACGCAGAGGACACCCTACTGTTGACTATCTGTACAAGTGGAGCGCCCTTCATGGACCACAGGCACCCGTCCTAGAGCCATGGGCGCCCCTCATGGACCACAGGCACCCGTCCTAGAGCCATGGGCGCCCCTCATAACCTTGGGCACCCCTCAGCATGCTCCCAAGTCAAAATGTTAACTTTTGAGCATTTTGCCAATTTCTTCCAAAATTCACACCCCTAAGTCATCTTTAATGACAAATATAACTTAATTAACATACTAACCTGCCCAAAACATGTTAAAACAATCAAATTATTTTAACATGAAAATTCAGGATATGACATCTTACATCTCTATATATACACCATCCACCATCCTCACAAGTATATGGTACACGCATACTCTTTACCCTACTGAAACTCTGCCAAAATACTTTCTCAATTCTCTTATTAACATAAGCATCGGAGACTCCTTGGCAAGCACCACGCTGGTGTACAAGACAACATTTCAAACATGGAGCGAGCACTTAGAGGATCCCAGTTCATTGAGTCATCAAGTATATCGATTAAAATTTGGAAATCAAGGTTAAGTCCATCCGATCAACTCTATTTTTTTTTGGTGGACAATAATCCCTAAAATTTTTGTTTTGACTGCTTCACCTACCAACTTTACTATGTATAAATATAGGTACATATTTGTTGGATGAAAGCGTGTTAGCTTCCCACATGGATTGAGTGTCTTGTTTCTCCTACCATCGTCTCTATCAGTTTTGCCTTGAGTTTTGGTGTGTTCTGTTGGGTTTGTCCACAGAGGCGGATTTAGAAATTTTGTTTGGGGGGGGAACTAAAAAATAAACATTATAAATTTTTAAATAATAATCAAAATAAGACATAAATCTTTAGAAATTTAATTCCCAAATTTAATACTCAAAAATAAAAAAAAATTCCCATTCTTTTTATTGTTAAAAAAATATGTTAAACCTTATTTCAAATATATATATATATCAAGTCATGTCATTTTTCTTCTTCATCTCATAATGATGATATTGATTTTGATGAGGAAACTAATACTCAATTAATTGAAGCTAACCAGAAATTTATAAAAGTAAATTCTAGGTTAAAAGTTGCAAGTCGAGCCTTAAAGAAGAAAAAAGAGACCCTAATTAGCAAATGTAAAAGTCTGACTACTTAACACTCTGAAGCGGAGGACTCTTTACACAAACTTGAAGCTAAGTACAAGACCTTAAAAGATATAACCACAGTATTTAGAGACAAATTAGAGGTAAAGGAGAAAGAGTGCGTGGAAATTTGATGTGAACTACATGAACTGTATGAACTCCAAGAAAAGTTGAGCAAACTTTCAAAAAATCTACGTGAAATCTTGGGTTCTCAACAAAAGGCCACAAACAAAAGGGGACTTAGATTTGTTAGAGCAAGTGATTCAAAGGATACAAAATAAAACAATGCTCCAAAGCATTTATAAAGGCGTCTACCCAATTATCTTACCCTGCTCTATAGGCCTCCTCTTTTTGTACCCCCACAAAAGAAACTTAAAAGAATCAAGTTCTGACTTAACCAACAAAATGTAAGTCTCAAGGTATGTTCAATAAATCATCATTTGTGCTGATTTGCCATCACTGTGGAATGAGTGGTCATATTCGCCCCAACTATTATAAATTGTGTGGTTTGCCTAGAACCTACGTTGATAAAAACAAAAGCTTTCATTCAAAATTGTCAAATAGGTTTCCAGTCCTTTGTGATTACCCTTCCACTTATGACTCTAAATTTTTCTTTACTAAGCCAATGAAAAAGAATAAAAAGAAAAATTTTTCAAAACCCATTGGACCTAAACCCAATGCCCCCAAGGCTTAAAATGTTTTTCCTAAAATAAGGACTATTTGGTTAGAAAGGATGATTTAAATGCTTGCAAAGCCCCCAGGCATGCAAAAGGGGTAATAGTTGTTGATTGATAATTGGTAGTATGGTCTAGACAAGGGTGTGCTTAATGTTTATTTTTTTCCTAGTTTGTAAGTACCTATTGCATGGTTTTAGGAGTAGTTTTTTTGTGTTTTGCTCTCTTGTTTTTGTTTATTTTCTCTTGCCCTTGCTTTTTTGTTTTTGTTTAGTAATCTTATAGAGAAGTGTATCCTCTATTTGGCACCCTTTTGACTAAAATTATAAGCCCATATAACACCCTAGGTTTGAATTCCTTCAAATTTTCCTAGGTGTATGTGCCATTACTTAGACTAATTTTTGATATTAAAAACAAAAGGTAGCTTGAACTAAGGGGGAGCAAGATAAATTCTTGATTTATATTTTATCAATCATGCACTATTATCTTTTTAACTCTTGGAATTTTAGAATAAATGAATTGAATACCATTAATGTGTGTTATTTGCTCTACTTAATTTCTTTTCGTATAACACACATTGAGTATTTTTTGTTATACTTGTGATTCTCGAAATTGTTAAAACACAAGATTGATTCTTACTAGGTACAATGTTACACTATTTTCGTACTTGCTAGATTGAACTCTCTTCTTTATCTATTTGTGTACATTGGGCCTTTAAGTACAAGTATGAAAAGGGCTACCACTGGGACTAGTGAGAAGTCCCTTAATGACATATCAGTTATCAAAATAACTATCCTCTGGGTTAAGATGATTTTAGGAAATAGCTACCTATCTATACACGTGCGAAAGACATCATGCACATTAGGTTGCTAAATTATTTAAAAAAATTGGGAGATATGAGTTGAAAATGGTTGAATTTATTTTATGTTTTTCAAATTGCAATCTACGGCCTTTGAAGAGCATTTTATCCCAGCATTTATGATTTTAGTGTTCCATTGTATTTGGTTTGATGATTATTAAAATCACACGTGCTCTTGGAGTATCACTTGTATAGCCCTCTACATTATATGGGGTTATGTTAAAAGGTTTTAAGTATTGTAAGTTCATACCTTGGTGATTGTTCAATTTCTTTAATTATTTAATCTCTAAGAGTATAATTAAAATAGTGTATGAGAAGATTAAAGTGTGAATTAATAGTTTATTCGCTTAAACTTGGTTCAATCTCTTTGTTTTATTTTCTTTACTTTTTGGGCACATATCTTAGTGAATTTTATAGGATTTTGAGTTTACAGGTTGCAGAGTCTGGCTGGATAGTTGGTGAGTCGTTGAATGAACCAAAAATCTATTTGTTCTGTGAAAAAACTTGCTTAAAACCACTTGCAAAGAATAGTAAACAAAAAAATAGAAAATCTATATATATATATATTTTAGGTTTTTGAAAATAGGTTTGAAAGATGCTCAAACACAAAAGTTAACTTAAACTAAAAAAAATACTAACGAAAAGATATGATTTAACTTTAGCAAATTACTCTTTAATGAAAACACTTAGTATTTTAACCTATTCCTATAATGGATTCAAAGAGATCAATTCGAGTATGTTTATAACTCAACATAGCATCTACACATGTAGTGCTAGGTTAGAAAATTTAGTTTTAAAAACCTTTTGTAAAACAAGCATTGAACTAGGGTTTTGAAATTACATTCGAAGTCACTAGGACATTAAATCAGAAACTTAGTGTGCACGAGCTTCAACTCGTAACCAAAGGCTAATTATAACATGGGTGATTCGATTTCTAGGGTTAAACCTAGACTCAACGAGTTTTATGATTCATGCAAAATATATAACATTTAAAACCTTAATATTCGATTCTATCTTCTTCTCTTCCATTACGTTCCTAGGTTAAAACCAAGATAAATTTAGCCTAGCATATTAAATTATAAACAAAACTATAGGAAGAATAATGAACATCCATTCGAACTTTTTAAGTTGAAAAGAAGCAAAATCAAATACGTGCAAGGGTTGTGAAAAAAAATACAAAGTATAAAGTATAAACGAAAGAAAAAAACTTGAAACAAAAAACTTTTAATTGAAAATGTTGAAAAATAGTCACCTACATGTAAACCCTAGGAGAAAAGAAAGTAAAATCATGTTACGAAACTTCAAATAAATCAAATGCATAAAACGTTGTGTAACTTTCTAAAACTCAAAGAAATATCTTAGAAAAATAACCTTAAAATGTATGAATAGATCTTACAGTCTGATATAGAATAGGTATTTATAAAAAAATTGTACAAAACCCTAAAGTAGAGGTCTTGGGAGTACTGTGTCTAGACGTTAGGGCTGGCGTCTAAATGCCAGAAGGCAATGCTGGATTTTACATTTTACCTTTTGGAGTTCTAGGGTTCTGAGAGTTGGCATTTAGATGCCATCAGAACGCTTGGAGACAGTGTTTGGGTCCAACATCAAATTGTAACTCTTCGAGTCTTCTTTCATACCAAGAAGAATTGCATCAATCGGAGTTGTGAGTAAAAAGTTATGGACAAAAAACTGATAAGTTATCGTGCTGAATCATCCAAAGAATTCCAAATTGTGCAGCTTTGCAAACTGATTTCGAGGCAGATGTAGACCTCTTTTGGACTTGGTTCTTCATGAAAGTTGTAGCTTAGAATGCGTACTTGATATTGGGCTTTTGAATCCCCTCAATTGTACCCCGGAAGCTCAAGATAGACCTCAAGTTGTAATCAATAAGCTTTCCCAGTTCTCTACTGATTTACTTTTTTAAGCTTCCAAGTTGCCTTTCTTTGGGTGCTTTTCTTCCATGCCCCTACAAAATATATAAAAACAATATAAATAATCAAAATATGATAAAAATGAATTTTACTAGATAAAATGTTCCAAAGAAGAGTGTAAAATGAGATTAAAATCAACAATGATTACGAGCAATCACCCATCACTTTGCTCACGACTCTATTGAAAGTCCAACAAAACTATCATTATTTCCTCATATACAAGAGTCTTTTTACAATATGTAAGAGTTGTAATCAGATTCTCATGTCTGGCAGTGGGTGTAGTAACATGAGAGCCTTGTTTTCATCTTCGAACTTGACTTCTACCCTCTTCGAATCCCGGATGATTTGATTAAACACATTGATGTGCTATTCTAGGTCTGAGCATTTCTCCATCTTTAAGCGATATAGCTTTCACTTAAGATAGAGCTTATTTGTATGAAAGTTAGACATGTACCGTGCTTTGAGTTTGTTCCATACCTCTATTGGTGATTCTTCTTCAATAACGTAGTGCATCATGTCATTATCTAAACACAATCTGATCACAGCCACAAGCTTTGCTTGAAGTTTAAGCTAATTCGCTTCTTCCATCTTTTCAGATTTCATTGTTGCCAATGCTGTCATCATTCCCTATTGTACCAATAGGTCCTTTATTCTTTTTTGCCATAATCCAAAATTTTTCGTTCCATTAAACTTGTTGACATCAAAATTTGTAACAAAGAATTTCCTCCAAACATATCAAATACCTTGCTCTAATATCAATTTATTGTTACAAAAACCTTCGATCACCTTCTGGCAACACCTTGACTAATAGTAACATATTCACAAACGAACACAAGAAAAATCACACAATGGAAGAACACAAGATTTATGTGGTCTGACAATTTGTTTATGTCCAAGGGCATAGTAAAGTTTGTTTTCAATTATAAGAAACTCTAATAATGGCGCAAAGAATTACAAGAGAAATATGAGAGAATCTTAAAGAACCCTAGACAATTTTATCACTTGTCCTTAGCTTTTCTCTCAATCCTAACCTCTAAAAATTATAACCTAAACTTAGTTGTGATATACAACATGTCCTAAATATATAAAAATAAGAAACACAATCAGAACTGGAATCAAAAACTTGTCTAGAATAAGATTACTATGCTAGTAGTTCTATACCACAAGATTTAAACCCGTAGCCCCCAACTTTTTATATGTTCCCGTGAGTCAATATGTGCCACAACTCTAACATAAACTATACTCACAAATCAACTTAATTAGTTAGACAATTGTTATTAAAATTTCTATTATAGTTTGACTTTGATAAAAAAATAATTAATATATATTTAAAATTTTTAAAAATAAAAGAAAGAAAGAAAATGCCATAAAAATTCTGTAATGGAGTTTCATTTATATATTATGATCTCTATACATGAAAAAATAGATTTATTTATAAATGAAATCTATAAGCCATCCATCGTCCATGTGATTTGGTCTGAGTGGTGTGAAGTCATCTTCTTAGATAGCGGTATTGACCTCATTAATGGGGGTTTAGCTTAGTTTGAAAACTTACGTATTTTGATTAATTTATTGGTTATAATTCAAATAAGGAATTTGGATCAAATTTAAAAAAGAAAAAGAAAATTAATTAAATTCGAAGAAACTCAATAAATTAATCTGAAATTAAAGAATCAAACCTGTAATGACCCCAAAATTTTAACATACATATTACTTGAATCTATATTATAAAATAATAATAATAATAATTAATTGCATTAGTTTAGCATTATTTTAAATTTTAAGCTTTAATTGAAACAATATAATACTTTTATAATTAGTTAAATCTTAACTTAAATAAAAAAAGGAAAAAATTATAAAAGAATGACACATGTATTGAATGGATTTTGTCACATGGTGCTAGGGGGAAAAGTAATGTTGGTAGGGGGTCTATGTGCCCAAGACACTTGGAAGCCTAGGAAAAAAATAGTGGCAAAATGGCTTGAAGCCACGTGGAACTTAGGGAAGCCAATTTGGTTTTTTCTTCTTAAGGTGACTTGGTCACCAAGCATACCACTTTTATATATATATATGATACATTTTATAGATCTATGGAAGAAGAACCAAGAAAGAGAAAGGAGAAGGAAAAAAAGAAAAGAGAAAAGAAAGAGAAACAGAGAGAAAAAGGAAGGAGGAAGTAAAGACTTAAATTTAGGAATAGCGGAGTTTTGATATTTTCAACGTTGTGATCACCGTGGCGGTGTTGGATCGTGGTAATTCAGCCCAAGATGAAAAATACGAAGGAGCAAAGTTTCAAACTTTTGGGATTTCTTCACAATTTCTTCAAAAATATTTCTAATATGATCAATTTAAGTGTGAGGATGCTTTGATTTACTTTGAGTATAATTAGAATTAAGAATCTTATCCTAAACATATAGACAAGTAGAGGATTGTGGTAACAAGGAAGAAATTAAAATTGATAATCGAGGGGTTTGTGACTTAATTTAGTCCAAGAGTTTATATAATGTCATAGGGAATGTGGTTCTATATGAGGAATTGTAAAGACTAATTTCTATTATTTGATTGGTATATCTATTTTAGTTAAAAGAATCATTAATTGTATGCTAATTTAAGTAGATGTAAATTCTAACCTAAAGAGGTAAAATTTCTTGGACATATCATTTCGGAGAAAGGAGTGGCGATAAATCCGTCTAAGGTTGAGGCTGCTTTAGAATGGTCAAGACCAAAAACTATATTCGAATTTTGTAGTTTCCTGGGTTTGGCAAGTCATTAGCAAGGATTCATACTTGATCTTTCTAGATTAGCTGCTCCTTTGACCAAACTGACCCGGAAAGGAATTAAGTTTGGATGGAATGATGATTGTGAGAAATCATTTCAAGAACTTAAGAAGAGATTGACTCTTGCACTAGTTTTGATGATTCCAAAAAGGGGTAAAGGCTATTCAGTATATTGTGATGCCTCAAGAAGAGAGTTAGGATGTTTACTGACGCAAAATGGAAGGGTAGTGGCTGTCACGCACCGAATCTCGCGACCCGAGGGGTGAGTGATAAACATACATAATATGCATTAACATAACCAACCCATGATCAGAGCAACGCAACGTAAACTAGTGAGCCCGAGACATAAAATAGGATAACGTAAGTTTAACTTTGACTATTGCCAGGTCACGTACTCCATACACTATTTCCATTAATACATAACTTAGGCCTTAAGGCCATTACAACCAAATCGAATGAGTCTAGCAGTGTACAATATTACAATTCCAAAAGAAATTTAAATTAAATGACCAAGAGCTTTGCTAAGCTTGGTAGGGCTCATGCACACCCTTCTAGTCCAACCCCATTAGCCCACTTGATTGTCATGGCTTGTACCTGCATCAAAATCTATAGGAACGTGAGCACGGGTCCATTTGTGCCCACGATGTCTCAAACAAACATATATGATATGTATTCCAAACAGGCATGCATTTCATGGTGTATCTAGTTACCTCAATATGTTTTAAGTTCATGTGTTCAAGCTAAAAAATGCTCAAATTTTGAAAAAATTGACAATTTCAGCACAAAGTGTCATCATGCGAACTCTACCCCCCAACCTAGACTAAACATTGTCCTCAATGTGAAAACTATAATGCATAAGTGGGTCTGTAGTGTGCAAAGTAAGCATGATGATGAGCATGAAATAATAGCCACAAAAGGCACAAATAAGAACATAGCACAAATTAAACCAAGTATACACCAATTATTCAAGCCCCTTAAGGCATCGCCTAAAACACCCCCCAACCTAGATTCTACAACACTCCCAACAATAGCAATTATATATAATGGAGTACCAAAATTGAAAGTGCAAGACTAAATAAAAAGGAGATGAAGGGTATTACCTCAAGAGCTCCCTTATTTGAAGAAAACAAAAGAAACTATTCAAAAGAAAAGGTTAGACATAAAATAGGACAAGAAAAAGGGTTAGTATGAAAGAAGAAATAAAAATAAAATAAAGGAAGAGAATCAAATTAAAAAGAATTATGAAAATAAGAAAATGAAAAAGCTAACCTACTATGTGCAAATGAAATGAAGACAAAAAGTGTTATCCAACACCCTCTCTATCCCATGCATCCACAAATGGTTTACGAAATAAAATGTTCTCTGCGGGCCCACGAAGCACTGAATATGGATGCTTTCCAGGTGTAAAACACACTGGGGAATGAAAGGCCAAGTGAGGTTCTTGAAACCTTAGATGTGGCCAAAGTGTAAGTGTAGGTGTGGACATGGTTGGCTCAATTAGTCTCTTGATACCCAAGAAATCTATGGATGTGGAAAAAGTGGGTTCAATAAGTCTTTCAATGCCCAAGAAATCTATAGGTGTGGAAATGGTGGGCTTTAATGATCTCTTGACACCTAAAAAGTCAATGTAAGCCTTCCCCGTGTCTACTACCTTTCCCCGATGATGGGGGATCTCATGGTAGTCACTCACAATTCCCATAGTAAGACTTTTGGATGGGACTAAGTCAGGAGATGAGAGGTGTGCACCACTCTCAACCTCGATTGTGTAGTGGAGTGAACTATGGTTAACTGACTCAATGATATGTTCCTCGGGCCATGTTGCATTCAAATGCTCAGTTGGAGTCAAAGGACTCTCAATAAGGCTTGGGATGGTTGGGGTAGGTTGAGCATCAAGCTCGGTAGTAGGAAAGAATTATATGTCTCCCTGACTCTCCGTAGGTGGTAGAGGAACATCCTGAATGGGAGTGTCTAGAGGACTATGAGAAAGATGCTCATTGCAAATGTTATCCCCAATGTAGTTAGGGCAATTGTCCCACTTAGTGCCTATAATAGTGTCTGAGGTTGACGTCTCAGTCATGTTACCACTTAGATTGGTGCTCATAGCTTGTGTTATCATAGAAAGTTGCCCCCTAACTTCATCGAAGGACCTAGACACTTGTCCTTTAAAATCATTGAAAGACCTAGACAAATTATCATTGATCATCATTTGATGTTGCATAAATTGATGAAGAGTGTCCTCAAATTGGGCATCATTAGGTTCACAAGGCCAATAATCCTGAGGTTCCTTATGCTGACCCTCAGTGAGTGGAACAAGGTTGGGATAGGCATAATCATCAATCTCCATGCATGTGCTACTTCTAAAGGATGGATCATGAATATCAATTGAAATAAGAGTATATGGGGAAGGTTTGGTGTGGCTTTCAAGTGCATGAGATTCAAAACTAGGCTTAAGTCTTCCCTGTGGCCTGGTGTGCTTATAGGAAAATTCGAGGAATGACCATGCCTCACCTGGGGTAGGGTCAAGAAATTCCCTATCTAAGACTTTACCAAACGCCTGGTGTAAACTACTAGGTAGAGCATTATATAATATGGCTACAATGTCCCCTAGCTCTAATCTGTGACTTGGGAATGTTTCCAAAAGATTGTTAAATCTCTCCCAGCTTTTATAAAATACTTCACCCTTCTTTCAATAAAAATTTTTGATTTGAAGGCCATGGGTGAAGGTTTGATGAATAGGGAGGAAATGTTCGATAAAAGCTTGATGAAATTGCCCCCAAGTACAGACCTATTCACTTACAGCACAGCACCAGTCACCAGCCACACTTTGCAATGATAAAGGGAAAAACATAAGCCTAAGTCTCTTACTCATTCTAACATCATCACATAAGCCACACACTGCCTTAAACCTATCAAGGTGAAGACATGGGTCTTCCTTCTCATGCCCGAAGAATTGGGGTAATTGGTGATAGGTCTCTAATGTATAGTCATATCCAAATTGGTCACTTAGAGACTCTATGTAGGCTTTGGCATCAAAAGGACCATAAGTGAAGTCACCAAAACTAATATCCATGATAAGAAAGCAAAAAAAATGAAAACAAAATGAAAGAAAAAAAAATTACACTAAAATGCAACCTAAATTAATTAACATGCAAGCTAGATTAGATGATATGCAAATGGATATGTTATAATGCAAAAGAAAGAAAGCTACTAATAAAGAGATGAAGAAAAGAAAAATTCACCCAATTTCTCAAGTGAACTCCTCCTAACTCCCAAGTCTAGCGCTTAGTTGCCCTCCCCGGCAACGGCGCCAAAAACTTGACCGACCCTAAAAAATATTTTGGGTTCTACCTTTCAAGTGCAAGAGGGTAGTCGTAGTTTTAAAACTCGGTGAGTCCGAGGTCGAATCCACAGGAAGGGCTTTGTAAAAGCTCTAGACTTGTTCTCTTAGTTAGTAGGTGAACCTAAATTAATTTAAACTAATTTTTCAACAACTCAAACTTTTGTTTTAGGTTCTAACTGAATTAAATATTAATTAAAGAAATTCAATTTAATTTTAAAGTGCAATAAAGCATCTACTCTAAATTCTAAAGTGAATAAATCAACTCATAAATTAAATTAAATAACAAGCACAATACAAAAAAGGTTCTTGATCCAACTTTCAAGTCCAGGTAGTTCACTACTTTACTTTGGGATGTTTTTATTCAAATCTAGATTAGGGTTTAATTCGAAAAGTGTTAAAAATATTTTAATCAAAGGTCAGTACCAGTGATCTCAAGCGGATATGGTTAAAGACCTTTGTTTCCGCAAGTTTTTCAAACAAACGAAACTAGAAATGAATTCGAAACCTATTTTTAACCTTGTTCGAAAGTATGTAAACGGTTATATTTGAAAACCCATACCAGTACTTCAAACGAGTGTGGTTAAAGATTTTTGGTTTCGAATGTTTTTGAAACAAGTTGAAAATAGATTTTAACACGGTATATCCTTACGCATGAGCTCTCACAACCCATGCGAAGGGTCTACTAATACCCCAAGGTTTTTTCGTGAACTACCCATTCTTGACTCGTTAAATCAAGAACTAGGGTTTTACGCTAAAACAACTTTAAACATCACAAAAACGATAAAAGAACATTCCATCATGCGAAAAAGGAATCAAAACAAGCAAAACATTATATTACGAAGTAAATCGAAATAAATCGAAGTAAATCAAAGTGCAACTTACAATGTAACTCGGATGTAAAAGAAAAGATGAACAAGTAATGCGAAGACAATGATGAAAACTCCAAAAGCCTATAAATCCACACGTCCTAGCGTACAAATCACTCTAAAATTAATCAAAACCTAATCTAACTCTCAATCTAGAGTGTAGTAATCAAAAAGAGGCGTCCCCCTTCATGGCCGTGCAATGGGTCCTTATAAAGATGCAAGGAAACCCTAGAAGAGGAGCTTTCACGCGGCTATTGTAAATCACGGGTGGTCCCGAACGTCTGGAGAGGGGGTCGGGACCGTCTGAAGTTTTGTACTTTCTGTGGTCCCGACCGTCTGGGTGACGGTGGGGATCGTCTAGTTTCTCCTTCATTACTTTCTTTCCTTCTCTTGGTTGGGTCTTTGGGCTAGTCTTTTCCATCGAAGATGAGGTTCGAACCATGACTTTTTCTTTGTCTTCTTGGCCTTCTCCATAGCTATAAACTTTGACATCCTTGCCCTTTTTCCTACAAATAAAACAATAAAAGTATAAGTAACACAATAACACTAAAACTTCAACTTTACTTATTTTAATGCATGAATAAGTGTTGAGTTAGGGAGTTTGTAATTACACTTTTCAAGTGTAATCACTCATGCACACCCTTCTAGTCCAACCCCATTAGCCCACCTAATTGTCATGACTTGTGCCTGCATCAAAATCCGTAGGGACGTTAGCACGAGTCCATTTGTGCCCACGATGTCTCAAACAAACATATATGATATGTATTCCAAACAGGCATGCATTTCATGGTGTATCTAGTTACCTCAATATGTTCTAGAGCCACAACAATTTATCAACATTAGTAAATAATTAATTTAAAACATATATACAATTTCACACAACAATATCATAAGGAGGATCTAATTCCAATTAATACTTAATCTTTGAAATTTTATTCATTAGCTCAAATCACATTTCAATTCCAATTATTCTTCATTATTGAATTTCCCAACATTAAATCTAATCACACTCCATACCACCTGATCACGTATTCAACATTCAATCACATATTCACATCCACATTCTCACTTTCCATCAATCCATCACACAACCATAGTCACACAAATCATTGGGGGTTTGGTGCATACACAACACCTTCTTTTATGGGTCCAGACCCAACGGAAACGGTAAACTGATCACCATCGTTTAGGACCACAATCCAAGGTCACAAGTAACCTATACACTCACAATGTTGTGGGCTACTAACCCACTGGCATTGACACCAAACCTTGTGCAGGTTCTGGGACTTTCAACCCGAGGGTAATCTCAAAACCCTTCCTATTTAGCGCACCCCACCACGGCCCCCGGCACATAAACAATCATTCATCATATAGGTTCTCATCATTCATAGGTTCACATTCAACATCATATACTTCCCCACAACGCATATCCACATTTCGGTTAATCCCAAGATTCATCACATAACAACATTGATCAAGCATCATTAAACATTCAACATTCTTCAATATTATGAACATGAGTTCCCTTTGTCAAGTCACATTATATTAATCAATCACAAGTTCATATACCTTAACATTTAGCTTACATTAAGACATATTTACAATTCTATTCAATTAAGACTCTCGTCTCAAAGTAATTTTCCAATTCATGCAATTTAAGGTGACAGTCACATCCCCTTACAAGTTAATTCCCATTAGCTTAAGATAACCAATCTTTAATCACTTTCTAAAGCTCATTTCTCTTTTAAAATCCATGCAATTAATCAAGTAAAAGTTCCATATAAAAACATGTTACCAAATCTTTCATAAGCCTAAGGTAGGAGGTCAAACTAAGCAAAGTCAGGAAAAATGACCTAGGCTCGGTGGGCGCCCAAGCTGACACTCAGCCATGCACCCAAGGGGCTTGGGTGCCCACACCTTGGGTGCTCAAGGGCAGGGCGCCCATGTCTTGGGTTCCCAAGGGGCTTGGGCACCCGACTGTGTCCCCCTCATGTGCCCATAGCTTGGGCCAAGTTTCGGGTCTCATACCCTGTTTTCTGGTTTCATGGTTTCTCACCCTTAGGACCTCAAATTGACCAAGTTAAAGTGAAAATACCTAAAATTTCATGTTTCTAACATCAACACAAGGTTCTTAGGCATCTAACAAAGTCATAAATTTGAGTTTTCATCAACCACAAGTCCAGCTATGGATTAAAACACCATTTTCACTCTCTCAACCTATACATATATATATACATGTGTATAACTCCTATTTTCTTCCATGAATGTAACCAACATTTGAAAAAGGTTTTCTAATGGTATTCTACTCCGTGTTACATATCACATATGTAAGAATGAGGCATTAAATCCCTACCTCAAGTTGCAAGAAGATGGATCAACAAAAAGGTGTTTTGAGCTTTCAAACCTCAAGCTTTGATGGACTCAATCTCCTATCTCCTTCATCCAAACTACAAATAAATTACATAGGAAGGTTTCTTGAGGTTCTAATTTCACTTTTGCAAGAGGAATTTGATTCTCATGAAGGTTAGAAAGACCTACCTTCAATTTTCTCCACCCGGTTCTTTGTTCTTCCCTTGCTTTTTCACCTGGTTTCTTCCCCTCCCAAACAACTTCTCTCTTCTATCTTGCATCATCTCACACACATATATATATATATATTTAACCAATATTTTAAGTCCCTCACCAGTGATTTTTAGATTTCCCATCACCCCTGGCTAGGTATAAGTGTGAATAGGGTGAGGCTTGGCTGAAAAATGTTGAGGAACCCATACCTGTCAATTCCACTGTGCCTTGGGCGCCCATGCCTTGTGCGCCCAAGGTGCTCCATTTTTCCTGCACTTGGCTAAAATGCCCACTTTTGATGGCCTAACCCATCTCTTTCAAAGTTCTGAACTCTAAAGCACCATAAATGATTCATTCCACTAAATTAACATACATCCCTTCCAAAATACATCGAAAACCTTATACTTATGTTAATACAAAGTCTGGGGTATTACAGTGGCTTATGGTTCTAGAAAGTTAAGGACTCATATGCAAAATTATCCAGTCTATGATTTAGAGCTGGCAGCAGTAACTTTTGCACTAAAAATTTGGAGGCATTATTCGTACGGTGAAAAATCTAAAGGATTTTTAGATTATAAAAGTTTGAAGTACATCTTTACACACAAAAAAAAAAAAGAATTTGAGACAGAGAAGGTGAATAGAATATATAAAAAGTTATGATTTTAAACTATAGTATCACCCAGATAAAGTTAATGTAATACTGATGCTCTTAGTAGAAAGACACATTGCAATTTTGCGCGTGTTACTGCTAGAGAGTGGGAGATGATGGAAAAAAAATTTGGGATGTTTGACCTTGAATATGAGAATGAAGATGAGCAGGGTGTTTAATGATTATCTAGACAAGTTGAAGAGGTGTGTAAGTTACTTGCATGCTAAATTTTGATTAATCAAGGATTAATTGCCGAAGTTTATGTGGTATGTACATATATATGTGTGTGTAGAATGGAAATAGGAAAGGTGGTATTGAATGGTAGATCGGTGAATTTCATGTGTTTGATAACATATTATACTGAAACTTATATTGATAATGATGCATGTTTTGATAAGTGAAATATTAATTTACCAACTAGTTTATGGTGCGTAAGTGGTTATACAGGAACATCAAGCTAGGTAAAGGAAACAACTTTTGGTGGAAAGAATTATTTGGGTTTAGTTTGATAAAATTCAGAAGCTAATGGGGAAGTCCAATTACAATTGCAAATGGGAAATAGGATAAATATGTAGGAGGAGAAGGATTTTGAAATGGAATAAATAGCCTACTATTTTTATTTGTTAGTATCCCTATTTTTAGATTATTAATTATGCTGTGGATAACATGGTAAATTGCGGGTTAGCATTTGTGAATTTAATTAGCACCTAAAGAGTTGAGTTGGATTGGAAGATTAATAACTTAATTGAGTTTAATTTGAGTATGCGAATGTGAGATGGGGAAAACCTGAGAGAGAAGCAGTACTTGAGAAATCAGAGGTGTAAGAATAAGAGAAAAAGTTACAGAATGATCTTTAGCAGTAACTATGTGTTTGATGTGTTAAATTTTAGTGTAGCCTATTTGATTTATGGTATAGCTTTGATCGAATAATCTCAGAGTTTCAGTTAGAGGAATTAAATATTAAGGTCACGTGTTTCAGGGATAAGTTAGAAACGAATAGCGAAGTAACATTTCGGGATAATGATAAGTCTAGTACAGGGTACGTTAGAGCATTGGTATATTAAAAAGAAATTATGGAAGAGATTGTTATGCAAGAAAAGCATGAAAATAAGTTGGATGGAAATTTGTAGAAAAATGATCCTAAAATATTCAAATAAGAAAATATTGGTATTGTGGTATAGAGGAAATGTTAAAGTTTAATTCATTAAGGAAAGAATTCTGGCTTAGGAGATGATCAGGTGTTATGTTATGAAAATTGAAATAAGTATATAATGATAGTACAATATGGGATAGAGATCAAAGTTCGATGTTATTCAGATATGGATTTGATAGTGGGCTGCTACAAATTATTTAAGCAGCCACTGAGTTAGTTATCGGATTCAGAGTATTACAGTAGACACGTAGATATCTACATTTTTTATTTGTTATAATTTGTTAATTTGTGAAATGATATGAGTATTATTGATTTTGAATAATCCTATTCACATTAGAACCATCATGATATGAAAGTGTCTATTTGAAAGTACAAGTTTAAGATACAGGAAATATATCTGTAATTGTTTTCCTAAGAATTATGTCTGTGCAAATTGCCTCAAATTTCAAGGACGAAATTTTTATAAGGAAGGGAGAATGTAATGACCCCAAAATTTTAATATACATATTATTTTAATCTATATTATAAAATAATAATAATAATAATAATAATTAATTGCATTAGTTTGGCATTATTTTAAATTTTTAGCTTTAATTGAAACAATATAATACTTTTATAATTAGTTAAATCTTAACTTAAATAAAGAAAGGAAAAAATTATAAAAGAATGACACATGTATTAAATGGATTTTGTCACATGGTGCGTAGGTGGAAAAGTAATGTTGGTGGGGGGTCTATGTGTCCAAGACACTTGAAAGCCTAGGGAAAAAAAATGGCAAAATGGCTTGAAGCCACGTAGAACACAGGGAAGCCAATTTGGTTTTCTCTTCTTAAGGTGACTTGGTCACCAAGCATACCACTTTTATATATATATGATACATTTTATAGATCTATGGAAGAAGAACCGAGAAAGAGAAATGAGAAGGAAAAAAAGAAATGAGAAAAGAAAGAAAAAGAGAGAGGAGGGAGAAAGAGGAAGGAGGAAGTAAAGACTTAAATTTAGGAATAGCGGAGTTTTGATATTTTCAACATTGTGATCATCGTGGCGGTGTCAGATCGTGGTAATTCGGCCTAGGATGAAAAATACGAAGGAGCGAAGTTTCCAACTTTTGGGATTTCTTCATATTTTCTTCTTCTTTTCTTCGAATTTGAGATAAGGGATTTATTCTTATAATTGAAATTTAGTATTTTGTATAAAAGTATGATAATAATATATAATTTTATTGCATGATTATTTTGATAATGTGAGAGAATGTGAAATAATGGGATTATGGTTGATATTATAATTTTGTGCACTTTTATGAAAATATATTGAGGCGTTATAAGGGTGGCTGGGGGTTATAAGGGTAGCAAAGGGAATAGCCTGTGTGGCTTGTTAAGACATTATAAGAATGGCTGAGGGTTATAAAAGTGGCAAAGGGAATAACCTACGTGACTTGTTGAGGCATTATAAGGGTGGTTGGGGGTTATAAGGGTGGCAAAGGGAATAGCCTGCGTGCTTGTTGAGGTGTTATAAGGGTGGCTGGGGGTTATAAAGGTGGCAAAGGGAATAGCTTATATAGCATATTGAGGGGTTATAAGGGTGGCTGGGGGTTATAAGGGTGGCAAAGGGAATAGCCTGTTTAGCATGTTAAGGGGTTATAAAGGTGGTTGGGAGTTATAAGGGTGGCAAAGGGAATAGCCTGTGTGGCACATTGAAATGTTATAAGTGTTGGGATGTATACCCTAAAGTCATATATTAAATGATGAATTGATTTTATTTTAGCAAAGAACTATCATTTAGTTTATCTAAAGTTTCTTTATTATTTATGGATGCATATATTTCATGTGATGAATGTAATCCTTGATTGATTAATGAACTTGATTCATGTGCATGAAAGTGTTTCATACACAAGAGATATGAATCTAAGTATTAATCAATCTAGATTTGTTCACAGTCAGTATTGAGATGGGGACATCTCAACTGAAGTATTATAACATTTTAGATTTTTATATGATAGAATGATTTATCTCAATCATTAGAGTAGTGGACTTTGAATCTAAAGTGTTGGTGTGAAAGACACTGAACGGGACAATAATAAGAAACACATCCAAGCTATGCTATCCGCATTAATGTATTTCTTATATTCACTCTAAGCAATTGCTCTAAATCTTGAGATAGTGATGGACACTATTTTATGTAATGATGACTTTAATTTATTAGGAGTGAGGCTAATTATCATTAGGCCAACACCTCAGTGCTTTAGGAAATCATTACATAAAACTAGGGAACATATACTATCAAGAAGGAATCTACAATCTCATTTAAGATAGGATATTATCCATATTAAGAATATTAACTCATCATTAAATCCGGATCCGGTCGTCTTAATAATATGTTATTAAGATGGTGACCAACACAAAATGATTAGAATAATAGTTCTTAGAATATGGAGGGAGGTATCAATTAGAATTGGATGGCTTCTTAATTATAATTGTCTCAATATCTGGTGGAGGGGCTCAATTGCAAAACTAAAGAGTGAATAAGGTGTTTTATGAAATTATTTCAATAAACTGGGGTTGGAGTTCAATTATACCTTTTTAGTGGAGTAAGGTATAATTATTAGGGGATGTATTTGTAATTATGAGATAATTATGGGTAATTTCCTAATTAGCCAACTTAAGTTTTGCACCTAGGTCCTCTGCTCTTGCCTATATAAAGGATCATTCTTTTAGGTTGCCCACACACCCTAGACATCAGAAAACCCTGAGAGGATCCTAATAGGAGAAAGAACGGAAAACCTAAGCATCTTAACCGTCAGAAGAAGAAAAGTTCAAGAAATCAAGATTAAATCAAGAAATAACAAAAGGTTAGTTTTGTTTATTAATTTAATTTCGCTTTTGTATTTTGAATACAATTATATAAAGAAGTTTATAATTTTTCATGCATGATCGATCCAAAATTTTTTTGTTTTAAAACTTATTCCGTTGCGTTCTTGATTCCAACAATAAGGGTGGCAAGGTGTTATGAGGATGGAAAGGAAGTAACTTTGTATGCTCAGTTTCACTAATTAATCATTTATTTTGTGCTGTTGTTATATGATTTATATGATAACGAATAATCTTACGTGGGCGTTTCACTGTTTATTTATTTGATTTATACTGCTATCGCCTATTTTATATGACAATGACATTTACTTTGAGCACTTAGTTTTTGTCTTTATATGAAAATACTTGTTAAAATTATTTGAATATTTTTCCTACTGGACTTAGCGGCTCACCCCGTTTCATGGGTTTTATACAGAGAAGCCGTTTGATAACAAAAAGTGAAGCTGGCAGATGTTAGCGGCTGACCGAGATCGATGATTAATTGTTAGTATAAAGTTTGGCACATGTGTAAGCAGGAGGGAACTTATGTAATAAGTCTGGCTATTATACTCCAATTTTGTTGTTAAAATTTGGGGCATTACAAAACCTCTGCCTCATGAAACCAAACAATGACCCATTTTCCAAGGCTTTACACGCACAAACACACACACACACACACACAAAGAAAGAGAGAGAGAGGGGAGGTTAGAACTTGTGGTTGAGAAGTGGAAGCAAGCAGAGATGGCGAGGATGAGTGGCAAAGACAACAAGAATGATCAACAAAGATGGCAACAGCGATTGTTGCAATGGTGGGGAGCATAGTAACAAATTCAG
This sequence comes from Vitellaria paradoxa, assembly GCA_019916065.1. Classification (NCBI taxonomy): domain Eukaryota; kingdom Viridiplantae; phylum Streptophyta; class Magnoliopsida; order Ericales; family Sapotaceae; genus Vitellaria; species Vitellaria paradoxa. The sequence goes on along the minus strand of CM034243.1, from coordinate 17,732,225 downwards.
CATTTGCAAGTTATTTAGCAGGATGAGAATTTTGTAAATTGGGAATTAATTGAGATAATTCAGAAAATAGTATTAAAAAATCTTAGCATAACACCCAAATTCGTTAAAAAAAAATCGAAAGGGCAAATTATACCTCCCTTCCCTTAATATTTAGGTAATTACACTTAGTACCCACAACATTTAAAAGTTACACTTGTCTCCCTTACTTTCAAATGTTGTTAACATTGAACTCTTTTCGATAAAATTAATCATTAAAATTTTATATAAAAAGTCAAAATAGTTAAAATTTTAGATTTTTTCTTATTTTACCTCTCCTTCTCTCACATTTGTCACTTTTCTTTACAAAAATCCTTAATTTTTTTTTTTTACTTATTATTTCCTTATTTTTAGAAATTTTTGTCATGCCTTGGATTTCATGACCTGGGGGGTGAGTGATTACACCTACACATCATGCACATATTACTAATATCCTGATCAAAGCAATGTAACCACCTTAGAGCAATCTTAATAATAAATTACAATAATAAATCCATAATATGCAAGCCTTGGTCCAACCGAGTAACAATGCTTTAACTTGAACCCAAAATAAAATCTTGGCCTTTGGCCTTTACAATCCAATCAAATAATTTCTAGACTTAAACAAATATTACAGCCCTAAATAATTAAATTTCAAGTTTTAAATACAAAATATTTGCTACTACAAATCAGATCCAATCATGGGCCCACTTAAGTCTTAGTCTCAAAACTTATAACAAATTCTATAGAGACGTGAGCACTAGTCCATTTGAGCCCACGCAACATAATAAAAGTATATATAATATGTAAAACAAAAGTATACGATATAATTATCACAAATAAATCAACATCTTCAACTCAATCATAATGAATCATTAACAATAAGTATCAATATAATCAAATAGGTAAATAACATCTCACAGCAACGTCATCGTATAGCATTGAAATCAAGTACCAATCACCATTATAAATCTCAACATTTAATCCAATTATTATCTTTCTTAGCATCATCGTCATTATTTTTCAATCACATTTTCATTTCCATTTAAATCTATAGGATGGGTACAATCAATATTGTTGTTTAAGTTCACAATATATACCATCATTAAGGGTCATGATTAGCCCCAATACACATTGTCGTTAACGGCCACGATTTGCCACAATACACATCATGTTATAGTCTACTAACCTACCAGCATGAATACCAATCCCTGCACAGATTTTGAATCTTTCGATCTAAGGGTAATTTCTATACCCTTCTTATTTTCTAGTACCCTCCATTCCCATCACAAAACAACGTACAATCACATTTCATCATCTCTTTCCATTATCCTCATCAACATTATGTCTGTAACATATCATTATAATCCAAAATCAATGCATATCATCTCATTAATTCTCTTCACTTTCATTATCAATTTTAACAATAACTCATCATGCTCCAAACTGAATTATCATATCATTTTCATCATAATCATGTTGTTCTTATCATGATCAAATAATCAATATCTTCAATATAAACAACTAGTTATATTTCAGTAATCATAATCAATCAATAATAATGCAATCCTTTCATAAAATGATGAATAGATTCACTATCTTTCATGTTATCTCTTCAACTTTTTCCATTAAAATTTTTTTCGTAATTACTTTTTCCATTAATATTATCATATTCTTTTTATCATCTCTTTCAATTAAGAAACAACTTGTTTCATCATAACATCTAATTCACTAATCTCAACTCGTTCCAATATCACATTAACAAATTATTATTTCATTCCAATGTTTCCACATTTTAATAAGATAATCTCAACCCATTTTTAATCAAACATCACATATTTCTCATTAACAATGTTATACACCTTATGTTGAACCTAACTAGATGTAGGGTGTGAGCACTTAAGCTTAATATCAAAAGGAACACAAAACAAGATTATGGAGTAACTCGGGCACCCCCTTGAGGGACTCGAGCGCCCCTCCTAGGGGTTAGGGCGCCCCTCTGTGGGCAATCACAAGGCTAAGTTTTCATATAGTTAATTGAAAAACATGCCTTAAAACCAATTCTTTCTATCCAAACATTTCCTTTCATTCTCAAATTCATGTACTTTTCATCTATTGATTCACTTTATATTTAAGCTTTTAATATCATAATGCATAGGTTTTGAAATATACAAGATTAAAACAAGACAGTAAAATTTTGCAATCTGGACCCACTTGGATCATAGGTGCCCCTCAAGAGGCATAGGCACCCCACATGGGGCAGGGGCACCCTACTGAGTCCACCAGCAAACCCTATTTCAGGTTTTACTAGTTGACTGCTCGTAAATAGTGCAGTGCTAATTAACCCCCAAGTGCAAGGGTGTGCGGTGTAGTTTTAATCTCGGTGAGTCCGAGGTCGAATCCACAGGGAAGCCTATGTGTTTCAGTTTCTAAGTTCAAATATGAATTGTAGGATTGAATTAGAATTAAAGTTGCAATTAACTTAAATTAGATTTGATAGAGTTGAAATTTGAGAAATTAAACTAAAAACAAAGTAATTACTAATTAAAGGAATGTTTCAACTTAAATAAAATTCGAACTAATTTAAATAACTCAGCAAATTACAATTACTAAACTTAAATTTAAAGAATAATCTAATCTAATTGCAAACAAGATTTATAAGAAATTTAAAACAGTGATTTTATCAAATTGAAATTCTAATAGAAAAGGGTTCTTGATTCAACCTTCACAATTCCAAGTAATCTGTTATTTCACCAAGGGATGATTTTAAATACAATCCATAGTTCACGTCAAAGGATCTATGGATTGGGAAAGATTTTCAATACATTCCAAAATTCCTCGATACACAGTTTTAAATTCACGTTTCATTATGGAAGATAAAACTGGAAAGATTTTATGATAAAAATACTCGAGTTCAAATCTAGATTAAAATTGTTTAAAAATTATCAAGAAAATTATAATCAAGAGTGTTTATCAGTGATTACAGAGAATATGAACAAACACTCTTGTTTTCAAAGGTTTTCCAAACAACAAATCAAGTTTGAAAATAGTAGATCACTTCACATAGGCTTTTGAAACCCATGTGAAGGATCTACGTACATCCCTCAGTTCATAACAAATTACCCTTCATTGATTCAGTGAATCAAGAACAAAGGTTTTTACCCTAGCATGCTTTGAAACAACTTAACAAGCTTAGATGAAGACATAACTGTTAAAGCTTCAAAAACGTAATTAAAACAGTCCTAATGAATGTAAAACCTACCTACGAACATTCAATTAATAATAATGAACCAAAACGAAATACTAGATTAATTAAAGTTAAACCTTAAGATCAAAACGTACAGCATTCATATCAAACTCTAAACGAAACCCTAATATTTTAAAGCATCCAAAGATTAAACAAACTAATGGCATTAATCATAAAAATCATCCACGAACATTCAAAAACTAATGAAGAGCAAGAATGAAATATTAACTTACTTGAAAACGAACTTTGAAATAAGAACTTGAGTAGCAATCGCAATGACAATCGTCTTAAAAACTTGGAGTACGTAGAGAAACATTCACGAATAATTAAAAATCTTCAAACTCTTCAAATAAATAAATAACTAAAACTAAACTTAAACCTAAGAGAAGTAGGAGAAGAGGAAGAAAAACAACATGCAGCAGCCCCCCTTCATTCGGCTACACAATGTCATATATATAAGCAAACACAAAACCCTAATCATTCAAAACGCGGAGCAACAATTCCGTATAAGGGGGTCCGGACCGTCCCTCAGGGGGTCCGGACCACAGTGTATGTTTTATTCAATCGGCTGGAAGGCGAGCTTCTGTGGTCGGGACCATCAAGCAAGGGGGTCCGGACCACAGTGTATATGAAATCCTCTTCAACAACTCCAGCTTTCTGTGGTCGGGACCATCAAGGAGGGGGTCCGGACCACAGTGTATAGGTTTCTTCAATGTTTGCTCCTCCATCTAAGCCAACTCTTGGGGAAGCTTGAACCATTGTTGACACGCTTTGTTCTCCTTTGTTTCCTTCCTCCTTGGAGTTGTCAAAATCACTGTCTTCTTTGTTGAATTCACCATTTTCCCTGCGATTGACAAAATGGTTTACGTAAGTGATAAAATAGTGATAAATCATGAGGAAAACGTAGTAAAACATGTAAATGAGTGTGCAAAAGTGTCGTTTGTAATTACACTTTTCGAGTGTAATCACACCCCCCAACTTGAGTCTTGCTAGTCCCTAGCAGTGCAGTTTGTTGGAATGTGAAGCAAATATTCTCTTTTCGTTGGAAACACGGCTACACTTAGCTACGTGTAGAAAGCCCTTTAAACCCCTAGGTTCCCCCTAGTGGACGAGTAAGGTCTCGTGAAGGTTTGCAGTGAATCTACCCACAAAATTCAATAAACTAGTTCAATGTGTAGTAAAAGTCTTTCAAACAATTTCTGGTTCAATCTCAATAAAGAATTAGTCACTACACCCAAAATTTGCATAAAACCTCCCAATGCATGTCAAACTTACCTAATTCTCAACCCATTAATTCAAATGTATCAATTCATATCATTCATTCAAAATAGTCATCAAATATACTCTAAGATTGTGGCCTTGACTTCAATTCTCACCAGGATGCCCACTCACAAATAAAATCACTCGAACAAGGTTACTCTCATGGTTCATGCACGAATGCAATGTCAAATAAGTGCAATGAACGCAATTCACGAAGTGACTGAAAGAATTAAGATATGGAGTGTTGCATAGCTTCGTGAATGGAATGTATTAATGCATTACAAGAGAACTATTATCAACCACATGAAATAGATCAATGCTCTTATAAGTGTTGTTCACCTAAAGTCCATTAGGTCTTTACTAGGTTGTGGCTTGGCCATGGGGTATTGGTTAGACAAACAAAGGATAGGAAAATCAAAGTGCATGTCTAAGGATTACAATGATAGTGCAATGACAAACCCCCCAACTTCTCTTTTTTCAACTCCTTGAATACTAAACATTGAAGCTGTTCTTATTATTATTATTTTTTTTTCATGGGACTAATAATAATGAACTTATGAATTGCTATGTCCCTATTTTTTTTCTCTTTTTTTCTCCTTTTTTTTTTTTTTTTTTTTTTTTTACACATTTTCTAATATAAGCTCCTCCCTTATACACCTTGTTTCAATTCTTGCACAAACATCCCAAGACATGCAAGGGTGGGCTCACCTATATATCTAAGGCTAAAAGGACATCAATGTGGCTAAAACAAGAAATTTCATATATATATATATATATATATTTTTCAAAGGCTTCAAAGTGGCTCCAAGGGTAATGTAATGAAAGAAAAGTTATAAGCTTCCAAATGTATGAAAGATGGCCTAACATCACTCTCTAGGTTTCTAACACTTTTTTAGAGGCATTGACCCAGACATGTAAATCAAAAATAGCATCTTGTGCATTTAATACCAAAACAAAGTAATGTAATGAAGCTATTCAAGAAAAGTGAGATGAAAGAAGTCATAAAGAATTGAAGTATAAAACCCTCGAGAATAAAAGAGTAGGCTCTAAAGCTCACAAAAGTATGGGGTTTTAAGTCTCCACCTATATCTTGGCATACTTGAATGACTAATTCTCATGAATTCAAATCCTTAATACATTTTCATATAATGGTTTCAAAATGACAAGTTATCAATGCAATAGGCAATTTTATACTCAATTTGAATTAAAGTGCCTTCTTCAAGATTGAAACCAAACCATTCATTATTTTCATGACCGATACTAACATTAAACTAGTTAAGAGAACACATATACAGTCTAGTCATGCAAATTCAAGAAAGTCATAAATAACAATGATTTTCAAAATTTCAAAAAAAAATTTTCTCATTCATGTAAAATCTTTTCATCATGCGACCCTACCCCCCAACTTAAATGTCACATTGTCCTCAATGTGAAAACTATGAAGTATATGTGAGAATGTAGTGTGCAAAGTGAGCGTGATGAGGTACAATAACAGTAAAGCATAACTAAGATTGAACATGCATCTATCAGATTAACCACTAAGAATAGAAATATTCATGGCAATGCAAGTGGTTAATAATAGTAACAGAAGAATAAAAAAAAAAAAAAACGAGACAAAAAGAAAAGAAAAGCAATAAAATAAAAATGGAAAGGAACATACCTTCTGATAGCATCCTTCAGGTCTAAATGTTGACGAAGTTCAAATAAAAACTGTAAAGGAATTCCATAATCATCCACATTCGATTCATTTAAATTATTGTCAATTCCATTTTCAACCTCACTGTTAGCACTCCCCTTCTCAGAAAAAACCCAATGGTGATAGTTCATCCAAGCACAAGGAAATTAACATAAAGCAAATAAGGCATAATACATCACCATAGAATCAAAAGTAGCATAAGTATCCAATAATTACATCCCAGAAAATAAATGCACCCTAAAAGAGTTTTAGGAGTAACAAATTACACAATGAGTGATCAAAATCCTAAACTCTCAGAACCCAAAGATAACAAGGTCCTCTCACTGTGGAGGTGGAAAAGAGTCACGAAGGTGATCCAGGACACTTTTCAGCAAATGTTCCTGGGTCTGCTGAGACTGCTGGATGCGTAGGAGCAACTGATGATCTTCTTCTTGATTCTTCTATATGTGATCCATGCGCCCTTCTAAAACATCAAGCCGATCAGCCAACTCAGTATTGGTGACTTCCTGGCCCTCCTCGGTTTCCTCCAATATAGGTGCTGACGTATGTTCATGAACCGTTGTGGCTTTCCTCTTTTTAGTAGCCATGTTGCCACGGGATTTGGAATAAGAAGTTATGGTAAATGGTTGCAATCCCAAGGCTATAGGCATATCATCCGTAACCTGGGCCCCCTTCCTCCTAAAGATCTCTGTGAGGGCACCTCCAAAGGGCAAAGCTGTCAACGAGTTAGGTTGCTCGCAAACATAAGCAATATGGTTCCATAGGTAGGAGGGTAAATCAATAGTCATTCCAGTACCAATTGCATAGATCAATCTGGCCCTAAGAGGTGTGCAGTCTGAATTTCGATTTTGAGGAAGTAAATTGGTGCAAGAAAACATGTGCAGAGCCCAGTCTTTATCAGTAAGTATTGAGGCTGGCTTTCTATATTCTGCCTCCCATTCTTGTCCTTCTGAGACGATTTCTGACACTAAATTTAGGAAAGGTGGTGTCCCTTCATCTGGATAAGAAAATTCGGGCCTTTGAACCCGGGGTAATTGAAAAACTTGGGCTAAATCATCCGGTGTAAGAATGATTTCAACTCCCCTAACCCAACTGACAAGGCGTTCTCTTCCTCGTCTCTTACTAATGGATCCTTCTTTGAAATTAGCAAAGAATTCTCGAACCAAGTCAACCACACAGTAGGCATTGAACTTAGCTATACCGAGCCATTGTCGCCCCTCAAAGTTTTGTTCTAATAGAAAGTCTTCACTTTTAAAATGTTCAATACTCCAATACCGTTCAACCACTACTGGTTTGTTTACCCAATTGTCATCGTAACTAAGTTCAGCTTCTGCCCTCCAAAATCGATTTCTATCAAAGACAGGCTCAAGTCGTCGATTGGCAGCATGCTTAGTCCGTGGGGGCATGGGAACTACAACCCAACAAGGAGAAATAATGAATCATTCTAATCAATCCTATGTCCACCCAAATGTGGTGGCCCCAATCTAATGACAATTCAATAGAGTAAACTCAATATACAGAGCTAATTCACCAAAAATTTCTTCTATAAATTCAAGGTATACCCACGGTAAAAAAAAAGTTTGTAAGAGATGCAAACTTGTAAATTCAATCAAATTAACACTACCTTTGAAGATTAATGTCTAAAGTGAGTGTTTTGGTGATAGAAAACATAACCCATGAAGCTTTGAAGCTTGAGGTGAACAAATAAGGGAAAATCCAACTAGGGCTTGAAGCAAAGATAAGAACATACCTTCTAGAAGAGTGGAAAATGCAGGAAATTGTTGATTTCGGCTGAAATAGGAGTTGAATCAACTTCTTTTTTTGAAGAATCTTGCACGGTTAGATGATTTCTAGGTTGTATTTTGCTAGAGAGAGGGAATATTGAAAAGGGGAATCGGTTTAGGGGCTGCCGAATTGAAGTTAACAGATGCAGAAACCATTTTATACCAGCCCGCAGGGTCCGGACCGTCCCTCAGGGGGTCCGAACCACAGTATACTCGGCCTACATCCCTCCTTGCAGGGTCCGGACCATTCCCTGGGGGTCCGGACCACAGAAACGGCTCTAATACTTGCTTGTTGCTCTAATTCTCTCAATTTTCCTAATAATACTAACTAAAAAGAAAGAAAAAAAACTAAAATAAATAAACGGCAAGCTAACCTAGATCTACTAATATACACTACAAATACTTAAATGCGGACTATTCATAAGGAGGGGGATCTAAAAGATCCCATGTTTCAATGCAAGCCGCAAAGTTTTGTAAGTATGGTTTCAACCTATGCCCATTCACCTTAAAACGATGTTTATTCTTTGGATTTTCAATCTCAATGGCTCCATGATCTGACACATGCGTTACTATGAAAGGACCTGACCACCTAGATTGTAGTTTCCCTGGGAATAGATGAAGTCGTGAGCGATAAAGTAATACTTTTTGGCCTTCATGAAATGATCGTCGAGCAATATGCCGATCATGTATTTTCTTTATCCTCTCTTTAGATAATAAGGCATTCTCATAAGCGTCATTCCGTAATTCTTCCATTTCTGTAATTTGTAATTTACGGTGTAACCCCGCCTCATCAAGATTAAAGTTGAAGTTCTTAATTGCCCAATAAGCTTTATGTTCTAATTCAACGGGCAAATGGCATGGTTTACCGTAAACTAACCTGTAGGGAGACATTCCTAGGGTAGTTTTATATGCAGTGCGATATGCCCATAGGGAATCTGTCAATCGTAGTGACCAATCCTTGCGGTTAGGATTAACCGTCTTTTCTAGGATTGTCTTAATTTCCCTGTTTGCAAGCTCTACCTGGCCACTTGTCTGGGGGTGATATGGAGTTCCTACTTTATGTGCCACCCCATATTTAAGAAATAGAGTGCCTACAGGTCGGTTACAGAAATGTTTCCCCCCATCACTAATTATCGCTCGAGGTACCCCGAAGCGTGAAAATATGTTTTCATGGAGGAATTTAAGAACTACTTTATGGTCGTTTGTCTTAGCAGCTACCGCTTCTACCCATTTAGAAACGTAATCAACTCCTACTAATATGAATTCATACCCAAAGGAGCTTGGAAAAGGACCCATGAAGTCTATTCCCCAACAATCAAATATTTCCAAAACAATAATAGGAGATAGAGGCATCATGTTCCTACGAGTCAAGCTACCTAAGCCGTTGACATCTATCACAGGTAGTACAGAATTGATGAACATCCTTAAATAACGTAGGCCAATAGAATCCACATTGTAATATCTTTGCAGCTGTTTTGTTCGTGGAAAAATGGCCACCACACGCTTGAGAATGGCAGAACTCAATTATTCCTTGGACTTCCCAGTCAGGAATACACCTACGGATAACTTGGTCAGGGCAGTATTTAAATAAATACGGATCATCCCAAAAGAAAACTCTTACATTCCTAAGGAATTTCTTCCTATCTTTAGAAGTCCATTCATCCGGGATTTGTCTTGTCACTAAGTAGTTAGCAATATCAGCATACCAAGGAGGGGTAGAGGCTGTTATTGCTTGCACATGAAATAGCTGTTCATCAGGGAAGCTATCATTGATTTGAGTATCATCTTTAGGATAGACTTCAACTGGTAAACGTGACAAATGATCCGCCACCACGTTCTCTACACCCTTCTTATCTCTTATTTCGAGGTCAAACTCTTGCAGTAGCAATATCCATCGGAGTAATCGTGGTTTGGCCTCTTTCTTGGTCAACAGGTACTTAAGTGCAGAATGGTCAGTGAAGATGATGACTGTTGAACCAATGAGATAAGATCGGAATTTCTCAAGGGCAAAAACAACTGCTAGTAATTCTTTTTCAGTTGTTGTGTAGTTCTTTTGAGTGTCATTAAGGGTCTTACTAGCATAATAAATAACATGTGCTTTTTATCTCTTCTCTGTCCTAGTACAGCTCCAATAGCATGGTCACTAGCATCGCACATCAATTCGAATGGCAGTGACCAATCAGGAGTTTGTAAAATAGGAGCTGTAGTTAGACATCCCTTGAGTTTTTCAAAAGCTTGCTGGCATTGATCAGTCCATTCAAAGGGTGTATCTTGTGTTAGTAATTTACACAAAGGCCTGGAAATTTCACTAAATGATTGAATGAACCTTCGATAGAATCCAGCATGTCCCAAGAAAGATCTAATATCCTTTACTGATTGGGGTTTGGGAAGCTTTTGAATCAGCTCTACTTTCGCCTGATCTACCTGAATACCTTCTTTTGAAACTATGTGCCCCAGAACGATGCCTTGTGTCACCATAAAATGACACTTTTCCCAGTTAAGGACAAGGTTCTTTTCCTCACATCGAGTTAATACTAGATCAAGGTGTTGCAAGCATTGCTCGAATGAGTCACCATAGACAGAGAAATCGTCCATAAATACTTCGACGATCTCTTCTACCATCTCACTAAATATGCTAATCATGCAACGCTGAAAAGTGGCAGGGGCGTTACATAGGCCAAACGGCATTCGTTTGTATGCAAAGGTGCCAAAGGGACAGGTGAATGTAGTTTTGGATTGATCCTCTAAAGCTACCTCTATTTGGTTATAGCCCGAATAGCCATCTAAAAAGCAGTAATAAGCACGCCCAGCCACTCTTTCTAAAACTTGATCTAAGAATGGAAGAGGAAAGTGGTCTTTTCTAGTACTTGCATTGAGTTTCCTATAATCAATGCATACTCGCCAGCCAGTTTGCACTCTCGTTGGGACTAGCTCATTATTTTCATTCCGAACTACGGTAATACCTGACTTCTTAGGTACCACTTGTGTAGGACTTACCCATTGGGAATCAGAAATTGGGTAAATTATCCCTACATCAAGCAACTTTAGTACCTCAGCCCGTACTACCTCTTTCATATTTGGATTGAGCCTTCTTTGCATTTGTCGTACCGGCTTGGCACCCTCTTCTAAATAAATGTAATGTGTGCAAAGGAGTGGACTTATACCTGTTAAATCTGCCACTGACCACCCTAATGCTTTCTTATGGGATTTTAACAGCTCTATCAAGGTATGTTCTTGGTCAGTAGTCAATTCAGAAGATATTACTACAGGGTATGTTTCTCCTTCACCTAGAAAAGCATACTTCAAATTAGAAGGTAATGGTTTCCTATCGGGACTTGGGGCTTTCACATTCGAAGATTGAGCTTTGTTCAATAGTGGCCCTAGATTTTCAAACATCGGTTTCCAATTACCTATTGACATTAATGGGCAAACGTCTAACCATTCATATAGCATGTTGCTGAGTTCACTAGGTATCATAAAATCCCCTTTTTCTATATCACTGCTTAGTATTCTTTCTAGAGGGTCTTCTATGAATTCCCTATCAACGTAATTCTGAACGATGGTTTCGACTACGTCTACCTCTTGTATTTCAGCCACCTCTTTTGGTTGTTTGGTAACATGAAAGATATTTGTTTCAAACTCTATGTTACCAAAGGACATCTTCATGGATCCATTCCTACAATTAATCAAAGCATTTGACGTTGCTAAAAATGGACGTCCAAGAATCACAGGTGTCTGATCAGGTGCTGACAAACTGGTTAGTGGTTGTGTATCAAGGATTATAAAATCCACCGGAAAATAAAAATTTTCCACTTGCACCAGTACATCTTCAACTATACCTCGTGGGACTTTTATAGATCTATCTGCAAGTTGCAGAGTCACACGGGTAGGTTTAATCTCTCCTAATCCTAGTTGCTCGTACACTGAATAGGGAAGTAAGTTCACACTAGCTCCTAAATCAAGAAGTGCTCGACTAACAAAGAATTCCCCTATATAACAAGAGATAGTAGGACACCCAGGGTCCTTATATTTCGGGGGTGTGCGACATTGAAGAATAGCACTTGCTTGTTCTGTTAGGAAAGCTTTTTCCTTAACATTCAGTCCCCTCTTCACAGTGCATAGCTCTTTCAAGAATTTTGCATACACTGGGATTTGTTTAATTGCATCTAAAAGAGGTATATTGATTTTTACTTGTTTAAAAACCTCTAGCAATTCAGCTGCTTGAGCTTCTCTCTTAGCTTTCAAGAACCTTTGGGGAAATGGTGCTTTAGGGATATACTCCCTAGGCACTAAGATAGATTCTTTTTCCTTTTGATTCTCCCCTTTTTCTTCCTCACTCTTCTCTTTCTTAGATTCCTCTTCCCTCTTAGATTTTTCTTCTTCCATGCCTATGGGTTGTTTTCCTTCCCTCCTATTATCTTCCGACATCCGCTTAGGTTCTAACTCTTCCCTAACCTCAACCATCTTAGGGTGAATGGTTTTATCTATAGTTTTACCACTCCTAAGCGTCGTGATGTTTTGTACCTGCTCAATATTGCCAGGCATATTGGAAGACCCTTCAACATTTTTCACTTGGGCAATTGGATTTGGACGTGGTTGAGCAGGGAATTGACCTTTAGGTTGTGTAGTCAACGTTTGAGTTAAAAGAGTCAACTGCCCCCTAATGTCGTCCAAAGTTCTATTATTTTGAGCCCAAAGTGTGGATTGTGTGTTCATGAATTGTTGAAGTGTTTCTTCTGTGGACCTCTTATTTGGGGGAATATATGGAGTATGAGAAGGTCCCACATTCTGAGGCAATCCTGGATTAGTGACTGAAACCTGAGGATTTGGAGGAGGTGGAGGGTGATAAGATTGTGGCATTTGAGCTGCTCCATCATTTCTCCAACTAAAATTTGGATGGTTCCTCACACCCGGATTATATGTTTCAGAATAGGGATTTCCTCCCAAATTCTGTCCACGATATGGAGGTCGGTATTGGTTTATTGCATGGATAGGAAGTTCACTAGATAGCTGATTTTGCACGACTTCTCTACACATGGGCATACTAGGACAATCATCCGTTCTATGAGATTGGCTATCACAAGCTACGCAATAGACATTTGCTATGGGTTCTTTAACTATAGGTGTGTCCTTTTTAATCTTAAGGGTCTCTATTTCTCGGGTCAGAGTTGCTAGTTTTGCCTTAAGATCATCGGTTTCACTTAAGTGATGCAAACCTCGAATAGGAGTACCATTAATATTCTGAGTATTCTGAGGTCCCGTGGTATCCCAAGTTTGTGCATTTTCAGCTAAGAATTCAAAATATTCATAAGCTTCTTCAGGGGTTTTATCGTAAAACTGCCCATTGCACATTGTTTCCACAAATTGTTTCAATTGTGGTGTCAGGGCTCCGTAGAAGATGCTAGCAAGACGCCAGACTTCAAATCCATGGTGAGGACAGGAATGTAAGAGAGTTTTAAACCTCTCCCAACTTTGGTAGAATGTCTCACCATGTTGTGAAGCGAAGTTCAGAATCTGATGCTGAATTGCATCAGTTCTATTAGGTGGGAAGAATTTCTTTAAGAATTTGGCTTGCATTTCATCCCAGGTGCGAATGGAATTAGATGGTAGGAATTCAAACCATCTAGCAGCCTTATCTTGCAATGAAAATGGGAACAGCTTAAGAAATACAAGCTCTATTTGGCATCCTTGATCCTTTATAGTGACACAAATGTTCCTAAAGCGAGTTAAGTGGTCATATGGATTCTCAGAATCCATCCCATGGAAAGTAGGTAACAATTGGATCATCCCTGGTTTAAAGTGAAAAGTTTGGTTTACAGGCCAAACTATGCAGGATTCAGGAGTATGCCTATTCTGCTACAAGATATCTCTCAAGGATTGTCTTGCTGCGACAGCTTGATCTTCAGCAGCCATTTCTAATGGTGGAGTAGGAATTCTAGGAGTTTGAGTTTCTCCTAAAGAGGGCTCTAATTCTAAAGGAACAGCTAATGATTCAGGGCGTAACAATCTACCGTCTTCCCCTCTAATCCAACCGTGCATAAGCCAAGCGAATCTTTCTAAGAAAAATTTAACTAAAAGAGATCAACTTTCAAATTTTTAAGTTTTAAATTTTTTTTTTTTTTTTATCCTAAAGATTCTAAGAACCTAAAAACTAAAATTGGCGTTCCCCGGCAACGGCGCCAAAAACTTGACCGCTCGTAAATAGTGCAGTGCTAATTAACCCCCAAGTGCAAGGGTGTGCGGTGTAACTGTAATTACGTAGAAAAAAACTTATTCATTCAATTTTGTGAAAAAATAATGGCCAAAAAATAACCTGCAATTTTTTATATTTGTATTTGTTATTAAACATGTGAAAATATAAATGACTATTTTATGAAAATTTAATAAGAACATTAAAAATTATTTTTAATGTACATAAGTATAATCTTTTTATATATTTATATAAATATAATATATTTTATTTTATAAATTTGAGTTATAAATTGTACACAAATTAATTTAATAAACAAATATAAGATTCACAAATTAATTATGTAGTATTAAAATTTTATTTGTGTGGTCCTCTTATTCAATGATTTGAACATAACCACTTGAAATACTAAAAAATATATATATGTATTATATTGTAACATATATCATATATGTATAAATAAATTGTTAACAATTAAAAAGTAAGCCTAAACTATAATTATATGTATCATATATATATTATATATTTTTAATTAAAGTAAAATAAATCAAAAATATTGTTGTTGATGATCGATGTTAAAAACTTCAAGGCATCGCCTCAATTCTAACTTCGCAACCAATTTTTTTTTCTTCTTTAGCTTGTACTAAGTTACTAGTGTATATTTATGCTACTAGGTAATTTAGGTCTCTAATAATGCATACAAGTTGCAACAGGACAAGTCTAGAGTGACGGAAGATTGGTTAGCTTCACGAGTTTTGTGAATTTATCGCGAAATTTGTGGTTATTGACAAATTATTACGATATTTTGATTTTTTTTTTTTTTTTTTGCAGTTTACTTAAATTTTAAAATTTTTATCAAAAATCCCGCGAATAAATCGTGAAAAATGAAAAATCTCACCGAATTTTATTACTATGGCCGAGAAGGGTGTGGCAAAGCAAATTGAAGAGGGTTTGTGAAATGAGAAGTGGGTTGTTGTTGTTTTGTTTTTTTTTGTATTTTTTTTAATTGTTGAATTGGGATTTAGCGAGTAAATAAAGATTTCTCGCCTTTGGCTATGGCTTTTGCGACAAAAGATTTCCTCGACTAGAGTCAAATATGTCTTTACAAAATTTTTTTGAGTTAAAAAAGTTACTTCGCTATTAGCGTTGAAGTAGATATTTTCTTACATATACCTCACTAACTATTAGTGAGAAAACCAAATTTTCTCATCTATATTATTTCGCAACAATCACCTCCCTCACCTATAATTTTCCATATTTCCCCAAATTTTCCACACACGTGACATTGCTTTTTGGCACTGTACATGTTTTGAACCTTATATAGTGAGGAAATCAGAAAATTCTCGCAAAATATAATTACTGGCGAGGAAATTTTTCCTCATAAATACCTTTCAAGCTATTTAGGAGAAAAAATTCTTTTAGTCACCTAAAACCTACTATTAGCGAGAAAATAAGTTTTCTCCAAAAAAAACTTTCCTCGCCTATATATACTTCATTTTCTTGGAGTGATACTTCCTGCTAAAGATTGTGATCCAACGGTGCTAGCTTGCTATGTTGTTTGTTAGGACAGCATGTTTTCCAGACTTGGTATTTTTTGTCTAATAGAGGATTACAGGGTTAACTAACTCGGTTGCCTGAGAGATGGGGGCCGAGTGAGCCCGGTGTCTTGCCGAGGGATGCCAATGAAAGTTGATTAATTCGAATGAAGAGTAGTTCTTTCGTCTTTGGGAGCCTGGAGGGAGGGTGGCTTAAGTAGCGGTACTTTGGGATTTTACATGTTTTAATGCAAGAAGGCTGGGTCAAGCTATCGTCTTGGTCAATACGTGGACAACGGAATACCGACAGGTGGCGAGCAGCAGCGGTATTTCAAAAGGAAAAAGGTGTTGGGTCCAAATTACGGTTCCGAAAATTCTGGCAACCATCGGCCAAGCTGTTGGGTTCGAAAAGGAATAAAAATGTGAAGTCGACGGCATATAGAGCCGCATTGCGATTTGATTTGTTACTACTACACAGTGGTGGAGCTACCACATCGGCTTTGGTGGGTCGTAATGCCAAGATTTTGAATTTAATTTATTTTTAGTATTATTAATATATAATATTTTCGCTTAACTATGGACCTATTTGAAGTAGTAAAAAATAAGAAAAAATAAGATAAAATGTGATTTTGAATAAATTTTAGCATTAAGTGTTTTTTCAAACTGTATTTTTGGGAAATGAATGGTGACAAACTGTTAAAACGGTTCTTTAAAATCTATTCCAACGAATTCAAAAAACCTCCAATTTGTATTTTGCACTGCATCATTTTGACGAAGTAAGACGATACGGTGGGAACGGTTTTGGCCAATTCATTCTAATGGTTTGTGTAGACTCATTCTACAATGGTACTCGTTCAAAAATTTTGGAGTTGAAGAACATGATTACCAAAAAAAAAAAAATTCCTACTCGGTTAACCTCCTCCTGCAGTTCGATTTTTTTAGCAAAATATTTAACTTTTTTAAAATTAATAAATGTGAGAACGTGTAAAAGTGTAATAGAGAATTTTAGTGATTTTTTTAGATTGTTAGAGTTTTATTTTATTTTTTAACACACCAAACGATACCTATGTATAAATCAGTCAATATTCAATCATGTCCTATTTATTTCTCAATTCATAATTCAGAGGAAAAAAATTTCTTATTTCAATTTAATATCCAATTTATAGTCAATTTAATACAAAACTATAACATAGGGCGAGAAGAATTTCTACCTCCGTACTATTTAGCATATAAGAGAGACGGACTCTTCGCATCTCTTAATGGGGGTGGTGTCTTGTCTCGTAGAAAGTTTCATCTCCTCTCGCAGGTCAACCATGCAACTGATCGGCTGGTCATCCACTTGGAGCCTGATGGTGTTACTTGTCCAAATGCGCGACGCCTTAGTCCCGTTTAAAGTAAGAAGAAATAAAATAAATTGAGATAAAATATAATTTAAGGTTAATTTTAATATTTTTTTTATGAAAAGTAATTAACTGTGAGAACGATTTTTCAATTCCGTTCTCATGGATTCAAAAAATTTCACAAAAAATAACTACAATGATATTCGTTTGAAAGTTTTCGACACGAAAAATATGATTGTATAAAAAATTTATACATTCGGTTAATATACTTTCAGATTTTTTATTTTTTTAGAGAAATATTAGAATTTTTTAAAATTCGTAATGACAAAAAAATTAAAAATAGAGAAATCATTAGAGATTTATAAAAATTTATAGAAGTTGTTTATAATGTCAAACGGGCCTTAATTGGTGAAGAATAGTTTAACTTTTGTTGGTATGCTTGATTACACTAGCGAACTTGTTTTGGGGTAGGACAAAATTCGGTGCATCTAGCCGACTTTTCTCAGTTTGCTTAGTAATTACGAGAGTGATGTTATTTTATAGGACAAAATTTGATGCATCTGCCAAGAGATTAAATTATAAATTGTAGGATAAAATACGAAGGAACGGCTAAAGTTAAATTAAAAATTGTGGGACAATTAATCAACAGTTAGGTATGTATGCTTGCGTCAACCCTCTCTTCATTCCATGAACTCTTCGTCATTCTACCAACTAATCTATATACTCGTGAAGGCCATGTAATAGTCGTACGAATCATGATGGACCACAGCAATAATTGCCGGCCACAATTGCAAAGACGAACCCAAAAAAAAAAAAAAAAAAAAAGCGGATCCATGATTAAGATTTGGTTTGAGAAGTAAAAAAAATTAATTTCTTTAAGTACCTAACAAGTACCTACTAGAAATTTAGTTTTTTCTTTTTTTGTGTTTAGAAAAAAAAATTAACCTTTTAGTAACTAACTTTTTAATTTTTTATTAATTAGATATTTTTATCTTTAAAAATTTAAAAGAAAATTAAAATATAAAATGATAAATTTAGTCATTTAAAAAAAGTCAAAAAAATAATAGGCAGTAGCTGAGTTACTAGATTCCAGTTCCAAACGGAACCTAAGGTCAATTGGGCTATTTGGGGTATTTATTTATTTATACTTTAAAAATATGATTAAAATAAATTTAAACTTAAGGAAATAAATTTTTCAAAATCATAAGATCTTCTCTTGTATTCTATTTATTTTTTTAATTTATACTTTAAGTATATGATTAATTTAAACTTAAATTTGAAGAAATAAAATATTTAACACCTTAAGATTTTATCTTGTATTTTCATGTTGAATTACATGTAGATAAAAACTATATTTTTTTATATTTTGGTTCTATTCGGAGTTTTGAATTTTACTGAAAAATACAAAAAAACTTTAAATACAAATTTTTTATTTTTTATTTCACTACAAAAATTACGAAATTATAATTTTTATCAAAATTTTACTCATTTTTAGCACTCCAAATACATCATTTTTCAGTGTTGTTATTTTTTAACATTTACATTTTGATCTTTAACTTATCGTATATCCTTATGTTCAAACATCTCGTATGTGGACCATCAATAGCACGCCTCCAGGCCCTAGTGACAAATGGAGAAGAATATATCATTTTTAACCAAATTTTGTCTTCCTTAACTCATTTATCGAGCTATATTCTCCTCTTCAACGTTTTATTCGTAGAACATCCCCCTTATCAATCAAGCATCTCTTGCGTCCATGTCAGCATATTTTAAAACTTTGTTTGAAAGATTGGAAAAGACTTGCAATGAGGTGCTCTCTCTCTCTCTCTCTCTCTCTCTCTCTCTCTCTCTCTCTCTCTCGTATTTTAAAGTTTTGTTTGAAATAGGCCCCTTCGGGGGTGGCCGAGTGGAAGTCGGGCTCGTCTTAGAGTTTGGGCCTTTCGAGGTTCCGGGTTCGACTCCCCCACGGGGGGTGGGTTACCGCTGTAATGGCGAGTGCCTAATGGCCTCCTCTCGGTCGTGCCGGTTAGCCAGGGCTTGCCTAGGCTGGTTAACTCTCCAGAGGCCTTTGCCGGCTAGGGTCCTAGAGCATGTTTCACCCTGTGCACACCCCAGTACAGGGTAGCGGTTGCGGACTTCCACGTACCAAAAGTTTTGTTTGAAATAGTGGAAAGAATTGGAATTCGGCGGGTTAAGAGTGGTTAGGATATAAAATACATCCTACTGGACCGTTTGATAAATGTTTTTGTCAAAAAGTTTTTTTCAATTTTAAATTTTCTTTATCAAAATTTTTCAAACTCAAATTCCTTCTCGTTCACATAATCACCAACTTTCTCTATTTTTTTTTTAACATTTAGAGAGCATTTAGAGTAAAAATAATTAATATAAATTAATAAAAGTTTTTTCTTTTTTGGTAAATAAGTGTATTTTGAATTAATGAGAAGAGTTACAATACCTTAGGACATTCTCCCGTAATACAAAAATTAAATATTTACAGCGTTTATGCTAGAGTTAGAAATTTTCTAATTTGTGTAAAAATTCCTATTAAAAGTAATACATTTTAATTTCTTGAATTGAAAAACCCGAACTTTAACTTCATACTTCTGGGGTGAGGAGAAGCCCGCGTCCGCTACCCATGGGTACGCACTGGGTGAAACCCGTCCCGTGGCCCTAGTCGACAAAGAACCACGAGGAGGTAAACCAGCCTAGGCAAGCCCTAGCTGACCGGCTCAGCCGAGAAGGCTATTAGATAGCCCTCTACAATTAGAAGAATGACTGTCCCCAAGAGGAGTCGAACCCGAAACTTATTGGTTCCAAACCCTTCAGCCCGCCATCTGAACCAACTCGACTACCCCTTTCGGGGTAACTTTAACTTCATACTTGATGACCTTAAGGATGGTGTTTGAGGTGTTAGAAGTGCCTTTGAATATCCTTACTTTTTTTTTCCAACCAACGTTATAAATAGTAGTTGACCAGGTAAGCTTATGCATAGTTCTCCATTATTTTACTAATGAATTTTTCAGTGGCCCAATTAATTTCATTCAACCAACCCTGTTGATAATAATATAATTGTAAAAAATTTAAATTTTATAAAAATTTGTAAAAATTTATTTTTTTATAGAGCTCCCAACAAACCCTTCAAATTTTTATCAAATTAATAAAAGTGAGACGTATCAACTTGTGACAAAATTACACAAAAATCGATAAAATTTGGCATGCTAAATAAAGTCTAATAATGCTGTAAAATAAACTTTTCTCTCTGTTAATTATGGGTGTGTTTGGGATAGTAAAAGATTAATAAAATTTAACAAAAATTATAATCTTATAATTCGTATAATGGAACAAAAAATTAAATTTTTTATTATGCTCCAAACGTAGCTATAACACATTAAGAAAGAATTGTTCCCCTCCCCCCTCTCTCCCCTCTTCTAAAATTCCCACAGATTCACCAATTTTCTCATCACAAACAAACACTAAAGAATTCTTGCCGCAAACTAAAATTAGTTGTTTTATAAAATTGTTTTATCAAAATAAAAATATTTTTAACAAACAATAGTTAACTATTAAAATTAATTATTATTAAAATATTAATCTATGACAAAATTATTTTTGATAGTTAATATTTTTTTAAATTATATTTAATAATATATATTTTATTTAAATTAATTATTATTAAAATAACAATTATTATCATGATTTATTTTATCGTAATATTTTATTAAGATTAAATGCTAACTTTACACCTTAATCAATTTATTCTTGTTCCAAACACAAATAACTTTTACTCATTTAAAATTTTTAACATTTCAAACATAATATAATTAAAATTTTTAATATTTCAAACATAATATAATTATTAACAGATGATATTTACTCTCAGTGCAAAGGTAAGTATCATAAACTTATTACTACATTAATTGTTGCTAAGATAATTTTGTAATCTTTTATTCTCAAAATTTTTCATCTCATATCAAACGTTTCCTAAATGGTTCTGTGTAACGGTCAATTAATAAAAGAATCGAATTACTACTTAATTGAAAGTATAAAAATTTGACAGTTACAATTGAAACATTTGGAACTAAAGTAACATTCTGAAAATAAATTGTAAAGGTGATTTTTATACTTTATTCTTAATTAAATTATAAAATAAAATAAAATTTTATATTATTATTAAAATTATAAATATAAATAATGCTTAATTTAGTCTTTAAAAATATTTTTTCATTCTTTTTGAGACCTTTCTTAATATTTATAAAAATTTTTTTATGAAAGTTAATTATGTCATTTCATATAATACACAAAGATAGCTAGCCATACAAGGAGAGTTTTGTTTAATTTTGAGTACGTTTGGTGCACTAAAAAATTCTGAAAAATTTTAAAAATTATTTATTAATTATTTACTTTTTATCTCATTACACGAATTATAAACTCACAAATTATATCAAATTATTTTATTTTATCTTCATTTTTTTACGACTCAAAACGCCTCTCATTTAATGAAAAAGATAAAGTATAGTATAAGAAATTATGTATAGAATGCATATAAGTTAACCTTTTTTTATTTTTTTTATTTATTTTCTTTTTATTTATTAATTTATTCATTTATTTTTGACAAACTAAACATAAATTAACAATTTCTCATCGCAGACAAACAGAAAGGGATTCTTGCTGCGAAATTGAACTCACAGCCAAACAGCCACAAATTAATTAATGAAAACGTGATAAGAAAGAAAAATAAAAAAGCAAGCTCATTTAGGAAACCAACTTCGGAGTGAGATTTGATAACGTGATAATAATATATTTCGTTTAAAATAAAAAAAAATAACAATGGAAAGAACAAATTATAAGAAGAAACTCTCAGCAGAAACAGAATCAGTCCGAAGGATTAAGGATCATCTTCCCACAAATGGCCTTTTGCTTTGCTTTCGACGATCAATTGAGAAATCAGTGCCGTCGGAGGTTGATCAATCGAGAAATCAGTGTCGTCTGAGATTGTTCTTGAGGAGCATCTCACGAAGCTCAGCGACGTCGATATCGTTGCCGTGATTTTCTGGCCTATAATAGCCGGTTACCGGATCTGGGACCCATGAAGAGGTCTTTGTTGACTCTTCCCCTTCTTTCTTTCCCATCACAGCGCCGCCACTCGCGGCCCCTCCATCTCTCACTGAACCAGACGCCGCCGCTGCCGCTGCGTATCCGCGCCTGTACAGTACATCAATCCATCACAGCAAAAATTATTTTAAAACTACAGTGCCGAATATGTATTTAGAATCATAATCGTAATTCTAACTTCTAAAACGCGTAGAAATCATGGTCGTGTGTAGATTCAACTTGGGAAAAGCGTCTCAAGAAATTCCAAGCTTGTCCGACTATCTAATCTAATCGCTATCGTCCACTCAACGTTTTTTTGCGTAATGGGGTTCAAAGGAAAACAGAGGAAACTTTTTTGAATCAAACAAACCACCTGCGAAGCTTAAAAAGGATTCTAAAATTTCCTCTCCTTTTCCTCAAAACAGAGCATCAAGCGAATTTAACAAAGAACACAAACGCAAACACAAAAACTAAAACCCATAAAATTAATGGATCTATGGACGAACATGCACTACCTGCTTACAGCAATGGAGACTCTATCGACGACGAAAGCAGAGAGAAGCCTAGCGTTCGAGACACAGCGAGCCATCTCTTCTCTCTCTCTCTCTCTCTCTTTTTCAATCAGAATTGGTCGCCACTGCGAAAAGTCTTTCGTCTCTGAATATTTCTATGCGGCAAACGAAAACCTCTCTTAGTAATGAGCACTATCTGTGTCGGGATGAAGGCTTCGCTAGGGTTATGAAGAATGGGTCTGAGGGAGAGGCGATAGAGAGTTTATATAGAAGATCCGCAGAGGAGAGAGAGAGAGAGAGAGCGAATAGGGTTTAATAATGTGAACAGAGGGCCGCGTCAAAGTAACGTCCTAATCGTTGCCAAAACAAAAAAAAAAAAAGCTTCTAAAAAATTTCAAACCACACGCAACTGCTCGACACCGACTCGAGCAGCCTTTATATTCCTCGTGTTGTTTGCTTAAAAACCAAGACGTGTACTAGGGCATGGGGCATCTCTCGTAATTTTCTTAAATAGAATTTTTAAAATGTATTAAAACATATTATTGTTTTACTTTAAAATTTTCTTATTTAATTGGTTATTGAACAATTTTTTTTAAATTTTCCCTTATTGTGTTAAAATATTTATTCTTAAATCTTTTTTTATTATTTATAATTTTAACATGTTTTTTAAAAACGTTTTCTCTCTTTTTTGAAATAATTATTAAGGAGGTACAATGATCCTCAAGTATAAGAATTTATTTTGATTGATCTCAATTTGAGAAAACAGATAAGGAATTATTAGAAGTCAAAAAAAAAATGATAATTTCCTTCTTTATTATAGAAGATTCTTTAAAATAAAGAATTTACTGAAGATGCCCTAGTACTAATGTGTGATGGAAAGCACCCATTGTGGTATCTCTTTTGTCCTTATCACCCTTTTTATTATTAAATTATCCATGTAATTTTTTATTCAATTTCAGCTTCTTTTGTAGTATTTGCAAACACTTCATTATTTTATTTATATTTTGGTGTGCTATAATGCCATTCTGCAATATAAAATATTATTTTTAGCCTTATTCATCGAGCAAATTCCTTGTTCTGAATCTTGTGTCATTAAAATTTATAAGTTTAAAATTTTGATGATCATTTTAATCTAAAAATTTGATAAGATTTCTATAACTCTGCTTTTTTAAAAAAAGCTAATCAATATGCATGTTTGGAGTATGTAAAAAACTTAGGGGCTGTTTGGAGCCAATAATTCTCTATAGAACTTCGTAAAACTTAAAAAAAACACTAACTTTTTATCACTTGCATCAATTTCGAAAAATTATATATCTATAATTAAGAAAAATGCAACAGAACCATAAATTAGGTTGGTGCCAAAAAAAAAGTAATAATAATAATGCGCTTCGCTCACTATTGAAAACAACATCCACAGGCGTTTACCAAAAATACATTCGAATGGTTCACTTAGCATGCGTTCAAATGAGTCAGGGATTAAATTGTAGAAAATATAAAAAAGTTGGTCACTATTCCAAGTTATAAAATGTCACAATTGGTTGCGCACTTCAAATGCTAGAAAGTTGACCATTTGATAGCTTTTAAAAAAAGAATGGCAACTTTTTTGGAGCCCTAATGTTTTTCCTTTCTGCTTAACTTTTAATTCGAATTTCTAGCTTCCCTTTTATGAAAAAGCTAATTAACATACTTGGAGAACATGGAAAGTCTAACATTTTCTGCCTAACTTTTAAGAAAATATTTTAGCAAATTTTATTTTTTTAAGTAAATATATATGATTTTTTAATTATAATTAATTATTGATTATAATTTATGTTAATTATTAATCATTTAGCATTATAGTGAATTAACAATTACTAACTCAAATATAACTAATTATTAAATTATAATTGACTCATCTAATACAATTAATTATTAATTAAATTACAGTTAATAATTAACATTAATTATAATTAATTATTAACCATTAATAATTCTAACTAATTAATAATATAAATTATAAGTAATTCATTGAATATAATTAATTTTTAATTAGAGTGTGATTTGAGCCATTGATAAAAGGCCTTGCGCTTAATGCTAGGAGCCTTGCTCAGAGTTTGATTAGCGCCTTGCACTTGAATGTCGTGTAAGTGCCTCGCACTTAACTCTAGGGTGAATCTATCTATATTTGAGTAGGAGAGCCTAACTCTATGGTTGATTAGTGCTTTGAGCTTATGAATCGAGTAAGTGCTTAACACTTAGCCTAATGATAAGGAGTCTAGCTTTGTGGGAAGTTTAACTCCGAGTGACAATGCTCAAGTTTGTGTTATATAGGCCTAGAAGCCGAGTGTAATGTGATTGTTGCAATTGATGCGATAAGATATGCTTTGGATTTGTTGAATGTGATGACAATTTATATTTTACCTTTGATTCCTTATCATGGATGACTAGGATGCATGTCAGATATCTCTATGGTAATTGTGACTCAAAAACCATGGGTTTAACCAATCCTAAGTCATTCTAAGTCTCTGGAGTGTTGCTCACTTAGATGAATGTTCTAGATTGATATGTGTTTCATTTCTAAGATAGTGTCAACCCAAGTGGGTGTGTTATATATTTTGTAGTATCACTAACGCATTAAGGTATACTAAGACGTGCTGAGGCATGGTATAGTATGTGATGACATATTATAAGATGTCCTAGCATGGCCTAGCATAGCATAAGATGATAATTAATCATAGTAACATGGCATAATATGATGATATGTCATAATATAATGTCATTTGTGATCTATGCCATAATGGCATGTGATGGGTCATGTGATGTCATAAGTTTCTTAAATTGTCTTAGGTAAATGTGATTATTATCATCCATCAGGCTTAGCCTATATGAAAGAGTTAAGACCAAATGATTCACTAATTGGGTACCTTTCATTGACAAAAAGGGTTCTATTTGTAATAGGGATTATCTAACCTAATCATGCAAATATTGTAATTTGATAATAAAAGAAATTCAAAAAAGAGAAACTAATTTGATAAGATTGTGGCATTTGGGCTCCATTATTTCTCCAACTGAAATTTGGATGGTTCCTCACGGCCGGATTATATGTTTCGGAGTACGGATTTCCCCCCAAATTTTGTCCACGATATGGAAGTCGGTATTGGTTTATAGCATGGATAGGGAGTTCACTAGATAACTGATTCTGCACAACTTCTCTACATATGGGCATACTAGGACAATCATCCGTTCTATGAGATTGGCTATCACAAGCTACACAATAGACATTCGCTACGGGTTCTTTGACTATTGGTGTGTCATTTTTAATTTTAAGGGTCTCAATTTCTCGGGTCAATATTACTAGTCTTGCCTTAAGGTCATCAGTTTCATTCAAGTGATGCAAACCTCAAATAGAAGAACCACTAGCATTCTGAGTATTATGAGATCCCGTGGTGTCCCATGTTTGTGCATTTTTAGCTAAAAAATCGAAGTATTCATAAGCTTCTTCGAGAGTTTTATCGTAAAACTGCCCATTACACATTGTCTCCACAAATTGTTTTAATTGTGGCGTTAGTGATCCATAAAAGATACTAGCTAAGCGCCAAACTTCAAATCCATGGTGATGACAAGAATGTAAAAGAGTTTTAAATCTCTCCCAACTTTGGTAGAACGTCTCACCATGTTGCGGAGCAAAGTTCAAAATCTGATGCTATATTGCATCAGTTCTATTAGGTGGAAAGAATTTCTTTAGAAACTTGGCTTGCATTTCATCCCAAGTGCGAATGGAATTAGATGGTAAGAATTCAAACCATCTAGTAGCCTTATCTTGCAATGAAAATGGGAAGAGCTTAAGAAATACTAATTCTAATGGGCATCCTTGATAGTGACACAGATGTTCCTAAAGCGAGTTAAGTGGTCGTATGGATTCTTTGAATCCATACCGTGGAAGGTAGGTAACAATTGTATCATCCCTGGTTTAAAGTGAAAAGTGTGGTTTTCAAGCCACACTATACAGGATTCCGGAGTGTGCCTATTCTGTTGCAAGATATCCCTTATGGATCACCTAGCTGCAACAGCTTGTTCCTCAGCCATTTCTAAGATTGGATTAGAGGTTCTAAGATTTGGAGATTCTCCTAATGAATTTTCAAGTTCAAAGAGAGGATTTAGAAACTCAGAACGTTCTAATCGACCGTATTCACTACGAGTCCAAAAGCTCATAAGCTAAGAAAGCTAAACTAAATGAATGAACTATGATCCAGACCAAAGACCTAGGTGTCTGGACCACTAAGTAAGGTTATGGGACTTAGGAAATTTTTTGGAAATTTTTAAGTTTTAGGTTTTTAAGTTTTTTTTTAATTAAAAATAAAAAATAAAATCAATCCTAAGATTCTAATAACCTAAAAACTAAGATTGGCTCCCTGGCAACGGCGCCAAAAACTTGACCGCTATTAGAATGTGCGTCTAAACTAACCCCCAAGTGCAAGGTTGTGCGGTGTAGTTTTAACTCGGTAAGTCTGAGGTCGAATCTACAAGGAACCTAAGTTTTAGTTTCTAAGTTATCAAGAATGTTCAAAACTCAAATACTGGGAAATTTTAAAAGTTCTCTGCCTAAATTCGAAAGTTGGAAAGTTTAAAACTTAACTAAACCTAAACAAGAATTAAATAAAGAAAGTTGCAAAGAAAAGAAATTCTTAATTAAAAATATTTTTGTAATTTTAGAAATACTTAGTTATGCATTCAAGATTTAAAGAAAGTTTGCTAACCTAATCAAGATCGTAAGAAAACAAGCAATTAATTTAGTAAATTAAATTCAATGAAATAAAACCCTTGATTTAACATTCAAGTTCAGGTGGAATGAAATCAATTTACGTTGTGCCTCGGTTACCAATTAAAATTTCACGTCAAATGAAAAATCAATTGGAAGATGTCTTCATTAAAGTTCTTTAAAAACACAATACACGATTTCATATTCACGTCTTATGGATTATGAAATCGGAAAGATTTTTCTTTAATAGGAACACTTGTGGTTTCAAACCCTAGTTTTTAATTTTAAGATTCTTCAAGAAAATTAATGTTTCAAAAACCTTTATCAGTGATCACCGGAATATGATCAAAAGTTTTTGTTTTCGAAAGTTCTTGAAATAGAAAAACCAGATTTGAAGAGTTTTCGTAGATGTTTACGCATTTGCGTATTCATCTACGAAAACCTAGCACAAACGTAAATAAACCATTCCACCCTCCCTATGAAGTTAAATCAAGAGAAAGAGACCTACGCTACCTGATTGGACATCAATTGATACATGTTTATACATTCAAATTACACTTGCACACATCATAAAAAGACATAAAATCTATGTTTTGTGCAGGTTTCATCTCTATATCTCCAAAGTGGATTGTGTGTTGATTTCCATCACAAGAACAAGAAATTAAGCTACATTGAGGATGTTGAGAAGAAAGCATGCTGCACAACACATCAAAGGATTGAAGCTATTTCAGAAGAAGAAGAAAATTCAGTTGAAATCAGTGCAAAGAAATCAGAATCACTATTCTGGAAATTTCTGCAGCAGGGGATCGTATTCGAATATGGGTTTACTGTATTCGAATATGAGCTTCTTCACAGCAACGAATTCCATGTGACCCCAACTTCCCCACGTGATGTAATCTGCAATCCAGGGAGGGCAAATCAGGAAAAGATATAGGAGAGAGAAGAAGCCATCATGAGGGGAACATTCGGTTAGAGGAGAGAGAAAAGAGAGGGGAGAGAAGAAAGGAAGAAAGAGGGAAAAAAAGACCCACGCGAAGAAACAGGGGGCATTCGGCTGAGATTTTTCAGATTTCGTAGAGGGAGTTTTAGACAGTTTTTCATTGAGAGTTCAGAGTTTGATATTGGAATTTTAATTCAGCATTGGAGTTTTGGAGATTTACACATTGAATTCATTCCAATTTCTGTAATCAGATTTTGAAGTCTAAATCCATTTAACTTTCAATTTCAGATTGCAATGTCTTCCAATCAGATTTCCATTTCTGTTTTTCTTCATTTCAACATGCTCGGCTAAGTTTTCTTGAGCCAAGGCAAGGGTAATGCCCTTCCAATGAATCTCAAGTGGCCGAACTTCATGAATTTACCTTGAGTTTTTATGGTTATCAAATCAATTTGCAGCTGGGTGTCTTAGAACTCATTGATTCAAGACCCGATTAATCCAACTTTGTATATCCTATTGATGAGTTCATAGGTGTTGCTTAACTTAGAACTCTCATGACATTGTTGTATGTGGGTTGCTAGAATTAGAACTCCTATTGTCCTTAAAATAGGTTATGCACATTGAGTGTTTAATCCATGGTTTGTTTCAATTGAAATTAGTTTTCTCAAAAATCAGTACAAATTGATTTGGTAAATTTATAAGCTCTTGGCACTTGAAATTCATTTGGATTGGTATTAAACTTGCCTTGCTCAACCTTTTTATCATTTAATCTTTAGTTTAAATTCACTTTGCTTTTGGAAAGTTAGTTCAAAATCATCAACCAACCAAATCAGATTTTAATTTTCTATTTTACATTTTTCTGTGAGTAGTGTTTTGCCAAATTAATCTCCATTAGAGTCATTCACTTCATTGCTCCCTAGATCCCTGTGGAAATGACCTGGGACTTACCAGTTATTTTGTGCTTCAACCACACCTTGCACTTGGGGGAAAACTTGTCTTGACTTACCTCACTTAACATTTTCTTTAACTTTGAATTTATAATCTGAATTTTCATTTGAGCTTTTATCTTGAAGTGAGGTAATTAAACAAGAACAAGCACTACCATATTTAAAGAATCCATTCACAATAAACAATTAATTAACAAGAAACAGAGGTTTTAGAAAAAGAAATCTGAACAAGAATTATACTTGCAGAAAATCAACCTACTCTAACATCATATCAAGATCCATTCGAATAAACCAATAACTATTCAATAATCAAGATATTTAAATTAAGAATGAATCTAAGAAAAAACTATTATTAAGAATGAAAATCAAATACCGTACTTCAATGCATCAAAAGAATGACGAATTACGAACAACAACGAAGCAATCCGACAAACGGCAATAAAAAGTCTTGAAATCATCTTCCAAAAAGAATGAAAAATAAAGAATCTAATCCTAAGAATGTCTTGAAAAGTCAGAGGAAAAGAAGAGAAGAAGTCCGTAAGAACAGCTACTCAATGGGTTTTTTATAACCCTTACAAGAAAGCCCTAAAAACGAAGAGGGAATTTAAGTTCGCGTGTCCAGGTGTCCAGACACCCAATGGGGGTGTCCGGACTGCAGTGAGGTCCAAAATCTTCTCTACACTCGGGTGTCCTGAAGGTGTCCGAACACCCTCCTTCCTACAATTGCACCTTATGCTATCCTTCGTCATTTTCTTCGTTTTTAACGCTCCCAATCACATTTATTGAACCTTTTTCACTACAATTAAGAAAAATAAACATAGTTAGCTTAGAAATTAATAAGAAGCATGAATTTAATAAGAAAATAAATGAATTTAAACTAAAACAAAGGCCTTACGATTACACTTTTCAAGTGTAATCAATCCACTTACCAAGCTTTAGTCTCCTTCAGTTTCACTCTTAGTTCCTCTTCTCTCAACTGCCAAACTCTCTCTCTCTCTCTCCCCTCCAATAATCCAATATGCAAACACAAAGCTTGGACTCCAAGAATGCTATAGCAGTCTCTCCCTCTCCCCTATTCTCATATCCTGGCTTGGACAAGATAAAAAATGACCAATGAGTGATTGAAAGAAAAAAGCTTTGGTTTGACACAGTGCAGAGAAACATAGGCACCCCACAATGGTCACGGGCGCCCCATGGCTCCCTTTGTGTTAAAAATGGCTAAGTCCGAAAATTGAAACCAATTTCGCAAACTTTGATCAATTTAATTTCCTAATACCTCACATTAATCAATTTAACAAATCACCACATATTAAGCTCATTAATAATCATCGATTCATCTTAATACGAAACACTAGATTATTATAATTTTTGTAAATAAAACTGACGAAAATATGAGAGAATGAGGGATAAAATAGGAAAAACACGTAAAATTTTAATTATTTAACATTTTTGTTAAGTTTTAACAATTGATTTTATATAAAAGGTGTCAATGTTAATAACATTTTAAAATAAAGAAGGCAAGTATAACTTTTAAATGTTGTGAGTGTTAAGTATAATTTTCCAAATATGAGTATTAAGGGGAAGCTAATGTAATTTACCCAAATTGAAAATAATTCAGTGAAATATATATTATTAATTTTGCTATGGCCATAATATTTTTTTATCAAGAACCAATTTTTCTTTGTTATATCTCTAACTGTAATTACGTAGATAAAAACTTATTCATTCAATTATGTGAAAAAATAATGGCCAAAAAATAACCTACAATTTTTTATATATGTATTTGTTATTAAACATGTGAAAATATAGATGACTATTTTATGAAAATTTAATAAGCACATTAAAAATTATTTTTAATGTACATAAGTAAAATTTTTTATATATTTATATAAATATAATATATTTTAGTTTATAAATTTGAGTTATAGATCGTACACAAATTAATTTAATAAACAAATATAAGATTCACAAATTAATTATGTAGTATTAAAATTTTATTTGTGTGGTCCTCTTATTCAATGATTTGAATATAACCAATTGAAATAACAAAAAATATATATATATGTATATATATATATTATATTGTAACATATATATCATATATGTATAAATAAATTGTTAACAAATAAAAAGTAAGCCTAAACTATAATTATATGTATCATATATATATATATATATATATATATTATATATTTTTAATTAAAGTAAAATAAATCAAAAATATTGTTGTTGATGATCAATGTTAAAAACTTCAAAGCATCGCCTCAATTCTAGTGCCGCAACCAAATTTATTTTTTTTTTATTTTTTCTGCTTCTTTAGCTTGCACTAAGTTATTAGTGTATATTTATACTACTAGGCAATTTAAGTCTCTAATAATGCATATAAGTTGCAACAGGACAAGTCTAGAGTGACAGAAGATTGGGTAGCCTCACAAGTTATGTGAATTTATCGTAAAATTCGTGGTGATTGACAAATTATTGTGATATTTTGATTTTTTTTTTTTGCGATTTACTTAAATTTTAAAATTTTTATCAAAATCCCACGAATAAATAGTGAGAAATGAAAAATCTAGCCGAATTTTATTACTATGGCTGAGAAGGGCGTGGCAGAGCAAATTGAAGAGGATTTGTGAAATGAGAAGTGAGTTGTTGTTGTTGTTGTTTTTTTTTTAATTGTTGAATTGGGATTTAGCGAGTAAATAAAGATTTCTTGCCTTTGGCTATGGCCTTTTGCGGCAAAAGATTTCTTCGACTAGAGTCAAATATGTCTTTACAAAATTTTTTTTGGTTAAAAAAGTTACTTCGCTATTAGCGATGAAGTAGAGATTTTCTTACGTATATCTCACTAACTATTAGTGAGAAAACCAAATTTTCTCGTCTATATTATTTCGCAACAATCACTTCTCTCACCTATAATTTACCATATTTCCCCAAATTTTCCATGCACGTGACATTGTTTTTTTGGCGCTATACATGTTTTGAACCCTATATAGTGAGGAAATCAGAAAATTCTCACAAAATATAATTATTGGCGAGGAA
Source organism: Vitellaria paradoxa (assembly GCA_019916065.1). Taxonomy (NCBI): domain Eukaryota; kingdom Viridiplantae; phylum Streptophyta; class Magnoliopsida; order Ericales; family Sapotaceae; genus Vitellaria; species Vitellaria paradoxa. Next base: position 17,699,894 of record CM034243.1, on the reverse strand, counting down.
ATGTTTCCTCGTAAATACTTTTCAAGCTATTTAGGAGAAAAAATTCTTTTGGTGACCTAAAACCTACTATTAGTGAGAAAATAAGTTTTCTCCAAAAAACTTTCCTCGCCTATGTATACTTCATTTTCTTGCAGTGATACTTCCTGCTAAAGATTGTGATCCAACGGTGCTAGCTTGCTATGTTGTTTGTTAGGACAGCATGTTTTCCAGACTTGGTATTTTTTTTCTAATAGAAGATTACAGGGTTAACTAACTCGGTTGCCTGAGAGATGGGGGCCGAGTGAGCCCGGTGTCTTGCCGAGGGATGCCAATGAGAGTTGATTAATTCGAATGAAGAGTAGTTCTTTCGTCTTTGGGAGCCCGGAGGGAGGGTGGCTTAAGTAGCGGTACTTTGGGATTTTACATGCTTTAATGCAAGAAGGCTGGGTCAAGCAACCGTCTTGGTCAATACGTGGACAACGGAATACCGACAGGTGGCGAGCAGCAGCAGTATTGCAAAAGGAAAAAGGTGTTGGGTCCAAATTACGGTTCCGAAAATTCTGGCAACCATCGGCCAAGCTGTTGGGTTCGAAAAGGAATAAAAATGTGAAGTCAACGGCATATAGAGCCGCATTGCGATTTGATTTGTTACTACTACACAGTGGTGGAGCTACCACATTGGGTTTGGTGGGTTGTAATTGTAAGATTTTGACTTAAATTTATTTTTAGTATTATTAATATATAATATTTTCGCTTAAAATGTAGTAAAAAATAAGATAAAAAATAAGATAAAACGTGATTTTGAATAAATTTTAGCGTTAGGTGTTTTTTTAAACCGTATTTTTCAGAAATGAACGGTGACAAACTATTAAAACGGTTCTTCAAAATCCATTCGAATGGATTCAAAAAGCCTCCAATTTGTATTCTACATTGCAGCATTTTGACGAAGTAAGATGATACGGTGAGAATGATTTTGTCCAATTTATTCTAATGGTTTGTGTAGACTCGTTCTATAATGGTACCCGTTCAAAAGTTTTAAAGTTGGAGAACATGATTACAAAAAAAAAAATTCCCTACTCGGTTAACCTCCTCCTGCGATTCGATTTTTTTTAGCAAAATATTTAACTTTTTTAAAATTAATAAAGGTGAGAACGTGTAAAAGTGTAATAGATAATTTTAGTGATTTTTTTAGTTTGGTGGAGTTTTATTTTATTTTTTAGCATATCAAACGGTGCCTATATATAAATCAATCAATATTCAATCATGTCCTATTTATTTCTCAATTCATAATTCAGAGGGAAAAAATTTCTTATTTCAATTTAATATCCAATTCATAGTCAATTTAATACCAAACTATAACATAGGGCGAGAAGAATTTCTACCTCCGTACCATTTAGCACATAAGAGAGACGGACTCTTCGCATCTCTTAATGGGGGTGGTGTCCTGTCTTGTAGAAAGTTTCTATCTCCTCTTGCAGGTCAACCATGCAACTGGTCGGCTGGTCATCCACTCGGAGCTTGATGGTGTTACCTGTCCAAATGCATGGCGCCTTGGAGTTGCACGTGCTTCTTAATTGGTGAAGAATAGCTTAACTTTTGTTGGTTTGCTTGATTACACTAGCTAACTTGCTTCAGGGTAGGACAAAATTCGGTGCATCTGGCCGACTTTTCTCAGTTTGCTTAGTAATTATGAGAGTGATGTTATTTTATAGGACAAAATTTGATGCATCTGCCAAGAGATTAAATTATAAATTGTAGGATAAAATACTTGTGGGACAATCAATCAATAGTTAGGCATGCATGCTTGCGTCAACCCTCTCTTCATTCCATGAACTCTTCGTCATTCTACCAACTAATCTATATACTCGCGAAGGCCATGTAATAGTCATACAAACCATGATGGACCACCGCAATAATTGCCGGCCACAATTGTAAAGACGTAAAGAAAAAAAAACGCGGAAGCATGATTAAGGTCTGGTTTGGGAAATAAAAACGTTAATTTTTCTTTTTTAATTACCTAGAAGTTACTCACTAGAAATTTGGTTTTTTTTTTTTTTTTTTTTTGAGTTTGAAAAGAGAAAAAAAATTAACTTTTTAGTAACTAACTTTTTAATTTTTTATTAATTTGATATTTTTATTCTTAAAGATTTAAAAGAAAATTAAAATATAAAAAGATAAATTTAGTCATTTAAAAAAAAGTCAAAAAAATAGTAGGTAATAACTGAGCTACCAGTTACCAGTTCCAAATATAACTTAAGGTAAATTTGGCTATTTGGGGTATTTATTTATTTATACTTAAAAAATATGATTAAAATAAATTTAAACTTAAGGAAATAGATTTTTCAAAATCATAAGATCTTCTCTTGTATTCTATTTATTTTTTTAATTTATACTTTAAATATATGATTAAATTAAACTTAAATTTGAAGAAATAAAATATTTAACACCTTAAGATTTTATCTTGTATTTTCATGTTGAATTACGTGTAGACAAAAATTATATATATTTTTTTTTATATTTTGATTCTATTTGGAGTTTTGGATTTTACTAAAAAATACCAAAAATCTCTAAAAGTAAATTATCTACTTTTTATCTCATGCAAGAATTACGAAACTATAATCTTTATTAAATCTTAACTAATTTTTAGCACTCCGAACGCATCCTTTATCAGTGTTGTCATTTTTTAACATTTACATTTTGATCTTTACCTTATCGTATGTCCTTATGTTCAAATATCTCGTATGTGGACCAGCAATAGCACGCCTCTAGGCTCTAGTGACAAATGGAGAAGTATATGGTCTTGCTTGGAGTTAGTAAAAAAAAAATATAAAATTTTATAAAATTTTACAAATATAAATTATGAGATTATAAATTTTAAATTTTTTACTCATTGCATGAAACACGAAACATCAATTTTTACAATTTTATACACTTTTATATAACTCCAAATTTTTTCATTCTTTAACTCATTTATCGACCTATATTCTCCTCTTCAACGTTTTATTACTAGAACATCCCCCTTATCAATCAAGCATCTCTTGCATCCATGTGAGCATATTTTAAAACTTTGTTTGAAAGAATGGAAAGAATTGCAATGAGGCGCTCTCTCTCTCTCTCTCTCTCTCTTATTTTAAAGCTTTGTTTGAAAGAGTGGAAAGAATTGGAATTAGGCGGGTTAATTAAGAGTAGTTAGGATATAAAATATATCCTAGGGGACCGTTTGATAAATGTTTTCGTCAAAAAGTTTTTTCAATTTTAAGTTTTCTTTATCAAAATTTTAAAAGCTCGAATTCCTTCATCACCAACTTTCTCTATTTTTTTTTTTAACATTTAGAGAGCATTTAGAGTAAAAATAATTAATATAAATTAATAAAAGTTTTTTTTGGTAAGTAAGTGTATTTTGAATTAATGAGAAGAGTTACAATATCTTGGGGCATTCTTCCGTAATACAAAAATTAAGTATTTGTAGCATCTGTGCTAGAGTTAAAAATTCCCTAATTTGTGTAAAAATTCTTATTAAAAGTATTATATTTTAATTTCTTGAATTGAGAAACCCAAACTTTAACTTCATACTTAATGACCTTAAGGATGGTGTTTGAGGTGTTAGAAGTACCTTTGAATACCCTTGTATTTCTTTCCAACCAATCGTTATAAATAGTAGCTGACTAGGTAAGCTTGCATGCATAGTTCTCCATTATTTTACCAATGAATTTTTCAATGTCCCAATTAATTTCATTCAACCAATCCTGCTGTTTGTAATATCATTATAAAAAATTTAAATTTTATAAAAATTTGTAGAAGTTTATTTTTTTTACAGAACTCCCAACAAACCCTTCTAAGTTTTTATCAAATGCATAAAAGTGAGAGGTATCAACTTGTGACAAAATTACACAAAAATAGATAAATTTTGGCATGCTAAATAAAGCCTAATAATGTCATAAAATGAACTTTTCTCTATGTTGTTTTGCAAATTATAGGTGTGTTTGGAATAGTAAAAAATTAATAAAAATTTAACAAAAATTATAATCTTATAATTCATATAATGGAACAAAAAGTTAAATTTTTTTATTATGCTCCAAACGTAGCTATACCACATTTAGAAAGAATTGTTCCCCCCTCTCTCTCCCCTCTTCTAAAATTCCCACAGATTCATCAATTTTCTCATCACAAGCAAACAGTAAAGAATTCTTGCCGCGAAATTGAACTCACAGCCTTGCCCACAAATTAATTAATGAAAACGCGATTAGGAGGAAAAATCAAAGATTATTTAGGAAACTAACTTCGGAATGAGATTTGTTCACATGATTTTGACATATTTTGTTTAGAACAAAACAAAAATAACAACGGAAAGGACAGATTATAAGAAGTGACCCTCTACAGAAACAGAATCGTATCATCTTCCCACCAATGGGTTTTCGTCTAAAATTAATGTTTAATAAATAATAATTAATTATTAGAATAATTTATTTTATTAAAATATTTTATAAAAGACTATGTACTGTATTAAGATAATTTATTAAAATTAATAATTTATTCAAACAAACTAAAATTAGTTGTTTTATTAAATTGTTTTATCAAAATAAAAATATTTTTAACAAATAATAGTTCACTATTAAAATTAATTACTATTAAAATATTAATCTATGGTAAAATTATTTTTGATAGTTAATATTTTTTTAAAATTATATTTAATAATATATATTTTATTTAAATTAATTATTATTAAAATAACAATTATTATCATGATTTATTTTACCGTAATATTTTATTAAGATTAACTATTAACTTTATCCCTTAATCAATTTATTCTCGTTCCAAATACAAATAACTTTTGCTCATTTAAAATTTTTAACATTTCAAACATAGTATAATTAAAATTTATAACATTTCAAATATAATATAATTATTAACGGATAATATTTACTCTTAGTGTAAAGATAAGTATCATAAACTTATTACTACATTAATTCTTACTAAGATAATTTTGTAATCTTTTACTCTCAAAATTTTTCATCTCATATCAAATTGTAAGGATGATTTTTATACTTTATCCTTAATTAAATTATAAAATAAAATAAATTTTTATATTATTATTAAAATTATAAATATAAATAATGTTTATTTTAGTCTTTAAAAATATTTTTTCATTCTTTTCGAGACCTTTCTTAAAATTTATAAAAATTTTTTATGAAAGTTAATTATGCCATTTCATATAATACACAAGGATAGCTAGCAATACAAGGAGAGTTTTGTTTAATTTTAAGTACGTTTGGCGCACTAAAAAATGTTGAAAAATTTTAAAAATTTTTAAAAATTATTTACTAATTATTCACTTTTTATCTCATTACGTGAATTATAAATTCATAAATTATATCAAATTATTTTATTTTATCTTCTTTTTTTATCACTCTAAACGCCTCTCATTTAATGAAAAAGAAAAAAGTACAGTATAAGAAATTATTTATAGAATGTAAATAGACTAACTTTATTTTTATTTTTATTTATTTTTCTTTTTCTTTTTCTTTTTTTTTTTATTTATTAACTAATTTATTTATTTTTGACAAACCAAACATGAATTAACAATTTCTCGATCATCGCAAACAAACAGAAAAGGATTCTTGCTGCGAAATTGAACTCACAGCCAAACAGCCACAAATTAATTAATGAAAACGTGATAAGAAAGAAAAATAAAAAAGCAAGCTCATTTAGGAAACCAACTTCGGAGTGAGATTTGATAACGTGATAATAATATATTTCGTTTAAAATAAAAAAAAATAACAATGGAAAGAACAAATTATAAGAAGAAACTCTCAGCAGAAACAGAATCAGTCGGAAGGATTAAGGATCATCTTCCCACAAATGGCCTTTTGCTTTGCTTTCGACGATCAATTGAGAAATCAGTGCCGTCGGAGGTTGATCAATCGAGAAATCAGTGTCGTCTGAGATTGTTCTTGAGGAGCATCTCACGAAGCTCAGCGACGTCGATATCGTTGCCGTGATTTTCTGGCCTATAATAGCCGGTTACCGGATCTGGGACCCATGAAGAGGTCTTTGTTGACTCTTCCCCTCCTTTCTTTCCCATCACAGCGCCACCACTCGCGGCCCCTCCATCTCTCACTGAACCAGACGCCGCCGCGGCCGCTGCGTATCCGCGCCTGTACAGTACATCAATCCATCACAGCAAAAATTATTTTGAAACTACAGTGCCGAATATGTATTTAGAATCATAATCGTAATTCTAACTTCTAAAACGCGTAGAAATCATGGTCATGTGTAGATTCAACTTGGGAAAAGCATCTCAAGAAATTCCAAGCTTGTCCGACTATCTGATCTAATCGCTATCGTCCACTCAACGTTTTTTTGCGTAATGGGGTTCAAAGGAAAACAGAGGAAACTTTTTTGAATCAAACAAACCACCTGCGAAGCTTAAAAAGGATTCTAAAATTTCCTCTGCTTTTCCTCAAAACAGAGCATCAAGCGAATTTAACAAAGAACACAAACGCAAACACAAAAACTAAAACCCATAAAATTATTGGATCTATTGACGAACATGCACTACCTGCTTACAGCAACGGAGACTCTATCGACGACGAAAGCAGAGAGAAGCCTAGCGTTCGAGACACAGCGAGCCATCTCTTCTCTCTCTCTCTTTTTTTTTCAATCAGAATTGGTCGCTATTGCGGGAAAGTCTTTCGTCTCTGAATATTTCTATGCGGCAAACGAAAACCTCTCTTAGTAATGAGCACTATCTGTGTCGGGAAGAAGGCTTCGCTAGGGTTATGAAGAATGGGTCTGAGGGAGAGGCGATAGAGAGTTTATATAGAAGATCCGCAGAGGAGAGAGAGAGAGAGCGAATAGGGTTTAATAACGTGAACAGAGGGCCGCGTCAAAGTAACGTCCTAATCGTTGCCAAAAAAAAAAGCTTCTAAAAAATTTCAAACCACACGCAACTGCTCGACACCGACTCGAGCAGCCTTTATATTCCTCGTGTTGTTTGCTTAAAAACCAAGACGTGTACTAGGGCATGGGGCATCTCTCGTAATTTTCTTAAATAGAATTTTTAAAATGTATTAAAACATATTATTGTTTTACTTTAAAATTTTCTTATTTAATTGGTTATTGAACAATTTTTTTTAAATTTTCCCTTATTGTGTTAAAATATTTATTCTTAAATCTTTTTTTATTATTTTTAATTTTAACATGTTTTTTAAAAAAGTTTTCTTTCTCTTTTGAAATAATTATTAAGGAGGTACAATGATCCTCAAGTATAAGAATTTATTTTGATTGATCCCAATTTGAGAAAACATGAGATAAGGAATTATTAGAGTAAAAAAAAAATGATAATTTCCTTCTTTATTATAGAGGATTTTTAAAATAAAGAATTTACTGAAGATGCCCTAGTACTAATGTGTGATGGAAAGCACCCATTGTGGTATCTCTTTTGTCTTTATCACCCTTTTTATTATTAAATTATCCATGTAATTTTTTATTCAATTTTAGCTTCTTTTGTAGTATTTGCAAACACTTCATTATTTTATTTATATTTTGGTGCGCTATAATGCCATTCTGCAATATAAAATATTATTTTTAGCCTTATTCATCGAGCAAATTCCTTGTTCTGAATCTTGTGTCGTTAAAATTTATAAGTTTTAAATTTTGATGGTCATTTTAATCTATAAATTCGATAAGATTTCTATAACTCTGCTTTTTTAAAAAAAGCTAATCAATATGACTTACCAAACAAAAAAAAGCTAATCAATATGCATGTTTGGAGTATGTAAAAAACTTAGGGGCCGTTTGGAGCCAATAATTCTCTGTAGAACTTCGTAAAACTTTAAAAAAATACTAACTTTTTACCACTTGCATCAATTTCAAAAAATTATATATCTATAATTAAGAAAAATGTAAGAGAACCATAAATCAGGTTGGTGCCAAAAAAAAGTAATAATAATAATGCGCTTCACTTACTATTGAAAACAACATCCACAGGTGTTTACCAAAAATACATTCGAATGGTTCACTTAGCATGCATTCAAACGAGTCAGGGATTAAATTGTAGAAAATATCAAAAAGTTGGTCACTATTCCAAGTTATAAAATGTCACAATTGGTTGCGCACTTCAAACGCTAAAAAGTTGACCGTTTGATAGCTTTTAAAAAAAGAATGGCAACTTTTTTGGAGCCCTAATGTTTTTCCTTTCTGCTTAACTTTTAATTCGAATTTCTAGCTTCCCTTTTATGAAAAAGCTAATTAACATACTTGGAGAACATGGAAAGTCTAACATTTTCTGCCAAACTTTTAAGAAAATATTTTAGCAAATTTTAATTTTTTAAGTAAATATATATGATTTTTTTAATTATAATTAATTATTGATTATAATTTATGTTAATTATTAATCATTTACCATTGGAGTGAATTAACAATTACTAACTCAAATATAACTAATTATTAAATTATAATTGACTCATCTAATACAATTAATTATTAATTAAATTATAGTTAATTATTAACATTAATTATAATTAATTATTAACCATTAATAATTCTAACTAATTAATAATATAAATTATAATTAATTCATTGAATATAATTAATTTTTAATTAGAGTGTGATTTGAGCCATCGATAAAAGGCCTTGCGCTTAATGCTAGGAGCCTTGCTCAGAGTTTGATCAGCGCCTTGCACTTGAATGTTGTGTTAGTGCCTCGCACTTAACTCTAGGGTGAACCTATCTGTATTTGAGTGGGAGAGCCTAACTCTATGGTTGATTAGTGCTTTGAGCTTATGAATCAAGTAAGTGCTTAACACTTAGCCCAATGATAAGGAGTCTAGTGACCGCTCTCTAATTTGGTAGTGACTCATTCTCAAGTATAAGAGATCGGTTGAGTCTAGTCTAGGTGAGTCCTAGGTCATCTTCCACAGGGAACAAGGGTGTGCCTAAGTATTGGAAAACTTTCTTTCACAAGCACTTGCAACAATTTTCAAAAATAAAAGATGAAAATCTATTTTTTTGGGGGTTTTCGAATAAGTAATTGAAAATCTGATTTGAAAGTAATTGGGAAAACGATTTGAAAATTTAGAAGAAATACACTTAAACAAAAAAAAAATGAAACACTAGGAAAACAATCAATTTAAAACTTAACTGATGATGTGAATTACTTAAACAATTAGATGAATGGAAATACTTGGTTTTAACCTGGTCCCGTAATGTCCTCGAAGGCTTGAACTTGGATGTGAAATTAACTCAACCTAACCTTTACACATGTAAGATTAGGCCGGAAAATTCAACGTTAAAAACCTTATTTCGTAAAGAAATTGTAATTCCGGGGTTTTGAAGTCAAGTTCGAAATCACCGGGACATGGACTTGAGCTTGGATTCATGCTAGTGTAACAGAGGTCAATTATATCACAGGGTTTCGTTTTCGAAAATCAACCTAAAATTACAATTCTTACGTTATCATTCAAAAGAAAATAAATTCATTTCAATTTGCTTTATCCAAGCCCAAGACCTTCGATTTCATTACAAACCTAGGTTAAAACCAAGAAAAGCCCTAACCTAGCATAGCGAAAGTATAAACAAAGCAATTCGAAAAGAGAAACATCTTCATCATGCAACAAAACACAAGAACAAAATAGACTGAAAAGATTTAAAACAATTTTGAAAGCAAACCAATCCAAACTAAGACTACGAAACCCTACGAAGCGAACATACAAGACAAAGCAGAGAGAACATGAACCTTATATGAGAAATGAATTAACAAGTAAAACTTACACGCAAATCTAATTGCAAAGACCAAATAGAACTTGAACAATCCAAAAACGAAAACAAAAATCCAATCCTTAGTGCAACATATTAATGTAACCCTCCTCTAAAACTCTTAGAGAATAAAACCTAAACTTCTCCTAAGGTTCTGACCCTCGATACATCAGAAATCTACCCTTTTATATCTTTACATAATTCAGGGGCAAAATGGTAAAATTACACTCTAACTTCTTCTGAACATGTGCTGGAGAAGACATCATGGGCGCCCATGGTTGATGTGGGCCACCCATGGTACAAGTGTTTGATGAAGTTCTCAAAGAATGGCATGAAAAATAGTCAAAAACTTCCTCTCTGTAGGTGCCCACCTGATGAATAGTGGGACGCCCAAGGGTATAGGTGGGGTGCCTATGCTCTGGTTCCTCCAACTGTTTGATGAAATGTCTCTTAGGCCTGACTTTCCTCTTCAAAAACAGCTCTCTGTGGGCGCCCACCTGATGACGAGTGGGCCGCCCATCCTCAAGTGGGGCACCCATGGGTCTAGGTGGGGCACCTATGGTCCTTTTCCTTAGCTTTCTTCTTCATCTCTTCACTTTTCTAACTCCTTTTTGCACCCATTTCCTCAAGTTTGAGCATGTAACCCTGCAAAATCCCATAAGTGCATCAATATGCTTATTTTATAATAATAATAGCAAATAAAGGTCCAACTAATAGTTAAATGAACATAGTAATTTAACATGGAATGCACCCAATCATCTAGCTTTGTGGGAAGCTTAACTCCGAGTGATAATGCTCAAGTTTGTGTTATATAGGCCTAGAGGCCGAGTGTAATGTGAGTGTTGCAATTGATGCGATAAGATATGCTTTGGATTTGTTGAATGTGATGACAATTTATATTTTACCTTTGATTCCTTATCATGGATGACTAGGATGCATGTCAGATATCTCTATGGTAATTGTGACTCAGAAACCATGGGTTTAACCAATCCTAAGTCATTCTAAGTCTCTAGAGTGTTGCTCACTTAGATGAATGTTCTAGATTGATATGTGTTTCATTTCTAAGATAGTGTCAACCCAAGTGGGTGTGTTATATATTTTGTAGTATCACTAATGCATCAAGGTATACTGAGACATGCTGAGGCATGGTATAGTATGTGATGACATATTATAAGATGATAATTAATCATAGTAACATGGCATAATATGATGATATGTCATAATATAATGTCATTTGTGATCCATGCCATAATGGCATGTGATGGGTCATGTGATGTCATAATTTTCTTAAATTGTCTTAGGTAAATGTGATTATTATCATCCATCAGGCTTAGCCTATATGAAAGAGTTGAGACCAAATGATTCACTAATTGGGTACCTTTCATTGACAAAAAGGGTTCTATTTGTAATAGGGATTATCTAACCTAATCATGCAAATATTGTAATTTGACAATAAAAGAAATTCAAAAAAGAGAAACTATATTTACATAAGAATTGTAAAGAGAGGAACTCTAATGCTTCTTGAATTTCCTTGAATGCTTTGAGTGAATTTCATGATGGTTAAAATGATTTGGTGGAGTTTTTATTTATATACTTGATTTTGTGTCTCGAAAAAGCTTATAAAATAGAACTGGGCAGATTTTACTGAAAATCACACTAGGTGCAAAATTTTCTGCCTGTTCAAAAATGTAGAATTTTCTTACATAGGTTGTTAGGAAAAAAAATCTTTACACAACATTTTAAGTTGAAAAGTCTACACGGCAGGACGGACAGAGTTCCTTGCATAGCACAATGGCAGAATGCATTACACTACACAAGGGGGAAAGGGGGCTTACCCTTAGCCTTGCCACCTCTTAGACCTGCACGTGCCCATTTTGGGGCCATTTTTGTTGAAATAGTTTGACATAAATTATTGGATTCATTTCCTAACAGTTTAAGCTTTTAAGACAATTGGTGACTGAAGTATCCAAAAATCTAATAAGATTCTTTGCTATTGTGTCCAACTAGGTGGAAAGGTACTGCCAATGTGGTGAGATGAAGTGGTGTTAGTGTCTTAGGTTTCTCAATTCATCTTTTGAATCTTGAAACAAAACTACTAGTTAGACGGCGTTCGGCCAAATGCCCCTCCGACCGCCAAGTCAGAATATGTATAGAAGAAAGAAGAGTTCAAAATTAATTTTAGTAGAATTCTTATATGGTGAATGGTGCTTACCCCTCTTTTTTATCCTTTATGAATTTATAAGTTCTTAGGCACATATCGTCCTTCTTCGGAAGATGATCCTACCCGGATATCATGGGTAACAGTGCCACTATGGTCGAAGCTACGCTGGGTAGTTGGAGCAGGTGCGATTGGGGTTGTAATCAGTAGTAGATATAAGCGTACCTCTTGTACTCCTCAATTAATACAGCACAAAAGATAGTCACCTTCACAACCACTGACTTGGCCCCTCTTTGGATACGTGCCACGTGTCCGAGTTCGATTTCAGATGTATGCCATGTGTTTGAGTTCTGTCTCAGATGTACACCATATGTCCAAGTTCCCCTTCCAATCGCCCCCAGCTCTTGTGTGTGTGGGATGCTTGGCACACGAAGAAGAGCTAGAAGTAGTGTTAAATGTATATATGCATGTTCAGACAGTACCTAGCCTGATCGGCATACCTTGTATATTTGGTAATATACGTATATAAGCATTATTAATATAAGTTATACACATTAGGAATATGACAGCTGGGGGCATCAATGGGCCATAAATGGGCTAGTCCAAGCGACACTGACACAGGCCCGCACCATATAAGGCACGCTAAAAGTCCTTTCATTATAAATATAATGTGTTACCCCTTCATCTTCTGCCTCTTCACCTTCTTTCTCTATAAATACACACTCTCTACATCTATGGAGGTATTTTTACATCTTCGAGTTTTTAAGGCTCTTATAAATCCTGTGTCTTGAACATTCTTTCGCTTTGTTTTGTTCGAGCTTGTTCTGTGTCCGATTAGAACCTGCATTACCGAATTGCATCTAGGTTGAGAGTTAACCTCCATTTCTTCCTCTTGTTTTAGTTTTCCTAAGGATGAGAAAATTCTTGAACACTCTTGGAAGCTGGGGGATATGGAGGCCTTTAGCGCTAGGCACCAAATCCTCGATTCCATTCAGTTAACCTTACCTTGGGGTAGATGATTTCAGCATAGTTGAAAATAAGGGGCTATGAGTAGACGCGATGGCTGTTAGTGGCTAGAGAAGAGTGTAGGGTGACTCTTCTACTCTAGCTCCTTATTTGACACTTACTTTTTTTAGTCGAGATTTACCTTGGGTAGATGGCTCTGAATGGGTATAGGATCCTCGTAGGAGTTATAAAGCTTAACATAATCTTGCGGGTCAAACTAGGTTCTCACGAAATTCTTCACTGCTACGTCATGACCCCATCAAAGAACAATCGATACTATCTAAAGTGCCGGGTAGAGGATAATCTCGTGCACACCTTCTCTAATTTGTGCAAGAACTTACGAGACGACCACATTTTGGTCAGTGGGGATTGGCAATGGTTGCTGGGGAAGAAAGGCATAATGACGTTTAGAATTTCCTGGGGGGCATAGGTAGTTATTATTTCTTGTTTCGGCTTTTTTTTTTTTTTTTTTTTAGGATCAGACGTTAACTGCATATTTTCTTTTTTGTAGGTAGGGGTTTTAATAAAAGGTTCGCTAACCCGAGGAATGTCAAATTCGGCCAGATCACTGAAATTCTAGCGTACAGATGGGAAGGGTCATTAAAGTGCTTAGTTTAGACAGTGCCAGTCTTGCTCGGCTATAAACCCACGCATCATAGCATCGCAACCCTCCCACTAGATGTCGATGAGGATCAGATTAACCAACTAATTGATTCTGAGGACTTCCTCACCAGTGTTCCTCAAATAGTAACAGTTGCCGTTGCTCCACCCACTAGCTTGAACAACATGCCTCTGAGGAATTTACTTGCCATAATGAATAAAAGTTCAAGCGATGAGGAAAAGAAGGAGGGTGATAGGAAGTGAAAGGCTCCTACACCTTTGCCTCTACCCTCCACCCCTAGCTACTTATGGTGGAGTGGTAATAAAAGAGTGGCCAACCGTGATCAATTGCACTCTAAGCAGTAGCCATCCGGTCCTCCTTGACGACAAACCCATTGCAGAACAGTGAAGCGAGGATCTTATCATCAACCCAATGATCAGGGCTTGACTGATCATAACCAGAGACTCTGCCATCTTCAATTAAGGCATTACTATGTTGATCTCCAATGTTGCATTGCTTCCCAATGATCAGGATCATATTATGAACCTGTGCAACCATCTATGGTTCTTCTAGTCAGTGCAGTACTCTCTCTCAGTAAGCTCAAATAGCCTATCAAGTTGCTTTTCTTTACTTTTATCTTTATTTTAACTTTTTTTCTTACTTATAGGCCACAGAGTTTTTTAGGGATGCTGGTCAGCATTTTAAGTGCTTCTCTGAGAGCATTTAGAATGCCGAGAGGGTAGTAGATACTCAACGCCTTTGAAGAGAATGTAAAAGAGGTCTGCGCCCAGAACAACGAGCTTGTAAAAAAAAAAAGCATCAGGAGGCTGACTTTATTATGATGGAGAAGAGGTTTGAGGTTGCGAAAGAGGGTAGCTAAGGCCGAGGCCAAACTTCAAGAGGAGCAAAAGAAGGCCTATGCCAAAGGCTACAAGATAGCTGATGATGATTACCAAAAATAGGTGTTCATGACGACCAACATATACTACCGCAACAGCTGGACTAATGCACTCAAGAAGGTTAGCCAACCCTTCGAGTCCGAACTCTCTATTTCTTTTGAATGGCCAAAGAAGAAACTGAAATCCTTTCCCTAGATGATGAAAAAGATGAGGACACTTTGTCTTCACAGATCAAGGGAGATGCTACTGGGGATGCTAGCCATACTGTTGGGGGTCAGAGATGGAGAGGAGGAGACTAACTAATGGCCCGACCAAGTTGCCTAAGATACCGATTAAGGCCTTCCACCCACAAAATAGATTGTGGATGACTCCGAGCTTTAAGAGGAAGTTGGTAAAGACAAGAGTGTATAGTCTTAGGCCATTTTATGTTTCATTGTTTACCGTTGCTTTTGTTTCAGGGCTTTAAAACTTTAGGCGGGTGGCCCTCCCTCTTTTTATCAATAAAAAGACTTTCCTTTTATGTTTTCAGCTCCTGAGTAACTCTTACTCTATGAATTCTTAATTTTGTCCATTATAATCTGAAGTGTTGCTAACTGAACAAGGATAATTAGACATTTAACACTTGCAAATAATTTTTCTTTGATAACTAAATCCAAATAGGATCTGTTCAAATGTAATTACTTACTTGAAATTGAATTTGGTAAAGCTAGCTTAGCCACTTTGTGTCCGAACTAGGAGACTTATAAAAATGAATTCATCTAATTGTGAGGTTTGAATCCTCAAATTGTGTCCGTAATATAAATCTATCATGTTCCCTTAATGTGAATGCAGGCTTGTGAAACTTACCAACGTATATCCGAACTCGAACACTTGTTGAAATAAGTAGGTTTCAATTCCACTAACGATAATCTAAGTAGAAGCGAATCAAGTTCATACAACATAA
The DNA here is from genome assembly GCA_019916065.1 of Vitellaria paradoxa. NCBI lineage: Eukaryota > Viridiplantae > Streptophyta > Magnoliopsida > Ericales > Sapotaceae > Vitellaria > Vitellaria paradoxa. The sequence continues at coordinate 17,684,553 of CM034243.1, read as the reverse complement.
GCTGAGACACATCGAATCTGAGTTGGAACACTTGATAAAATAAATTTGTTTAGTTGTTAGGCTCGAATAAAGGTAAATAGAATAGAGCATTCTTGCTTATGACGAGTTACTTTTAGTGAGATTGATTGTAATCGACCTGAAAAAATTGAGTCAAGGGTTTATTATTTCGGGCTATATGTTGATGTGATCGACCTACGTGATCAGGTGGCTGAAGGGTGGCTTTGCGCTAAGTATGGTTATGGCTAACTTGAGCGAGTAAAGTGGTCGAACTATGGCCTTAAGCCAGGTATGGCTATCACTGACCTGAGCGAGTCAGGTAGCTGAACCATGGCTTTGAGCTAGGTATCCACTATGCTGAAAAGAATCATTCATCATAAAGATATAGGTGTTGGAAATAGAAGTTGTCATTCATAATTTGGTATTTACATTGGACTTCCAATGATAATAGATTCACAGATTGGTGAGATTCCATGGTCTCATGACTTCTTTTTTCTCCATATTTTCCAAGTGATAAGCCCCATTACTGACCACTTTGATAATCTTGTAAGGACCTTCCTAATTCAGGCCGAGCTTGTTATCAATAAAGTTCTTTATTGCCAGCATTACTTTTCTGAGCATGAGATCACCGACATTAAAAGATCTTGCTCAGACGTTTTTACTTCGCAGCTTCTTCAATTGTTGTTGGTGAGCAACCATTCAGATTTGAGCGAGTTTCCTTTTTTCATCCGACAAGTCTAAACTTCTCTCAAGTGCTATGTCATTAATATCTTGTAATAAAGCCAGGGGGCAAAATTCCCTAAATGCATTGCTATCAAATTGTGTACTATTTTTTAAAATCAAGCTCCATGAAGCCCCATACCTGGTGACTATGGTCTTTCATACAAATCTCCTACTATATGATCTTTGATGGTGTTGAGTGGTTCAGCTTCAATCCACTTTGTGAAATAGTTTGTTGCTATGAGAAGCTATCGCCGTCATCTAGGGGCCATAGGTAGTGGTCTAACTATGTCTAACCCCCATTGGGCGAAGGGCCATGGGCTAGTCAGGAGGGTCATATCTTGGGCAGGCTAATAAGTGATCAGAGCAAAGCTTTGGCACTTGTCACATGTAGTGGAATATCGGATGGCATCTTTCTATATATGAGGGCCACCAGTAGCCTTGTGACATTGCTCGGGTGGCCATGGATTGCCCCCAGCGTGTGCTCTGCAACCGCCTTTATGTAATTTTTCCAATAAGTCTCGTACTTAGTCGGGGTGAACGTAGAACAAGTATAGGCCCCATTGAATGATTTTTTATACAATTGTGGTTGGGAGACAACCAAAATCTTGACGCATTGCTTCTGATCTTGATGGTGTCCTTTCTGTCTGAAGGTAACACATTGTTCTTCAAGTATTGAATGATCGGGTCTATGCGACTTATCACAGGGGGATTCATCTGGACATTGTGCTTCGGCTCTTATATGCTTAGATAAAATAGCTTCTCTATCATGATGCTCCTCCCCTTACCATATCATTTAGCTACACCTAAGGTAGCTAAAACATTTGCTCAGTCATTCTTTATTCTCCCTATCAACTTGAGCTCCACTGTATTAAACTTTCCAATTAATGCTTGAGCTAGCTCATAATACTTCGCCATGTTATCTGAACGAACCTTATACTCCCAGTTATGCTGATTGATGACTAGTTGAATGTCTAAAGATAGGATGATTCTCCAAGCATGTTACCTCAAAGCCAACCTGAGCCCGATCAGTAGGGCTTTGTATTCAGCTTTGTTGTTTGTTGCTCAGAACCTCAGTTCTATGACTTGCTCGTTACCAAACCTTCTGGGAAATAAGCACCACTTCATCTCTTGAGTCGTTCTTTGTCACAGCCCCATCCACTTAAATTTTCTAGGTCTCTTTACCAATGACATCAGTTACGTTGTATTGATCAGCAGTGACTGGAGGGATGAATTTGGCCATGAAGTCAGCTAGCACCGGCCCCTTGATAGCTGTCCTTGGCGGGAAACTGATGTTATGTGTGCCAGGCTCAATTGCCCATTTCACCATCCTCCTAGAGAGGTTAGCCTTTCTCAATATTTGTCAATATTGACTTTAGTGGATGTTCAGTTAAAACTTTGACTCGGTGGGTAAGGAAATAGTGCGATAGCTTCCTTGATACTATGATCAAAGTTAAGACTGGTATTTTAAGAAGAAGGTACCTTTGCTCAGCCTCGGTCTCGCTAAGTGCTCGAATACTACCAAGTATAGTTACAACCTCTCTTCAGGCTGGGGAGTAGATAAGAGCATAGGAGATGCTAAATAGGTTTTCAATTCATTGAATGCCCATTCGTACTCCTCATCCCCAATGCAAGATATACCTCTCTTTCAAAAGCTTGAAGAAGGGTTTGCATCGATTAAAGGCTCTATTAATAAATCAATTCAAGGCTGCTATCATACCTGTCAAATACTGAATCTCCTTCACTGTGGTCGGTCAGCGCAGCTTCTGTATGGAGGCAATCTAGCCAAGATCAGCCTCTATACCTTTTCTTGTCACCAGGTTTTCTAAAAACTTACTTGAACTCACGTCAAAAGCGCATTTGGCTGCATTTAATCGCAGGCCATATCTCTTTAAGATTCTAAACACCTCCCTGAGATCAAACTAATGATTAGTTTTCATCTTGCTTTTTATTGCCATATCATCGATGTAGACTTCCATTGTTTTCTCGATCTGAGTATTGAACATTTTTGTGACTAGCCTCTGATAGGTGGCCCTGGCATTTTCAATCTGAATAGCATCACTTTGTAGCAATAGATTCCTTGGGGTGTGATGAGTGCCATTTTCTTCTGGTCGAGTTTGAACACAAAGATTTGGTCGTAACCCCGATAAGTATTTAGGAAGCTCATCATCTCATGTTTGGCCGTAGCATCGACGAGCTGATCAATTTTTAGTAGGGAGAAATGAAAAGGTCTTTCAAACAAACTGTATTGAGGTCAATGAAGTCAACATAGACTCTCCATTTGCCATTCTTCTTCTTCATCATAATTGTGTTGGAGAGCCACTTCGGAGAATTTACTTGTCGGATGGCATCGGCCTCTAATAACTTACCGACCTCCTGGATCACAGCCTTCGTGTGTGCGGGTGATGATGGCCTCTTTCTTTAAATCACTGACTTCATAATTGGCATTATACTTGTGATGTATGACCTTGGGATCAATCCCTAACACCTCATACGGGTTTAGGTAAACACTTCCTAATTCTATTTCAGTAGTGTGATTAGTTCCTGCCTTTCTTCGTGAGCTAAATCTTTCTCGATCAAGAAAAATCTCTCTGGGTTGGACTCATGAGTGAGAATAGACTCCAAGCTCTCGACCACTTTGTCTTGTGGCCCTCTCTCTACATCTTTAAAAGTCATGTATCCTCTATGTTGACTACTGGCTTGACCTCACTGGGGATATTTTTTGCTCCGATGGTGATTGAGAAGCACTTTTTAGAAATAATTTGATCCCCCTTGACAAAGAACACCCCTCAAGATGTTGGGAACTTGATCATCTGGTGGTACATAGATAGGATAGCCTTTATCTTATATGGCTAGGAATGTCCTATTTATGGCATTGTAAGAGGATAAAATGTTTACCACTAAGAATTTCATTTGTAGCTCTATGGGTTCGGCTCAGACGAAAATTGTGACTCTCCCTAGAGGCTAGATTGGTGTCGAGCTGAATCTGATTAGAGGACAATACACTAGAGTGAGGTTAGATTCGCACAAACTGAGCTCCTTGAAGAGCTCGCAGTACATCACCTTGGTGGAGTTGTCTTAATCTATGAGAACATAGCATACCTTATAGTCGCTGATCTCTAAAGTGACTACAAAGGCACTATTGTGTGGTCGCTGGATGCCCACCAGGTCATTATCAGTAAAGATGGCCTCATGACTTGGTTTCGCTCTACTCTTTTTGTGGTTGTGGGTCGATGAGCTATTCACATTTATTACTTCTCTGACGTGGGTTGCTTTGATGTACTCAGCTCAAGATTTGATTTGTTCCTCTCGAGATTCATAGTCGAGGTGGACTACATTGATGACTCTCTAGGTAGGTTGATCATCGCATTCTCAAGGTCGACCGTCTTCATATGGCCGAGCAGTCGGCTTCTCTCTGCTCTTTTGGTTGTTGACATAGCGATGTAAATGGACAACGCGCATTCCAAATACTACTTGAGTACTTGACATTCTTTGGTACTGTGACCTTTGTCATTGTGGTAAGTGTAGTGTAGGGATTGGTCCTTCTTGGACGGATTGTCGCCTATCTTTCATAGCCACACAAAATATGGCTCATCTTTGATCTTTGATAGCAACTTGAAAATGGGTATTTTAAAGTGTGTGGATAGTTTCAAGCAAGTCTCTCTTCCTCTCTCCTTTGTTTAGCCTCTTGTCAATGGCGCAAAATCTTTATTTTACTTTTCTCCTTCTCCTTATCCTTCTTGGGTGGCTCTTTTTCCATCCTTCTGGTCTCCTCATCAACCTCAGAGTATTTCTTAACACGGTTTATAGGGTCGGTGAGATCATCTACTAATTATTTGGTCAATGATTATCAGAGTTTAAAGAAAGCTACGACAATCCATTCAGAGCAACCTTCCACTTCATTGTAGGCTTTGAAATAACACCAAGTATAGCTCCTTGGGCTCTCATTGTGCCCCTTCATCATTGTCATTAACGTATCCACTGAGTGAGGTTATTTGCTGTTGGTGATAAAGCAAGCCACAAAAGCTTCTGCTAGTTGGGCCCAGGTGGCGATCAACATAGGCTCCAGCTTATCTATCCATCACAAAGCAACTTCCCCCAAGCTGAAGGGAAAAACATTGTACATGAGTATGTTATTGATGCTCCAGAGGGATATTACTTGTTTGTAGTGACGTACATATCCGACCGAATTAGCCTTCTACCGTAGAAGGTGAACCTTAGAGGAGTGAACTTGCGAGGAGGTTCCATTTGCTCAATGCTAGAAACAAATGGTGAAGTAGCAATACGACCGAGGGATTTCCTGGTGAGGTGGTGAGTGGAATGTTTAGCCTTGTGGTCAGTGCAGTCAGCGAGTTATTTGAGGACCCAACCCTTCAGATCGTTTCAATCTTATGAGTTGTTTCACCACCGATGAGTGTGCTTGCTTAGAATGAGCCTTACTCCTATGGGAATCTAAGCTTGACTGTCTCTCTGTTCTTCAGCGGGAGAGTGGGAGCAACCTGTGGATGGAGACCATCTTCTTCTCCTTCATAGTGTTGGGTTCCTCCCTCTAGAGAGATTTTGAGGTGGCTTGACATGCTTGAGTCTGTGTGAGCCATGATGAGAACAATGTTCTTCATCTCGAGCTTGTGAATGCTCAGCATGCAGGCTATTTTGATTGCGATGGATCACCAGCTCATGCTCTTTCTACCATATTTCTACCCAGTAGGGGTTTATGGTCAACGACTCGATGGTTTCGTTGACCCACGAGCTGTATGTGCCCCTAAAATGCTTGTGTCTGATGGATCGATCATGTGCAAGGGATTGTTCACGGCCGATGGACCTTCTGGATACCTTTAACTACTCTATAGGGGTCACGGCCTAGTTGGTCCTCTTTGATACTTCTGCTTATATTGGCTACTGGTAGGTTGTGTACTTTGTGGAAGTGTGACCTTGCTTCCCACAGACGGTGCCAATTGGAATGTCTAAAAATCGAATGAGATCCTCTGCTGATGTGTCTAATCAGATGGAAATGTGCTACCAATGTGGTCGAACGAAGTTCTAGTGGTGTTGGTGTCTTAGCCTTCTTGACTCGTCGCTCAAATCCTAAAACAAAATTGTTGATCGGGCGGTGTTTAGCCAAATGCCCCTTGGACAGTCAAGTCAGAATACGTATAGAAGAAGGAAGAGTTAAGAAGTTATTTTGGTAAAGTTCTTATACGGTGAATGGTACTTATCTTTCTTCTTTATCCTTTATGTATTTGCAAGTTCTTAGGCACGTGTCATTCTTCCTCAAAAGACGATCCTGCCAGTATATATTAGATAACAGTGCGACTGTAGTCAGAACTGTGCCGAGTAGTTAGAATAGACGTGGCCGGAGCCTTGATTAGTAGTGGATATAGGCATACCTCTTGTACTTCTCAATTAAGGTGACACAAAAGATAACCACCTTCACAACCATTGAGTTCCCTATTCGGATGCTTACCACGTGTCCAAGTTCAATCTCAGATTTGCGCCACGTGTCTAAGTTCCTCCTCCGATGACTTAACATGGTATTAGAGTTTTGGTTCTAAGAGGTCCTAGATTTAAATTTTGTTATTCCCATTTATTAATGTGCACTTTGTTTGCTTGTGTTGATGTAGCTTGTTTGATTTGATTAGCTTATTTCTACTCCATATGTAAATTGGAGATTACACATGAGAGAGAGTATTGAAATAGTTTAATATGCACTATTGGGCCCATTTCTTAACATTTTAAGCTTTTGGGATAATTTGTGACTTAACAATTTTAGCCTAGGCTATATAGCTTGAGTTGGATTCAGGTAGATTTGGGCAAGTTTGGGTATGCTAGGTCTTAGAATTTGAGTTTTGAAAAAATTCGAAGAGTGCCGAAGCCAACCAAGCTTGCTAGGAATAAATTTGTGTTTCTCATAGCTGACTTGATCAAAATAAGGTCAAAATTAAAATGTTCATAACATAACAATGACTATTTGAAAATTGTTTCTCCAAAACGAGCTGAAAAGGTGATGGGTCCCTTGATTTCTTTAATTAACCTTTGTGGAGATACATAGGATGACTCCTCTTATCATTTTTGAGTAATCATGTGTTTTTCCCTTACAAATAAAATTGTAGTTAATGCGATCCAAATTTACAACTAACACATTTGGATTGAAGGGTTTGGAAGGGAAGTAGAGGGTCCAAAGATAAAATTATTTGAATTGAATATTTGAATCGAAATTGAAGTGAAGTGTAAGAGATGAATGGTATGTACAATTAAATAATGTATGATACTGCTCTCCTTTAAACCTCCTAAAATAAGAAGAAATTATGTGAAGTATTTTAATTTTAATTATTAATTAATAAATTTAAATTATGCCTTTATAGAAGATACCTCACTTCCCCCTCCAAATTTTGTAAGGGTATAATAGTAAAAAATTAGTATGTCATCCACTTTCTTCCATTAAAGTTTATTAAACACACAGAAAAAAATCATTTTTTTCCTATTAACTATCAAAAATATAAAATAAAATAAAATAAATTCACTCCTCTTAATTAAAATTAAACTTCACTTTATCCTCCCTTCATTCAAACCAAGGTAGTGTTTGAATGGCAAAAAAATTAAAAAAATTAGTGTAAAAGTGACACATAACAAAATTTAATTAAAGAAAATTGAAAAAAAATATGTAACTTTTTATAACTTTTAGTGAATTTTGGTGAGTCGAACGGCCCTTAACTATAAAATAAGAGTATCAATCTTCTATTCATTCCCCACCTTACTTTCTCATCAATTAAATAAAAAAAAGACAAAGAAAGTAACGTATGAACGCGGTGAAAAATTTTTAATAGATTTTTCTTTCTCATTTAGGAAGCATTTAGAGTGCCAAAAAAGTTAATAAAAATTATAATAGTAACAATTTCATAATTTGTACAATAAAAAATATCTTTTTGAGATTTTTAATATTTTTGGATAAAATTTAATTCCTCCATATAATATATAGCTTGTTCCATATAATATATAGCTTGTTCCTTTCAATTTCAGTCAACCACAGCGAATAAAGAAAAAAGAAAAAAACGTGTTAACACTTTGAAGAGACTACGACTAGAAGGCGGGCGGGAGTCGCGTAATCTGTTGGAGCACGTGAATCGATGACATCATCATCATCGCTCACGTGTCCATAAAGCAATGGAATGGAAGGGATGGTCGCTTCGGAGAAATGAGGGTGTCAATTGACGAAAGTGGTTTATTGGTGTAAGGTTGCGGCTCAGTCAATGCTCGAACCATCAAGTTGCCTTCCCGCCTATTGCTTTGCTTTTTCTAGACGTTTGGAATTTTATTATTAAAAGGAAAAAAATTGAGAAAAACACAAGTCGTATTGCCTTTTATAACGTGCGTGCATTGTTGTTGTGTTCGGCTTTCACGGAACAGGTGTTTTCGGATGTTGGCTTTCGAAGTGCTGAAGCGGTTCCTCCTACCTTAGATTCATTGCACCTGGTTTCCATCATTTTCGTTTCATCAAATAATTAATTTGTTTCGGGTCAACTAATTTGCACCATATAAATAATCTTTTGCACTTTTACTTTATTTTTATTTATTAAAATTACACAATTTTTTTATATATATGTTTTGTATACCTATAATGTTGTAAAAGCCTTGCTACAAAAACTCGATCAAAAATATATTTATAATATTATAAATACCTTTATTTTGTAATAAAAATTATTTTTTAAAATATACACAAAAAACAACTTATCAATTTCTCTTAGATATTTTAATAAGTGAGTGGACAATTATAATCTAAATTTAAAAAAAAATTCAACTATACATATGAATTATTTTATTATTTGTAATCCACAAATATCTTTTTGCATTATGCTTTATTTTTTTATTAATTAAAATTACATAATTGTTCATAATTCTTCTCACATATATTTTATGTATTTACAATGTCATAAAAATTCTTATATAAAAACTCAATCCAAGACATAATTATAATGTTATAGATATTTTTATATTATATTAGAAATTATTTTTCTAAAAATATATACAAACGATAACTTATTAATTTTTTCTTAGATATTTTAATAGATGTTCAGATAATTACAATCTAAATATTTTGAAAACATTTACTTATACAAATTAATTACCTTATTATAATTAAATTTCTAATTCAAGTTTAAAAAAAATATTTGTTATTATGAAAAATTTAAATTAAATTTTTTAAAAAAAGATACTTATGATTTATGTTTTAAATCTGTCCATACAGTTAAAAATTAATTTTTTTTATTAACTAATTTTCTTAGTTAGCTAGTTTTTGATAGTTCTATTTTTTTCTATATGTGAATGATGAGAAAAAAAAAATCAATAATTCTATTTTGAATTTTTGATTGATAAGAAAAGTTAGTAGAAGTAAATGATAATTAGAAATTTAAATTTACAAGTTATTTTATTTTCAAGTATGCAAGTTTTATGTAAAAAAAAAAATAATTTGTAAGACTAAAATAAATTTTATTTTCATTTCTATTCTTTTGCAATCATATAAAAATAAATTTTAATGTATTTTATAACTTAATCAAATAAGAAAATAAGTTATTTTATTTCAATTTATTTACAAATTTTTTGTCATTTTCTTTATCATCTTGATATTTATTTATTCTTTTTAAAATCTGTCATAATTTGTTTGTTTTAACATTTGCCACACTTACTTTTTTCTTATATTTTATTACATTACATTATTATTAAAACACGTTATTAGATTACAAGAATTGAAAACATCATATAAAATCTTATTAAATGACTTGAAGACGATAACAAAAGTTAAAATGACAAAAGTTTGTAAACAAAAATAATGAAAAAAATTAGTTTTTTATTTGATTAAATTATAAAATAAAATGAATTAAAATTTATTTTTATATGATTATTAAAATATAAATAAAAATTTTTTTTAGTCTTTAAAAATGTCTTTTCTATTCTTCTGTAGGTCAAAGAGTATTTGTTCAAATTTATAAATATTTTTTTACGAAGGATAATTACGTCATTTTAAATTATAAATAATAATAGTTAGCCAAATAGGATAATTTTATATTTTCACTTAATGAAAAAAAAGTAAAATGAAATATAAGAAATTATTTATGAAGTGCAAATAAGCTCCCTTAACTCTTAACCTATGTTCAAGCATTATATATAATTTATTTATTTATATAATTTATCTTTGTATTTAATGTTTCACTAGACACATTAAGCACTCTTTTTATTTATTGACCAAATTACCCTCTAAGTAATCTCCAAAACCTCTCTCTTTCATATTTCACGTCCCATCTCTTCCACTCTTTCTTTTTCTCATCCTCGTTTTACTCGCTGGTTGAATGATGTATACATGCACATTTTTCACAACTACCATGTAATGTAAAATGAAAAAGAAATAGTTGACAACAGAAATTTTTGTGAGGCTAGCAAGGAAAATCAGTTGGTTAAAAGTTGAAACTCTAGTTTCTCTTTAGTTGGTTTAAGCTTGGTTATGGCGAAGCCTCCTTTCGTCTAGGGGGTGTCACGTCTTAAATTTTTATAATCTGCACTAATTACCTGCAATTATATTTAATTATAATTCATAACCAATATTAGAGCCAACCATAGTACTTAGAGCAAAACTAAATATAATATACATAAATAACTAAGCATTAAATGAGTAACATGATTATGGCATTGGTTGGAGTTAAAAAAAATACAAAATTCTACAAATCTCTATAAGCACGAATTACGAAACTATAAAATTTAAATTTTTCACTCATTATACAAAGCACGAAACACTAACTTTTATAAATTTAAACAAATTTATACAACTCTAAATATCCCCTATATACAACTGGATTCAACTTGATTTAGAATCCTAACCACAAGTCCAAAAAGTCAAAATTCGCCTCACCACAAAGAGCAGACTAAAAATTTGGAGTTTGACTGGATTGAACATTTAAAAATAAAATGAGTTGACCTATAAAATTTAAGTTGAACAAAAGGTTTAAAAATTAAGCAGGTTAGGTAACAATTTTTTTTTTTTTTTTTGAAAGGTAGTTACAAAAATTTAAGGTGAACTAAATTTAAAAAAAAAAAATTAAACTAAAAAAAAAATTGGACCAGACTATCGAGCTATAGCTTGGGTGAGCCCCGATGTTGGTCTACCCATGCTTACCACATAACTGCTAAACAACAAAAGAAAAAATAATAACTAAAATCCTCATCTAGGGGTCCCAATAGACTATTCAAGATCTATCATATTACGACTTGCAAAATACATTACAGGGGAGTAACTAAATCATATGTGTCTACTATGCAAAGATATAACATATAATATCATGCCGCTAATGTGAATCAATAATAATATAACTAATAATCAATAAAGAAAAAAAGACAAAACCATATCATTAGTTTATTATCTAAAATAATAAAACAGTAGCCAAATCTCAACCATGATCGTATATCAAATTAAGTGTGGTTTTATATACGTACTCTGTATGATTAGTCTATGGCCAGTGGAGTCCAGCCAAATATATTATCCTTTGCACACAATCCAATAATATAGATAAGCTATCCTTCTCAAACAGTTGAGGAATGAAATAAGCTATCCTTTGCATACAGTTAAGGAATATAAATAAATTATCCCTCGCACACAGTTGAGGAATATAAATAAATTATTCCCTATACATAGCTGAGGAACATAGATATCCCATCATAGGCATTTACGTTATTTTGTAGATTACTAGCATACTAGAACAATAATCGAACCCTTATGCTTATCTAAGGACTTTCTTGAGGGACATGTGGAAACAACCTAGACCATATTAATACCAAAAAAAAAAAAAAAAATGAAAAAAATCCAATGTTAGATATCATACCTTCAAGATCGCTAGTTTGATTCTAAAAAATAACTATTGTGTATATTAATTGCTGGAACACAACCTTTAATACTATGCAAAATTCCTTAGAAACATCTTACTCCAGAGAGGGTTGATTTTCAATTGTTACGAGTACTAGAATTTCTTTTTCTATGTAACTTTAATTTGAGAACACACACAAAAATCTCCATCTAACTACCTATAAGAGTGTGTTTATATAGAAGTTTTAGCAAGTACCATATAATAAATATGAGATGGCATTTCTATGCCTGTCACACTCTGGTTTTCATGACGCAAGGAGTGAATGAAAGACATACATAACATGTGTAGAATAACCATTCCCCGATCAGAGCATTACAACACTCTTGGAGCAACATCCACACAAGATAACTATAAAATATAATATAAACGAAGCCTTGGCTGTGGCCAGGCTATAAAGCTCCAACAATCCCATAACTTTAATAAGTAAGGGTAAGCTTTATGGCCTTCACAACCCAATTGAATAATCTTTACTTTTGAATTTAATATTACAAACCCAAATAAAGATTTAAAACTTAAACAAATGAAAAATGAAATATCTACAACAGCAAATGTACTTCTAATCCCACCAAGTGCCCACCTAATTGTTAGGATCTGCCCCTGCAACAGAATTTGTAGGGACGTGAGTACCCATCCACTTATGCTACTCACAAAGCATCATAAAAGCATATATAATATGTAAAGCCATAATATAAACTAACAGTTATAAATTCAACAGATCTCATCAAAATCAAGCCAAAGTAAAACTCAAATCCTCTTAATCAAACATATTATAATATTATCAAATTAAACCTTATATAAACACGTGTTATACTTAGTCAGGTTAAATCTCTTTTTCCTACTCAATTATTTTCACCTAACCATCTCAACATAATCATCCTTATCCGTATCCCAATCTTATTTTAGTTACGGGTGGGCACAATTAATGTCGTCGTTATAGGCCACAATTAGCCTTATTTACACGTCATGTTATACGCTACTAACCTACTAGCATGAATACCAATTCCTGCGTAGGTTTTAGATCTTTCAACCCTAGGGTAATCTCAGTACCCTTCCTATTTTCATATACCTACCAACCTCGTGTCTCATTATCATTCACATTTCCACTTTCATACTTATCAATCTCATCAACATGATTATTTTAACATCACTATATCATTCAACCATGTAATAACTAATATTATCATCTCATTCAATCATGTAACGAACAATATCATTATAATAACCAATATATAAATCCAAGTTCAATAGAGGCTTACCATAATCATATTATCATCTTATCATAACTTATTCTCATTTCATTTAGCATTTTCAATTTATCGTAACTCAAGGTTCATTGAATTTGCATTGACAACTTCACCAAGAATAATATATCTTAACTAAGAATTACTTAGAAACTTTAATACCTTGTTCCATAATCAATCTTTACACCTATAAATCTTACTTGAGTGATTGAACATGTTTAAACATGGAGCACTCACTAGAAAGAACAATATGAGCTGGAAAAATTGAAGTTTCAGGTTTCTGGGGAACCTCGAGCACCCCTCTGATGGGCTTGGGTGCCCCCACTCCTCTTCCAGGCTCAGCCAGAGCACCCTAGTGCCCCATTGGGGCCCCGGGTGTCCCATTGATGCCCAGAATGATGCTCTGTTTCAGTTCATGCTCTAGCTTATATATTTGGGTCTCAAACTCCACCAAATCAAATGTATTACCCAAAACCTTGTTTCCTTGAGTTGTTTAGGCTCTAAAAGACTCTAAAAAGTGAATCAAAATTAGTTTTAATCCATTTATTTCATCACAATACATGTTTTGGTTACAACCTATACATATATATATACACCTGCATATCTATTGCACAAATCCATCACCAAGACTTCCAAATCCAAAATAAATTTTATGGAAATGTTTGCTAGCTCAAATACATCTCATATATGCAAAAATGAGGCTATAAATTCCTACCTCAAGCTTGAACAAAATGGATCAAGAGAGGTGATAAACTCTCAGTTTTGGTTCTCAAATTTGGCTTGATTGATCTTCTCCCCTTTAATCCAAACAACAAGCAAAATACATGGAAATGTTCCTTGAGGACTCAATTTCAATCTTGTGAAATTAATTTGCATTTGGTTAGAGTTTGAGCAACTTACCAATCACTCAAATTTCCTTGGTTCCATTCTCCTCTCCCTATTTTCTTCCAACACCCCAAAAATCTCTCTCTCTCCCATCTCATATATGCATGTATACAAGCTTGGCTTAATCTCTAAGCATTCTATAGGAGCCTATCATCTTCCCCTATCCTACAAATCTGACATTAGGTTAATCCCTCAGCTGAACAAACTAGAGCAACACCATACCGTTAACTTTCTACATAGGTGGGGCACCCCAATGGACACCCAGGGTGCCCACCTTATACCCCAGGCGCCCACCCCCTACCTCGAGCGTCCCTCTGCTTGCCCCCAAGTCAAAATGTTGACTTTTGAGCTATTTTGCCCATTTCTTCCAAACTTCACAACGATAAGTCATCTTTAATGACTAATATTGCTTAAATAACATATTATCATGCCCAAAAAATGTTAAAAAAAAAATCAATTTATACCAATATGAAAATCTGGGATATTACATTCTCCCCTCCTTATAAAAATTTCGTCAAAATTTATTACATAAAATAATCTAAGTAAATAGTTGTGGATATCATTTTCACATCTCGGATTCGCTTTCCCAGGTAGATTCTTCAACACCATGATGCTTCCACAATACTCGAACCAATGGAATTATCTTGCCTCGAAGTACTTGATCCTGAGAATCCACAATTTGAATCGGTCTTACTTCATACGTCATATCAAAATTTACTCTCAATTCAATCCAATCTATCATATGAGTAGGGTCTGGAATATACTTACGTAACATAGAAACATAGAAAATCTCGTGCATTTCAGACAATTGTGGTGGTAGTGCCATTCGGTAAGTAACCTCTCCAACTTTGGCTAATATCTCAAATGGACCAATATATCTAGGGGATAACTTTCCTCGCCTACCAAATCTGAACTATCCTTTCCAGGGTAATACTTTCAGAAATACATGATCTCTTACTTGAAATTCCAAGGGTCTTCTTCTTTGATCTGCGTAGCTCTTTGACGGCTGCGTGCTGTCTCTAACCTCTGCCTGATAACCTTAATCTTCTCATTAGTTTCCTGAACCAAATCTGGTCCAATCATAGTGGCTTCCCCAATCAGCGTCCAACAAACTGGCGATCTACATGGTCTACCATACAATGCTTCAAATGGTGCCATCCCAATGCTAGCTTGATAGCTGTTATTATAAGCAAAATCCACCAGTGGCAAATAATCTTCCCAGTTTCTTTTAAATCTAGCACACAAGCTCGAAGCATATTTTCTAAAATTTGAATTGTTCTCTCAGATTGTCTATCAGCCTGAGGGTGATAAGCAGTACCAAAACATAATTCTGCTCCCATAGCTGCTTGAAAACTTTGCCAAAATCGGGCAAAAAATCGTGGGTCCCGGCCTGAAACAATCAATATAGGTGTCCTATGTAATCTTACAATTTCCCAAACATAAAATCGGGCTAATGAATCCATCAAATCCGTCACCTGCATCGGTAGGAAATAAGCTAATTTGGTTAAATAATCTACAATTACCCATATGGCATCACAACCTCTTTTGGTCCTTGGCAACCCTGACACAAAATCAATATATGACATTCTCCCATTTCCATTCAGATATCTACAATAATTGTAGTAGCCCAGCTGGTCTCTGATGTTCTGCCTTCACTTGCTAACAAGTTAGGCACTTGCTAATGAATTCTGCTACGTCTTTCTTCATTCTAGCCCAATAAAACTGTCGTTTCAAATCATGATACATCTTTGTACTCCTGGATGCACTGCTAATCTTAAATGATGAAACTCTTTGATAACTTCCTTTCGAACTGACGAAGGTACATAAATTCTCCCTTGATGTTTGACCACCTCATTATTATCTACCGTCTAGCCCGGAATATCTATTGGACCTTTTACTTTAACCCAAATGTCATCAGCTCCCTTGTCAGATTTCTATGCTTCAACTTCCTTACTAAGAAGTGTGGGTTGAGCAACAGAAGTATACAATACCACCCGTTCATCGCTTTCCTTGAGTTCCAAATTCAATTGATTTAAAGTTCCCACCATTTCCAATTCTTTGATGGTGACACTAGCTATGATACTCTGAGTCTTCCTACTCAATGCATCTACCACCACATTTGCTTTACCTGGATAGTAGTGTAGCTCAAAATCATAATCCTCCATATACTCCATTTACTTTCTCTATCTTAAATTCAAATCTTTCTGAGTGAAGATGTACTTCAAACTTTTATGATCTGAAAATACTTTAAACTTCTCACCATACAAATAATGTTTCTAACTTTTTATTGTAAAAATTAAAGCTGCCAACTCCAAATCATGAACTGGGTAATTTTGCTCATGAGTTTTCAACTGTCTTGAACCATAAGTCAGAACTCTCTCTTTTTGCATAAGAACATAACCAAGCCCTTCCTGAGATGTATCACAATACATAGAGTATCTTGCTCCCCTCTCTGAAATGACTAATACTAGAGCAGTGGTTAATCTTCTCTTAATCTCTTGAAATGATTTTTCACAAGCATCATCCCACTCAAATTTAACTCATTTTTTGGTCAGCTGAGTCAAAGGAGCTACCAATCTAGAAAAATCTAAAACAAATCTCTGGTAATATTCTGCTAATCCCAGAAAACTACGAATCTCAGATACATTCTTCGGCCTAGACCATCCTAGAATAGCTTCAATCTTGGATGGATCTACTGCCACCCCTTCCTCAAATATAACATGCCCTAAAAATTTGGCTTCTTTGAGCTAAAATTCACATTTACTCAACTTAGCATAAAACATATGATCTTTCAACCTTTGTAACACAAGTCTCAAATGTTGCTCATGTTCATTCTCTGTCTTGGAATATACCAGCACATCATCTATAAGCACCATTGCAAACTTGTCTAAATAATCTTTAAAGATTTGGTTCATCAAATCCATAAATACTGCGGTTGCATTTGTTAAACTAAATGGCATAACTAGGTACTCATAGTGACCACACCGGGTTTTGGATGCCGTTTTTAGAATATCTTCCTTCTTTACTCTTAACTGAAGATACCCGGCCCTTAGATCAATCTTTGAAAACATAGATGACCCTTTCAATTGTTCAAATAAATCATCAATTCTTGGCAACGGGTACCTGTTTTTGACTGCCACCCTGTTTAGCGTCCTGTAATCGATGCGCATTCTTAATGTTCCATCTTTCTTTGCTGCAAATAGTACCGGTGCACCCTAAGGTAAGGTACTAGGTCTAATAAAACCCTTAGCTAATAGCTCATCAACTTGCTTCCTTAATTCTACCAATTCTACTGAAGCCATTCTATATAGGGGAATAGAGATGGGCTCTGTACCGAGAACCAAGTCAATAGTGAACTCCACTTCCCACTCAGGCGGCAATCTAGATATCTCTTCTGGGAACACTTCTGAAAAATCACATATAACTTTTGGTAGCTCAACTTCTTGTTCTCTATCTTCCTCTTGCATGGCCATGCAAGCAAACAGGCTGCATAAATTAACTTTTTCCCAATCCTCCACAAGTGTTAGGTCTCGCCAATTACATCGATCTACAAAGAAGCGAATCTGATCTCCTTTTGGAGTTAACAAAGTTACCTTACATTTGTTACAATCAATCATAGCTTGGTAGGATATAAGCCAATCCATTCCAAGTATACATCAAAACCCCTCATCTCTAATATTATCAAATCAAACATTGAGAGAAATTCTTATCCATCAAAAGCATCCTCTACTCTTAACTCACAACCCTTGCACACTTGTGTTAATGAGGAAAATCCCGCTATGGGCGTCTCAATGCATAAAAGTAAATCTAGTGGGCTAACATCTATTCCTAAAGCAGATACAAATGATGTAGCAATAAGTGAATGTGATGCTCCAGTATCTAGAAGCATTGTGGCACTAGATGAATGGACACGAAAAATACCTCAAGTCATAATTGGCTCAGTTAGTACCTCCTACTGTACAACTGCAAATACTCTTCCCTGTATCGGTATATCCTATGGTCTCCTTGGCCTTTGTCCTTGTGGGGCCACCCTTTGTTGTTGTCGTATCCCACTTGGTATTGTTCCTTGTGGCATATTCCTCTGTTGGTGCTATTGCTGCACTAACTAAGAAGTCGATGGACGACTGCCCTGGAAATACTGCCCATTATGTATCAATCTATCTTCTATGCCATCCTGTGCCTGCGGCCAAAAATACTGAATATGCCCAGCCTCTCCACATCCATAACATACTTTGTTTTCTCTAGTCTGCCCACTCTTCATCTGTTCCGTTGTTCCATTCTGTCTCTTAGTCCTAGGACACTCTATACTTCTATGGCCTGGTTATCTACAATTAAAGCATGTAACTTACCTTTGAGAAGTCCTCTTTGATCTCCTGGATTGTGTGGGTGTTGTACTTCCTCAATATGATAACTGAATCTATGGGGTTGATGAATTACCTCTTATCCTTTTTCTATTCCCACTTTCCTATTGTATCCTTAAACTCTTGCCATGGCGACTTTCTTGGATACACTTGGTCTCATTTAGGTCCCTTTCTACTGTCATCGCCCTATTTATCAAGGTCTTATAATCATCTAGTCCCAACAACACCATTCTATTCCTCAGGTGCATACTTGGACAAATCAAAAAACTTTCTCTCATACCCCAATACTTTCATATTTCCCTGTATCAGACTAGCTAACTCCTCCATTTTTGCATCCTTTAAAGATTGTGGGAAGAAATGTTTTCTAAAGATCTTTCCTTAAATCCCCCCCAAGTAAGACCTTATGAACCCCCTGAATCCTTCAAATTGGCCCACTAAGCAGATGCTTGTCCTACTAACTACAAAGTGGCTAAAGTAACACGAGTCATTTGGTCAGTAACCTCCATGGCCACTAATATCTTCTCACATTATCCAAAAACTGTTCAGCTTTATCTGTGTCAGTTGCTCCATCATAAGTTGAAGGTTTCATCCTTCTGAACCTTTTGAGTGTATTCACACTAATTTGCATGGGTGGTTGTGGGCCCGCTCAAACTTCTCCTGCTATTGTAGCTATAGTTGCCACCAACTGCTGTAATATCACCCCAGTATCCACAGTTGCAGGCTGTCGAATCTTGAGTGCCCGATATTGCACCTCCTTCTCTCCTGTGACCCCTTGTTGTATGTTAGGTTGTGCCTCAGCTACTACACTCTGGTGTGTTTTCTGTCCCTGTTGAATAGGTGCATTGATCCTTCTTGACCTATCGGCGCATTTTCCTGTCATCTATCTCTACTTCGGCCTCTACCACGGCGACAGCCTCGGCCTCAACCTCAACCTCTAACTCTTATCTCTCGTGGTGGGGTTTAGTTGAAACTGCTAAAATTAAAATATAACTTCATTAAACATTAAGTTAACATTTCTATATAACCATAGAGTTACATCATAAGGACATCAGTATCTACTCCATAAAATTACTTAAATGGTCTCATCATTACATTAGTCAAAGACAACTTTATTAACTAAACTTTAGAAGGAAATACAACATGACACTGGTTACTTAGCCTTATAACCAATCTGATTACCACCAAGGGAATTTTCCTTTCCAAAATTTTCTATTTTTTTTACCTTCTAACCTCGATGATATGGACAAAAGCTACGAGTGTGTCTTTTCCCACAACAGTAAGTACAAGTCCTATAGCAATGCCTAGGATAGTTTCTGTATATGTATCCCAATCTACGACATGTGCCACAAGCCCTTCGCAAGTCCTTCCCCCTGTTAGAACTCTCGCCCGTCTCCTAGGTGCTGGATTCTTGTATACTAGTACTCTGACTACCCAAGTGCTGTGCTGCCACATATGGTATCATGGGTTGGTTAGCTTGTGGAATAGCGACAATCATAGACACATTATGTACTATCATTACTACAATAGCATTTTGGGGTAGGCTGTTAACTTGATAAGGCACTATGTAATGATATGAGTAGAGTCCAGGATATGGAATTTGATAGGGCATCCCACAATAAGATACTATGGGCTGACTCACAATGGATGTCACAGGGATTGTTTCTATCACACTCATTAGTAGATTTTGTGGAGGGGATTCATTTAAACACTTAGTTGCTACTTTAACAAAGACATCATCATCAGGGAGCACAATATCATCCTTCAATTGCTATGATTTCGTGTGGTTGCACTCTCCCTTTTCAAATCCCATTTAAAATTTTAAACAAACCATTTTTTTTTCAAAATTAGGCCCTATGAAATGTTATTTAAACATGCAATATGTAATGCAAGACTCCCCATGTCCCTAGGTATTCTAACTTAGGCTCTGATACCAAACCATCACACCCCAGATTTCATGACTCGAGGAGTGAGTGAAATACATACATAACATGCATAGAATAACCATTCTCTGATCAGAGCATTACAATACCCCTGAAGCAACATCCACACAAGATAACTATAAAACATAATATAAATGAAGCCTTGGCTTTGGTTAGGCTATAAAGCTCCACAAATCCCATAACCTTAATAAGTAAGAATAGGCCTTATGGCCTTTATAACCCAATCAAATAATCTCTACTTTTGAATTTAATATTACAGACCCAAATGAAAATTTAAAACTTAAACAAATGAAAAATGAAATATCCACAACAGCAAATGTAGTTCTAATGCCACCAAGTGCCCACCTGATTGTTAGGATCTACCCCTGCAACAAAATCTGTAGGGACGTGAGTACTCATCCACTTATGCTCACAAAGCATCATAAAAGCATAATATAAACTAATAGTTATAAATTCAATAGATCTCATCAAAATCAAGCCAAAGCAAAACTCAAATCCTCTTAATCAAACATATTATAATATTATCAAATTAAACCTTATATAAATATGTGTCATACTTAGTCAAGCTAAATATTTTTTTCCTACTCAATTATTTTCACCTAACCATCTCAACATAATCATCCTTATCCGTATCCCAATCTTATTTTAGTTACAGGTGGGCACAATCAACGTCGTCGTTATAGGCCACGATTAGCTTTATTTACACATCGTCGTTAAAGACTATTGATTGCATGCAATCATTACTATTTTTAGTTTCATTTCACACTCTCTTTGTGAATATTTTATCAAGTAACATGCACTTTTATCTTATTTTGATTAGTTCTATGTTTTTTGTGTGTTTTGTAGGATAATGGAGAAACGTAACGCAAGGAAGTCAAGTTAGAGCCTAAAGTTGCAAGTTTGAAAGGAACTAGTCATCCTTGGGCGCACGAATGAGCAAGGGATGGGCACCCATAGACGCTGGAATTTTCAGGAGTTGGCTTGAAGAGCACCATGGGCGCACGCACCATGGGCACCCAACTGTACAGCACCTTGGGCGCCCACCAAGGACCATCTGCAGAGAGGTATCTTGAAGACGACCTTTGGTGCACACACCTTGGGCGCCCAACTATGTAACACCTTGGGCACCCACCGAGGGGTGATTTTCAGCAAATTAGCTCAGGATTTTCATCAAACACATGGGGAAAACAGAGCTTGGGTGCACGGCCAAAGACCTTAGGCACCCATGATGACTTTTCCAGCAAACTTTTAGGATAAATTTTGAATTGTAAATTTACAATTTTACCCTTGAGTTATGTACCATTATAAATAGGATAATTTCTGATGTAAGAGGGTCGACACCCTACACAACCTTTATGTTTTGTCTCTAAGAGTTGTTTTGGGGGTGGATATTACTTTTGCACCTAGGGTTAGCGATTTTCATCTTGTTTTCAGATTAACAGAGTTTCACTTTATCTTCGCAACAGAATTTACTGTGTAAGCAAGAATTGTTTATTACGCTTAATAAATAGTTCTTTATTTTCTTCTTTTTTGTTCTTTGTTTTTACTTCGTAGCACTTCATATTCATTGTTTGTGTTCGATTTGGTTTCGAAATCACTTTAAACTATTTCGATATCTTTCATTTTTGTGTTTTATTGCATTATGAAGATTATTTTCTTGTCGAAAGGCTTCGTTTACGCTTTCGCAATGCTAGGCTAGGGTTTTTCTTGGTTTTAAACTAGGAATGTAATGAAATCGAAGGAGTTGAATTCGGATAGTGCGAATTAAAATATTTTTATCATCTTTTGAATACAAACGTAAAGATCATAATTCTAGATTAATTTTCGAAAGCGAATCACCCGTGATATGGTTGAACTTCGGACACAATTATGTGAATCGAAGGTCAATTCCATGTCCCGGTGACTTCGAACTTGATTTCAAAACCCTAGAATAGCGGTTTCCTTACGAAAAGGGTTTTCTGACGTCAAATCTTCCGACCTAACATTACATGTGTAAAGATTAGGCTGTGTTAACTACCTATCCGAACTTAGCCTTTCGAGGACATTATAGGATTAGGTTAAAGCCAAGTGTTTTAATTCACAAAGTTTGTTTAAGTTTAGCTATAATAGCTAGGCCACGATTAGCCTTATTTACACATTGTCGTTAAAGGCTATAATAGCCAGGCCACGATTAGCTTTTTTTACACGTCGTCGTTAAAGGCTATAACAGTTAGGCCACGATTAATCTTATTTACATGTCATCGTTAAAGACTATAATAGCTAGGCCGCGATTAGCCTTATTTACACATCATGTTGTAGGCTACTAACCTATGGGCATGAATACTAATCCCTGCACAGGTTTCGGGTTTTTCAACCCTAGGGTAATCTCAGTACTCTTCTTATTTTCATATACCCACCAACCTCGTGTCTCATTACCATTCACATTTCCTCTTTCATACTTATCAATCTCATCAACATGATTATTTTAATATCACTATATCATTCAACCATGTAATAATTAATATTATCATCTCATTCAATTGTGTAATGAACAATATCATTATAAGAACCAATATATAAATCTAAGTTCAATAGAGGCTCACCATAATCATATTGTCATCTTATCATAACTTATTCTCATGCCATTTAGCATTTTCAATTTATCGTAACTCAAGCTTCATTGAATTTGCATTGATACTTCACCAAGAATAATATGTCTTAACTAAGAATTACTTAGAAACTTTAATACCTTGTTCCATAATCAATCTTTACACCTATAAATCTTACTTGAGTGATTGAATATGTTTAAACATGGAATACTCACTAGAAAGAGCAATATAAGCTGGAAAAATCAAAGTTTCAAGTTTCTGAGGAACCTTGGGTGCCCTACTGATGGGACTGGGTGCCCCCACTCCTCTTCCAGGCTTGGCCAAAGCACCTCGGGTGCCCCCATGGGGACCCTGGGTGCCCCACTGATGCCCAGAATGATGCTGTGTTTCAATTCATGCTCTAACTTGTGTATTTGGGTCTCAAACTCCACCAAATCAAATGTATTGCCCAAAACCTTGTTTCCTTGAGTTGTTTAGGCTCTAAAAGACTCTAGAAAGTGAATCAAAACTAGTTTTAATCCATTTATTTCATCATAATACATGTTTTTGGTTACAACCTATACATATATATACACCTACATATCTCTTGCACAAATCCATCACCAAGACTTCCAAATACATCTCATAAATGCAAAAATGAGGTTATAAATTCCTACCTCGAGCTTGAACAAAGTGGATCGAGAGAGGTGATGAACTCCCAATGTTGGCTCTCAAATTTGGCTTGATTGATCTTCTCACCCCTTGATCCAAATAACAAACAAAATACATGGAAATATTCCTTGAGGACTCAATTTCAATCTAGTGAAATTAATTTACACTTGGTTAGAGTTTGAGCAACTTACCTATCACTCAAATTTCCTTGGTTCCACTCTCCTCTCCCAGTTCTCTTCCAACACCCCAAAAATCTCACTCTCTCCTCTCATATGTATACATATATACAAGCTTGGCTTAATCTCCAAGCATTCTATAGGAGCCTATCATCTTCCCCTATCCTACAAATCTGACATTAGGTTAACCCCTCGGCTGAACAAACTAGAGCAACACCATACCATTAACTTTCTACACAGGTGGGGTGCCCCAATGGACACCCTGGGCACCCGCCCTAGACCTCGGGCGTCCACCCCCCACCTCGGGTGCCCATCTACATAACCCTGAGTCATAATGTTGACTTTTGAGCTAGTTTGCCCATTTCTTCCAAAATTCACAACCCTAAGTCATCTTTAATGACTAATATTGCTTAAATAACATATTATCATGCCCAAAACATGTTTAAAAAATCAATTTATACCAATATAAAAATTTGGGATATTATAACACCATCATGGACTTCTAATCCAATCCAAATTAATCTTATTTGTTTAAATTACAATTTATATCATTAAAGAATTATTATTACACTCCTTGCCATATTGGAAATTAAATTTCAATTTGCAAATTATCAATCTATATGATAAAAGACAACACATTTCAAAAATATTCCTCTCACAAACTATAATCGATGGCTAAGATTAAATTTTACAAACAAAGGCTGAGATTAAGTGGTTGAGATCTTTTATTAACAAAGCTTCCCCCACAAGCTCCCGCCTTTCCCTCATTTTCCCTATTCCCTCTTCTCTCCCACTCACCCAAAACCCTCTCCCCTTTCTTACTCTCCCACATCTGTGCTCTTTTTCTTGGTGACAACACCCTCCTTACTCCCTTTCCCCAATGAGCAGTGCTCTCGATGTAAGAAGTATCTTAGAAGTGCCATGGTCACTGGCGCTGAAGCTTAGAGCCACCATCACTAGCTCACTTTCCCACCTCTGTTCTCTCTCTCTCTCCCCTGGAGGTAACACTCTCCTTACTCCTTCTCCCTAGTTGAGTAGTACTCCAGATGCAAGAACCACCGCAGAATTGCCTCAGCCACTGGCACTGGAGCTTGGAGCTACAATCAACAGTGATGACCAGACCATCATTAGTGGCTAGATCCCTATATACCCCCTCCCTCTCTACCCCTTAATTCAGCAAGTTGCTATTTGCTTGATCCATTTTCAGTTTTTTCTTTTTTTTTTTTTCAGTTCCTCCCTTTATTGTCAGTGTGAACGGTGTAATGAAGCATTAGTTTGTATTGTTAATTTTTTTTTATTATGAATTTGTGTAGTGAACTTGTTTGTGAAATTTGAAATGTGTATTGTGTAATTGTAGCTCTATTTTTTGGTTGCTGTTGCTGCTCTATTTTTTTTCTTTTTTGTTGTTGCGATGATTTGAGCATTAGTTTGATTTCATTACAAGATTTAAAAGCTTGATTAAGAAAATTGAAACTGTGTATTTGTTTATGATAAATAGCTTGCGTTAAACTTTTTTTACAGAAAAAATGTCATACTCAATTTCAATTGAAAGGGTCAAATTTTTCAAGTAATTGTGGTGGTATTTAACATAAGGCATGGCATTAAATATGGTATGGGATGAAAAATGCAGAAGGATTTTTGGAGCTATTGTTTAAGATGGCAGTAGGCTAGATTGGTTTTTGCCTTTAGTTTTTGCAAATTGTTACTTGGCGGCTAACAGAGGTGTAGTTCCAGACTACATCATCATACCATTTTGAATCGTGTTGTACCATTCAACATTAATGTTCTCTTTTCATGTGAGACTCAACTACTTTGTGAGATTTTTTTCCTCATCTAGATGCTTAGGGTGTTGCCATTTGATGCTTTAGCAAATGATAACACAACTTTTTTTCCTTTTTTTTTTGTAATTTCCTCTGGTGTAGGATGCAAGTTTGATATCGAGTAGAAATAATGTTTTTAGACCCAGACATTCTTATATCAATTACTGGTGGTACGTTTACTTCTTCAAGGAGATCATTGATATGACTGTTATAAGCCCCTTATTTTGTTGTTTGTAGTTTAAAATTAATAATTTCAGCTATTATTCATCCGTTAGTTTTTCATGTTGATCTTATATCAGGTAGTATCTTTCAATATTGTGTGTCATGTACAACTCTATCATTTTTCTTTTTTTAGTTTTGTGGTTACAATTCTACCACAGAATTACTTATGCCTGACATCATTTTTCTATTTGAATGTCATTGGTATCTATGTTAGAATTTTTATAAACAAAGTGCACTATAGCTCTAATGCAAGGGCAGAGGAAGTTCCTTGCCTGAATTCTTAGGCTTTAATCATGTATCGACATTAAGTGATGCAAGTATAGATCAGCAGATTTGCTGGAATAATTTGCCCACACATAACATGTTATAGACCATGTAACAACACCTACTAACCCTATTGGTGCTTATTTGAACTCTATGGGACAAGCAAGACAAAAATTAAGTTCATGGAATGTAGGTGAACCTAGTTCTACTAAGATTAAGGTTTTTTTATTTTTTTTAACAGTTAAGGATTTATTAAAATTATAAACATTGGCTTGCATGTATGAGTTTTAGTGAATTCATATTCCACATTTATATTTTAAGAATTGGGTAGAGAGCAGATTGGATCCTAACTTTCACTATCTTATAAAGGTATCCTAGCTAGATTTTATGCTTGCCCTAACAAAATAGTATAAGTTAAATGGTATTTATACATTTAGATTTGGGTAGGGATTGAATTTTTTACATGATTTTTGTTGGGTACGATTGAATTTTACAATGTGGTTTCATTGATTGGCAGTGTGGTAACTTTTTGTTGGTCGATTGGCAAAGTGGTAGAGGGATGACAATTGCAGTGGTGGGTTTGGTAGTGGCAATGGGTGGGTTAATGTTACTGTGAGATAGGTGGGGTAATAGTGGAGAATTGGGTTTGGGGAAATGGGGATCCAAAATGGTAGTGGGTGTTTTTTTAGACTTTATTTATATACTTTAACTGGGGGAGGAGGAATGAGTAATAGGATGGTAGTGTATTAATTAATTAATTTCTATTTTTTTGGTACACTTTAATTGTGATAATTTACATATGTTTGTGAATTGGATTATGAATTTAGAACCTAAATATTAAATTGTTGATTGGTTTGGTTAAAGCATTAATTTTTTTTTAAGTTTTCCATATAATTTGATGTAAATATCAATAGGGCTTTTAGTTTGCATGTATAAACCTTCTATTTGTTTGTGTTATGTTGCAATCCTATGTAGCCTGTTTTAGTACTTGATCTCACTTTATTTTTCACTCTTTAGAACCGAGCAATATGCATTGTAAAATTTGTGTGGGAATAAGTTATGTGACACTGTATTCTATTTAAATTCCTATGTATGTATATGCCTTTTTATGATTTTAAGAACGAGATTAATAAGTAGGAAAAATGTTAATGCTATTCTTGGTTTTTTAATAAGTGATTTTTTATTTTTACAGGTTATTTTTATAATTTTTTTATGTAAGTTTATTTTATAAATTTACATTTGAATTCTTTGTAGGCGAATTATGTTTTGTGCTTTCGGCACAGATAAATAATAGCTTGCTTTGGTTGGTAAGTTATTTTTGGTATTATTATTCTTACATGGGTAATTCAACACATTACACAAATAGTAGCTTGCTTTGGTTGGTAAATTAAAAGGGCTACTCCATCAAATATAAATGAGTATTTGATTTCATAATGAATGTTTAATTTTAGTGAATTTTTAGGTTACAACATAATCAACTTGTAGCAATCTGTGATCATGAAGATGTCACAATTTTTGGTCATTTAAATTGGATTTTCTTTAATAACGTAATTTTCACTATGGTTAATGTATACTTTTACTTGGATTATATAAAATACAAATGGATACAGAAGTACATAGAAAGATAAGATAGATCATTCTATTCTTTTTATTTTATCAAATTTTAAGGTACTAGGGTGCCTACAGCACTCTTCCATAAAAGAAAAAAACTGACATGTTATAAAAATTGTATCGCCATCTATTTATTTCCCTCTTAAATGCCTTTGCATATGCAGGTTTAATTTTTGTGTGAAAAAAATGTAAGCATTGTGATTTGTGATGAACAAGACTTTAATGCCATGCGTATTCATGAGGTAAGACCACCATATCATGACTCTAGATTTTTTACCTGTTTTTTTAAACGAAAAGGCAAGAGGAAACATGATGCCTAATGGAAATGAGACGGCTAGCTATAGTGGAAAGGGGAAGGAAAATGCATGTCCAGATGTAAGTTCATTAATTATTAAGTATTTTTTTTTTCGTATGGCTCAAAGGTAAGTTTTTTCCACAATTCTTATATGGTTAATTGAACAAGTCTTAAAATACTTACCAAAAAAAAAAAAAAACACATCTTAGAATATTAGATAGAAAAAATAATTTTTTTTTAATTTCTGATGAATTTAAACATTTGTTTGTTTAGCGCCCTAGGTTGTTAATGTTTAAGATTGCATAGACTTTAATTTATCTTTTACCTTTTTTTTGAAGGAAAAGACAAAAAGGAAAAAGAAGGCAAACTATTCTGAAAAGAGAAAGAAAAATGCATTTCCAATGGTAGGTTCTTTAATAATTTTAATATTTATCTGTTATTTACTCATTCTAAGTTAAAATAGCAAGATATTAATTTTTTGTAATTTTTTTTTGAAGGCAAGGACGAAGGCAAATAAGATATACAAAGGAAAAGAAATGGCAAACTCTTCTAGCAAAGGAAAGAAAAATGCATGTCTAGTGGTAAGGATATTTAACAATTTTTAGTTTGCATTGTTCTAATGTCTAGAAGGATTAAAAAAATTCAAATTTTTGTGTTTAGTGTAACTTTTTTTTAACCTTAAGTTTATGATAACATGCATAATACTCTAAAAGCTTTTATCTTTTTTATTAGAATGTCTAAAAGGCCTATAAAAGTTGAAAAAATTGTATGCGCATAATGAATGTATGAGTTTTGGTATTAATTTTATCATGACATGTATACTACTCTACAAGCTTTGAATATATGATGAGTGACATATTTTAGTTGGACCAATTAGTATATTCTTTTTTTATTCTTAAGTTCCTGATGTTATGTTTGTTACTTTATAATATCATGTTCATTGATGAGGTAAAACTACCATTCTAATATGAATAGGTGCTGTTATTTTATTTATTATTCAAAGGAAACATGGCAAGACATTAATTTTTTAAACTTATTTTTGAAAAGCAGATGTTATTTTATTACATAGATTCCAAGGTATCATAGCAAGATATTAATTTTGTAACAACAACTAAAGAAAACACGATATCCAAAAGAAAAGAAATTACAATCTATTCTAAGAAGAGGAAGGAAAATGCAGGTCCAGTGATAAGGATCTTTATTAATTTTTAATATATATATTTTGAATATCTAGAAGCTATAGAATAGTTTAAAAGATTTTACATTCTGAATGAGCATATAATTTTCAACCTCAAGTGTTGTGTATGCATACTACTCAAAAAGCTTCAAGTGCATGATGAGTTGAGTGTTTTTAAGTTTTGTTCCGGGTAATATATAGTTTTTCAATCTTACATATAAAGGTGATAAAGGGCTTTAAATGTATGTCGAGTTAGGTATTTATTTGTTCCAATTGGCATGTTTTTTGACTCATTGAAATATGATAGCATGTATAAAATTGTAAATTTGTGATGGACTTAAATATTTTATTTGTTTTAATGTTATGTTATCTAGATCATGTTATAATAATTACAAAAATTAAAATAAAACAAATATATCAAAATCTTCACATAGTAATGACTTTGGAGTATTATGTGGCTTCAAGTAAGTGTTTGTACAAAGCTAAATAGTTGTAGAGGAGAAAGGAAAAAGTCCCATCCAACAAATAAAATTAATCAAAAAATAAGTAGAAAAAATATGCATGATATAGTTCATGTACGCACCCAATGAAATAATATTTACATTTTAGGCATCAAATGATATTGTTATATTAAAAACTGTGTTGCCCAACGTGCATAACGGAAACGTGAAAAGAATGAAAAAAGATGCCATGCATATCAAGTGGGACAATGCTTCCAAAGAGAATGAGAGAGATCAAGAGAATGTATTGAACTAATGGAACCTCTAGGTATACCTTCTTTAACACCGAGTTCTCACAACCGTGCTTGCCTCAAAGAGGGAACATATATAACAATTGTCATTCAACCATAAAAAAAGTGAGCTTTAGTTAGGCATCCTTCCATGTGTTTATACTCTATGCCAGACGTATCTTTAACTCCTAAAAAGATCAGGTAAATAAAACTATTTAAATTTATTGAAACAAGTAACTCATTCTATCATTATTTTTTATAAATGTTAATTTTTACGTAGTAAACTTTTGTAGGCCTAATCTTATAAGCCAGTTTTTGCAAGAGGATCAGTGTAGTTATGATGAGTTACAAGCTTTATCTATGAATGCAAGGGTTCATACTCAATCAAACATAACTCCAGGGTGGCATTACCTAGGAAAAATGGATATACTGTATCCTCATTGCTCAGTCTTGCATTGGGTAAATGAAAAATTGTAAAAATCTTTTGTAGCACATCCACCATTTCTGAACTTGCTATTTGTAAGGAAAGATTAAGCTTCCTTTGATAATGACATACCGTTCAGAACTTCAAACATTGTGTAATAGGAATGATGACCAATCAAAATCATTTTAACATTATACTTGCATATACAATGCATCCAATGCTTTCACAAGTCTTGGCGCTACATTGGATTCTAGAGTTCTAAATAGAAAAAGTCATATATCATTCACTATCCATAGAAAATTGCATCATCGAATAGGATCCCTTCTACTAAAAGTAGGGCATGATGCAGTTTATGCTCATTTATATATCTATGACCTTGATTCAGCTTCAGAAATTCGAAATTGTTGAAATCCTTATTTAAAAAAGCAATGTTCTTGAAACAATTCAAAATTGTTTATTCAAATTCAATGCATGTGTTAGTAAATTTTGTAAAGCTTATGCAATCTTAAATCAATTAGCTTTGGAAAGAAAAAATTTACTAGCCCATCTTCATTATAGTTCCACGACATATTGAAGCCAGTGTAATCTACCAACAATTGATGAGATTGCAATTGTAATATAAGGAGATGGATCTAAGATTAGTTAAAAAAGAGACATTATTTTACATTTAAATGAAAGTAATGATTTGATGCAAATAAATGAATGTCACCATGCTTATTTGCCATTACATTATGTTTTATTATTTCTAATTTAGTGAACTTTGATAGGAACCTAATCTCAAACAATGGGATGTTTTGCATGGTTGGCCTTCAATTGATCAACTTACTTAGATGCAATTCTACAATTATCATTTATTTGAATGTCCCATAAAGTATTCTACTATTTTGAGAGGTGGTGACTTGTTCCAAGAGTTTTTGGTAGATGTGTAGGGCTGAAACAGAACAAAACTGATTGACATACTACAAGTTATATCAAAGAAAACTTCATGCTGAACTTTATCAAAATTTGTCAGATGTTGTCTAGATGAATTGGGACCTGATCAATTGTTGGTCAATGATTCATTTTGCCAACTTCATTTACTGGGGGCTCTAGCCATATGTTCAAAATATTTTAAGATTCAATGGCCATCACACAATATAACGAACACCCAGATATCTTTCCCACTATAACTACAAATCTTAACTGGCTTGAAATTATTTATGCTTTATTACCCCATCAAAAACCAATTGATTGTCCTGATTTAGTTGCCTATGCTTTTGAGTTAAAGAAAGAGTATTTGGTTAAGGAGATAAAAATAATGAAGGTGTTTGGTAACAAAGTTGCCCATGTTTTTATAATTAAATTCCAAAAATGAAGCTTACCACACATTTATGCACTATTATTTCTTCAAGGCCCATATAAAATTTAGACATGTGCTTAGGTGGATAAAGTAGTTTGTGCTGAATTTCCAAATCCAAATGATGATCCTACACTTTTTAAAACTATCAAGTATTATATGGTTTATGGACCATGTGGTGCTCGAAACCCACAAGCACCATATGTAGAAAATGGTAAATGCACTAAAGGATACCCTCCAAGCCTTAACAAAATTAATAGCGATAGATCAAGATGGATATCCTATTTATCGTCATTGTAATATTGGTCAAGCATATATTGTCAGGGGCAAGAGGTTGATAATAGAGATGTTGTTTTATATAATCTGTATCATTCTAAAATGTTCAATTGCCATATAAATGTAGACGTTTGCGTAGGAATAAGTTGTGTTAAATATATTTACAAGTATATCTATAAGGGTTATGACCGTATAACAATGGTGTTGGGTGTGAAAAATGAAATTCAAAAATATTTTGATTTGAGGAACATTAATTCGCCAGAAGCTGCTTGGCAAATATTTGGTCATCCTATGCATGAAGAGATTCCAACAACTATACGATTGGTACTTTATTTGACTGGAATGCATCTTGTTATTTATAATCTTGTAGACTCATTAGACACTATTGTTTCTAGAGCCAGTCAATAGATGTTGACTTTAATAGGTTATTTTGCATGTTATGCTTTCAGTAAATTAGCACGCACATTCACCTACTAGGAGTTTCCACAATATTTTTTTTATCTACATTAGCCCTAATTGTGGTGAGAGATTTTATCTACGTTTGCTATTAACTGTTATCAAATGACCACATTCATTTGAATGTTTACGGATAGTCGATTATGTTTTGTTTGATACATTTAATTCTGTATGTGTTATAAGGGGACTTCTAGATGATGATGGAGAATGGATACAATGTCTTCAGGAGGCAGCAATTATGAAAATTGGGCATCAGTTGAGTATTTAATATTATTATCATATAATGCTCTCCATTGCAACTATATGTATTACAAAACAAATTCTCAAGTCACATATGTGATGATTATGGAACAAATTATCAAGTCATATAAGTGATGATCTTGCATATAAAATTTATAAATCTATTTCCCATTTGAAATCCAACTGAAACTTAAATTGAAAATTATGGTTTGTATCTTCTGGACCAATTGCTTGAAGAATTGGGTAAGAGTTTAGTTGACTATCCGCCTATGCCATAACCAATAGGAAATTAGAATATAATAGTTGGCAACAAATTAATATTGGAATATCGAAAATTGCAAAATGATGTAGAATAGCTAGATGTACAAACTAACAATAATCTTCTTAACAGTGCACAACATTCTGCTTTTGTGGAGATCACTTCTTTTGTTTTTGAAAATAATGAAACTACTTTCTTTTTTAGGCTGGGGCTAGGCCCTAGGAAGACATTTTTGTATAATACAATTGCATTGAAATGTCACCGCCTTGGGCATATTGTTGTAACCATGGCATTATTTGGTATTGCATCATTGTTATTGGTAAAATCGAGGTCACACTATCTATTCAACGTTCTACATTCCGCTAGATGTTATGATAACTTAATTTGTGGATTTAGCAAGCAATCAATGCAAGTAAAATTATTTAGAGAAACAAAACTCATAATTTGGAATGAAGTTCCTATGCGGAAAATGCATTGTATTAAAACGGTTGATTGTACACTTCAGGATATTTCTGAGAGTGAAAAACAATTTGGGGGTATTATTGTTGTTCTTGGTGGTGATTTTTCAACAGATCTTGTCGGTCATATCTAAAGGTGCTCGTGAGTAGATTGTTAATGCATCGTTAAGGCATTCTTTTTTGTGGAAATATATGCATATTTTTACTTTTGGATATGAACATGCGCTTAAATCATGCGGATTGTGAAAATGTTAACTTTGTAAAATTCTTAATGATAGCAGAATATTTTAAAATTTCCTTTATGATATTTTTAGGTAATTAAATTCTTTTTATATTATTTTTTTTTTACTAATTTTAATTCTATGTTGGATGTCAAATATACTCGTAGCCGACAAGTATCCCTTTACCCACCCTGTTTGGGGAGGGTATAGGGATACTAATAGCGGGGACGTGGACAAATATGGGGATTTTAAGTGTTACCCAAATAAGTGTAGGGATGGAAACGGGTATGATAGTCTCCACCCCGCCTTGTGCTCGTTTAAATATAATTAATATATTTCTTATTTTAATATTTATTTAATATATATATATATGAAAAGGTTTAAGGTACTCGAATCCTAACTTTTCTTTTTGTCTACCGCTGTCCACTAGTTTTTCTTGCTTGGCACGTTGGCAGCTCGAGTCGCTCGTGTGAGATTTTAAATTAAAGATTCAAAGCGAAGTATTAATTCTATAGAAGTCACAAACTGTTGAGCCTCCAATCTGAGTAGCAAGCTTGACTGCTTAAGTCTCTCTCTCTATTCTCATCATCTCTTTCAAGCCTTTCCTCTCCGATCTCAAGTATTTGAACGATTTTTGTTTTTCTACTTTCAAGCTTTGTTTTTCATTGTTGATTTTTTTTCTGCAATTATTTTTTCTTTTAGGTTTTGCTATATTTTGCTCTAATTTTTGTTGTCAAGAAGAATTATACAAGGAATGGAGTCACTATCTCTGCTCTTATTCTTTGTCTAATGTCCTATAATAAGGTCCAATATATACACACAAAAAAAGAAAAAAAAGGAATTTAGTTTTATGGATCATGAACAGATCTACTTTTTGTGGGTCTTTACTTAAGAGGTTTCAGATATCAATTATAGAACCATGTTGTTAGACTGATAGAGGGCTTCTTTATTACTTTTTGTATGACTGATGATTATCTTAGGGCAAAGCATATAGGTTTAACATTTTTGCCTGTTAATTCTAGTGTTACCAGGTAATTTGAATTACTATTTATTTTAAACTACTTGTAGCATTCAAATTATGCATTTGTTGATTTCTTTACATTTGAGTGATTGAATTTAGGTTTTGTAGTTGAAGATTTTATAGGTTACTTTTGGAATTTATCCTTTGGATTCTATTTCCACGTCTCCTGTAACAAAGGCAACCAAAGAGCAACCAAGTTATATATTAATATATTCATTTGTATATCATATATAAAATGAAGTCATCTCTTATGTATACTTGCTAAAGTACATGGCCAAAAGGAATCCATCATATCACGGGGAAGTTAACAAATGAATTATATTTGATAACTAATTACTCAACGTTAATTACCAACATATATTAAATATTCTAAAAATTTTTAACATGTGATTTTAAACTTTTTAAAATTAGATTGAAAGTTCATAAAATTGAAAATTCTATATATGTTATCATTAGTTATTAATTGGAAAATATTCTTTAATTGTTTTCTATGCCTAGATATATGCATGATCTTTGAAGTAAAACATTTCTTTATTCAAATCTTTACAAATACCTAATGTCCTGTCCTTTGAAAAGTTGGTATGACATTACACCTTTGACAATTATTTTAGGGTAAATTACACCTAGACCCCCTAAACATTAGGGTAATTACACCTAGTACCCCTCAACATTTGAAATTGACAAATACCCCCTTATTTTGAAATGTTGTTAACCCCCGACCCCCTTCTGTTACTTTGAACCCTAACTCTGTTAAAATTTTATTATAAAGACAAATTTACCCATAACTTAATTAATTAATTACAAAAATACCTTCTCTTTCATTCTTTTTCTTTTTACTGTAAAATATATAAACTCTTTTTATACACACACGTATATTTATCCAGTTTACGCCGGTGGACAGAACAGAGCCGGAGAAGGGTTTGCTGGGAACGGTAAGCTCGCCAAAAAATTGGGAAAGGAATGGACGAGTAAGAGAATGTCGGGGCGTCGACCCACCTTGGCATCAGAAGATTTCATGATCTTAATAAAGCCCTAATGTCAAAATTGGGATGGATGATGCATACCGAACAAGACAGATTATGGGTTCAGACTCTCAGAGCAAAATTTCTTAGAATGCACCCTTTCAATGAGTCAAATTCTTCCACCTGGTTTTGGTGAGGACTTCTGAAGACTCGAAGCCTCCTCCAGAAAGGTATGTTTTACTCAATCCCGAAGGGGAGATCTATCAACATATGGACAGATCCATGGATTCCCACGCTCCCCCTTTTCCGCCCTGAACCTCTTCGATCCCTCTGCATCGTAATCAATAGGCATACGAATCCACGGAATCAAGGATCTGAATCCACTGAGGCATCCAAATCCGTATCCCTGATTCCATTGGCAGCGACGATGGAGTCGTAGTCGAGGAGATAGATCTGGAAGAGACAGAGATGTGATTCAGCTCCTTCCAAGGCTTCTAGATGCTTCGTTTCTTTCTCATCTTCCGTCCATAACAAAAAATCAAAATTAAAATTCAAGAGAGAATGAGAGATAGAGAGAGGTCGGCACTGCCATTCCCTTTGCTGCCGATAGCACTGAGTTCCTTCAGCTACCATCCCTCAAAACCCTAACCCTAACACACAAATAAGGGTAAAAATGAAATTATGCAGTTAATTTTTTACTGACGTCATCATTTTAACTGTAACCTTAACGGAAGTCTAACGGAAGGGATTAAGTGTTAGCACCATTTCAAAATAAGGGGGTATTTGTCAATTTCAAATGTTGAGGGGTACTAGGTGTAATTACCCTAATGTTTAGGGGGTCTAGGTGTAATTTACCCATTATTTTATAATTTTTCATCTTCATTGATTTTTGCATATGTGCACTTTTCATTAAATCCTATTTTGATAGCTAATGAAACTGTTAGAAATTATAATTTATTTTTTTAGATTAGTAAATGGAGATTCAAGATGGTAACACTTCAGTGGTTAGTAGTAACACTTCACTGGGGACTAATGAAAAGGCCTTTCAATTGAATGACCCAATTAATTCTCCAATTGATTCTTCCACAAAAATTCCTAAATTTGAAAATGTTGAATTTGGTAAGAAGAGAAAATTAACTTTTGTTGTTTGGAATTACTTTAAGAGGATAACAATAAATGGGAATCCTAAGATACAATGCAACTATTGTGCCAAAACACTTACAACAAAACCTAGAGATGGGACTCATTTACGTGATCATATAAAGTCATGTCCTAGAAGGACAGTTAGAGATATTAGATAACACATATTGGTAAGAGAACAAAAAAACTAAATGGGAAGGATATTTTAAATAATTACTACTATGATCAAGAAGAGGCTAGAAAAGATCTAGCTTATGATCGTTTTACGTGGATACCCGATGTCTATGGTTCAACAATATGGATTTCAAAAATACTCGGCTAGTTTCCAACCTTTGTTCAAGATTCCTTCTTGAAATACTATAAAAAATGACATATTGAAGATTTATAAAGAGAAGAAATCAAAAACTTTGAAAATACTAGAGAGAAACGGTAGTAGGATTGCAATAACTACTGACATGTGGAAATCTAGTAACCAAAAGAAAGGGTATATGACTATTACTAGACATTTCATCAATGACGATTGGGAGATACAAAGTCAAATTATAAGGTATCAATAACTTAAATTTTTATTTTTTGCTTAACATAATAATATTGCCATTTAATTTTTAGTTATCAATTTATTATTTCTTATATGTAGGTTTGCTTATGTTTCTTGCCCCCATACATCAAAGGCTTTTTCACATGTGTTGATGGAATATTTCACGGACTAGAACATTGATAATAAGTTGTCAACAATTACCATTGATAATTGTATCACTAATGAAACAATCATTGACCATTTATCGGGTAGCCCTAGTGTCTCTTCACTTATTTGGGAAGGAAAATTATTTCACATGCATTATTGTGCACATATTTTTAATTTGATTGTTAAAGAATGATTGTATCTGATTAAGGACGGGACAGAAAGGGCTAGGGATAGTGTTGCATTTCATGTAGCATCACCCAAAAGAGACCAAACTTTGATAGAAGTAGCACATCAATTGCACATATCAAGCACCAAGAAATTAGTTCTTGATTGACAAACTAGATGGAATTCAACATATTTGATGTTGAGTGTTGCTTTGGTTTATAAAGATACTTTTGACTATTTAAAAAAATAAAAATAAAAGATAGCCTTTTATAGATGTTTGCTAACTCAAAGTGATTGGGAGTGAGTAAAGGTGATTTATGAAAAAGTTGAAGTATTTTATAATGTGACAGAGATGTTTTATGGGACTAGATATCTGACTACAAACATTTTCTTTCCATTGATTTATGAGATAGGCTTCCTTTGCGAATGTGGTTAACAAGTCCAAATAAGTTTGTCAAAACAATGGTTTCAATTGTGATACTTAAGTTTGATAAATATTAGACAATTATTCATGAAGTGATGGGAGTTGCAACAGTTTTAGATCCTCGGTATAATCTAAAATCATTGATTATTTCTTTTCAAAATTGTATAGAGATACTACTTCACAAGAAATTGCGAGGATTCATGAACTTTGCAATGATTTACTTGAGGAGTATCAAACTAAGTACATGTCAAACAAAAACAATCGTAGGTAAGATGAAAATGAAATTAACTCTTCATCTTATATATCAAAGAAGGTGAATTCAAAGGCACCTAAATGGATGAAAGGATATACATCATAACCTAATGGAGAGGAGGATGATATGGTGAAGTTTGAATTAGACCAATACTTGGAGGTTTTGTCAAATAATGATCAGTTTGATATTTTAACTTGGCAGAAGAGTAGTGGTCTTAAGTATCCAACGTTACAGATGATCACTAGGCATATTTTAACTATTCTTACTTTTATTGTAGCTTCAAAGTTTGCATTTGGCACCGATGGTCAAGTGGTGACTCCTCATCATAACAAACTTCTACTAGATACTTTGGAGGCTTTAATGTGTGGTCAAAACTAATTATGGAAGGAGACTGAGGGTAATAACTATTTTAAAAATGAGTTATTAAATTTTGTTATGATATGTGACTAAATATTTATTACTTTTCCTATTGTATTTTGTAGGACTTTGCAAAATGGATAAAGATGCATTACTTTGTACCGCTTATTCTGATTTTGATATGGATGAGGTGGAATACATACATAACTTGTTACTTATTATGTATAATTTTTTTATTCATTTAAGTAAAAAATAATATTAAAGTTCAATTTCTTTTTCTTCCAATTAGATTGAAAGAAATATTGAAACAAGTAAAGTTACTAGATGGTCATTCAATGGAATATGGTATTGGGGATGGAAGTTGCAATGGAGAACCATTATTTATTTTTAAGTTTTAGTTGTGAACTATCATGCATAATTTATATTTGTTATTATCGAACCTTTAATTGTGACTTGTGACATTATTGTTGATTTTGTGCTATATTTGATGTATTTTGTTTGGAAATTATGTTTTTCTTATTTTGCTTTGAGGTTTTTGCTTATAGGAATTTCACTACTATAAGTTTCATTGAGGAGAATACTATTGGTAATGTTACTGTACATAAGTATGTCACCTACTTTTTATTTAAGTTTGGACTATACATTTTTTGTATTTTTTCTTATTAATTTATTCTTTTTATTATTAAATAAAAAAGTTATTATGTTTGGCGGGTAAACGGTAAACGGGGGCGGGGATGGAGAATCTGTTACCTAGCAGGGACAGTTATGGGGAGAATTTTCATCCCCGAAATGGGGATGAGGACAAGGACGGGAATGGGGAAAGCCATATCCTCTCTATACCTGCCCCGTTGACATCCCTAGTCTTAGATTGGGACTGATCCTCAAGAAATTTTAAGACTTCTACCAATAATGCATAAATGCAAAGATTTGAATAAATTACTGCATGCAGTTTATCTAAGTCTAGATGCTATTAGTATAGTGACCCCAACCTTTTTAACTAAATGCACAATTCTTGCAGCACAGAATGAAGATACTGCTACATTAACTATTTTCTCTGAAGATAGTGTTACATATTTGGCTACAGATAAGATGTTCGAAGATGATGAAATAGATTGTACCATCATAAATCAATACTCTGATGAGTATTTAAATTCATTAGATCTTTCTAGCCTTCCATCTTTTAGGCTAAAGTTGAAAGTGGGTTGTCCTATAATGTTGTTAAGAAATATTGTGCCAAAAGATGGACTTTGTAATGGTACAAGGTTGATGGTTGTCCAATGTACTACTTTTGTAATTGAAGCTTAAATTTTAAATGGAGAAAAGTTTAGAGATTTATTCTTTATATTAAGAATATCCTTGATACCATCATCTTCAGAATTTTCTTTTTATATGACAAGGCAGTAATTTCTTGTTTGATTGGCATATGCTTTGAGAATCAATAAATCTCAAGACCAATCTATTAAATATGTTGGAGTTGATTTGCGTACACCAATGTTCAGTCATGGATAATTATATGTGGCATTACCCAGACACACATCTTTCGGCAGTATATGTGTCATTCCCTCTCAAGGTGGCTCAATATTCACAATGAACATTGTTTATCCTGAAGTTTTGTTGTAGTATTTTGTGTATACTAATGTAACAATTTTATTAATAGTGCTATGTCCTCATATGATTATTTTGATTATATGTTTCAGTTGTAATTACATATATTTTGTCAAACGATGATTTTGGGTGTGATTGGACTCTTGTAGGATTAGGATGAAAAAACTAAAGAGCTCAAAAGAGTAAATGCCAATAAATTGCTCTAGTAGCAACATAGAAATAAAGTATCTTCAAGTTGATAATGTTTCTCTTTTGGATTTTTTGTATTTCGTTAACGTTTGTGTAATTAATTAGGTCATCGTGCATACTCCTCATTAGCAACAATATGTAGAGATTAACACAAAATCATTGTGGGAAGTGATGAAGAAAAAGCACGGATACAAGCGTCCAAATACTTCTTAGACGGCACAAGCTTGAAGTCATTATTAAGAAGTCTTTTTTGTAACCAAAGAGTTTTTTTTTTTTTTTTTTTTTTTTTTTGTGAAAAAAGATATTTATTTTGTTAGGTCTAAGATTGCTCTCTTTTTATGAAACTTTACTATCTCTTTTATATTTTTTTTGTATTCATTAATGTTTGCGTAATTAATTAAGTCATCATGCATGCTCCTCATTGGCACGAAATGATTGTGGAAAGTGATGAAGAAAAAGCATAGGTACAAGCGTCCAAAGGCTTCTTAGACAGCATAGGCTAGAAGACATTATTAAGAAGTCTTTTTTGTAAAGAAAGACTTTCTTTTTATGAATAAAATCTTTATTTTGTTATGTCATAACATTACCCTCTTTTTGTGAAACTTTACTATCTAGGTAACAATTACTATACTTTTGTTAAACCTATTATCTATGTGAACTTTGTGTCCCATTTTATTGTTTATTTCTACCCATTTATTTTAAGTTTCCCCACAATCCAAGGGTGGAGATCTTTTATAAATACCACTCTTTCCGACAAAAACTTCTATGTTAGTACTTTGAAGTTAGCAATGCTAGTCTTTGGTTAATGTTCGCTCTCTCTCTCTCTCTCGGTGGAAGTGGTAGTGGCTTACTAGCTAAAACAGAGAAAACTCTGCCATGGCCTAAACCCATTTTGTAATTCCTTCCACTAAAACCAATTTTAGTGATTTACCCAGTAGTTTTCACTTCTCACATGCATTTTTAGTAAACTATCGTGAAGATGTTAGCCAAGTTATTTGCAAGCAAATGTGTGCTCCTTAAGAAGATCTTTCACATTCCATTTGATTATTCCTAAAGTTGACTCATTGTCAAGTAATCAAGTAATTTGATAGTACTTTGATTATGAGCATGCCATGATATTTTCTTTTTTATAAATGTGATGGTGATATTGGATTTCAAGTTTGTATTAGGTGTTTAGTTGATAGTTTTCAAATTGTGCTCTAGTTCTTCTGAAGAAAGAAATATAATAAAAATGGAATCTATTTTGAATTTTTGAAAAGGAAAAATGTGCTAACAAATTTGAATTTTAAATGTGTAGATATTTAATTTTAGTTGAGGATTGTTGTAAGAATGGGTTATTCGCTAGTTCTTATATATTATATATCTCTTTACGTTAAGGTTACAAACAACAACCAACTAAATTAAATTGCTAGAAATACAATTTAATTAATATATTAAATTTCTTGATACTCTCCACTTAACTTATTTGACGTATTGAATTCAAAATTCACCTACAATATTTGATAGGAACAAAATTCATAAGCTTTCTCAATTGATATTAGCAATCCCTATATCGGAACATGGATTCCAACAATAATTAATATCCACTATACAGATAATATCATCATCCAGCTCATTGAGTTTATTGACCTATAATGAATCTTACTATTCTGTGAATTAAAATGACAAACATTACCTTTTTGTATCTAATAATAATGTTAAGACTAAAAGTATAAGGATTCACAATAATAATGATGTATTAATTATTTAATAGTCAATACAAAACAATTATCACAAGTGACGGTCCAATTCAATGCATGTAATATGTACTAGCACAAAGAATCGAAGCCATGCTATTTTATATAGTTAAGACAGACCTATTAAAATTATGTGCTACAATTCTATTGATGGTGTCTCTACTTCTGTCTAAAACTATAAACAACAAACATATATTCTATAAGAACCAATAAATAATTTTTTATGTGTAAGGCGTACTCTATGTCACACCCTAAATTTGGTGACTCGAGGATGCGAACTAAATTGAATGCAAATATCCATAATCATCACAAATACCCTGTCCCAGTAAGATCCACACACAACTAGAGAGAAAGCGTAAAATAAAAATAATAAAAAAAAACAAATTAAAGTCTCAACCTCAGCCAAGCATCACGCTCCACAACCCAAAAATAATAAGGCACACTAAGCCCAATACATAGCCTAATCACATCAATGATATAATATGTACATCATTATGTCTTATTGGGAGACCTAAAAAAAAAAAATAAATACAGATAACTGTATCACCCTCACACTCGAGGTACCAAAAGAAGGATAAACCAGAAGAAAAGACAAAAGAAAATGAAAACTAAGTCTCTTGCATAGATGGTTCCACAGGCATCCTAGCCTCAGACCTTATAACAAAACCTATGGGGGAGTAAGTAAGAATCCACGTGTGCCTATTATAACATACAAGCAAGCATAGTATTTCCTATCATGTCATTACACGTGATCATACGTCTCAACCATCCAACATAATATAATAATAGTTTAACTAGACATTATACTAATCATGCTCGCATTTTAGTATCATTATATAACAGTTTAATTATATTAAATAGATCTTTTACCAACATCACATCCATCACATTATCATCCTCATTAAAGTATAATAACCTATTATACTCATCATCAACCAAACTCATCACAACACGACTCAACACACCCAACTCAACTTTGTGGTCGGCCACACAACCTATGCACACATACCTACGATGGCATAATGTGATATTCTTTGGCTATGATCACAGATGCAGATACCTACGATAGCATAAGTTTAATGTCTTGGCACTAAACGTTGGCATCTACAATGGGTATTTATAATTTTAATAGTATCTCCTGACACAAAATTAAACTCAAGCACACCATATAAATAGGACATCTCAGTCCACACACAATAGGACACACTGTCTGACTCACATCACCATAGCAGCTAAACATCACTATCTAAACAAGTAAGGCATCATAGCCCAATACACAGCGAGACATTGTAGTCGAGTAAGCACGATACTGTAGCCCCAGCGCACTCACATCCACATCATCTCATCCTCATCATGCTAATCATCTTATCACAATCTTAATGTCTTAATTATAAGATCATTATCCCATCTCATATAATTATTTTAATCATGCTCGGTTAATAATGTGAACAATTTATATTTTATACATTCATTACACAACACCAGACTAATGTAATTAGTCATACCTTCACGTAAATCAAAACAAATGAAGTGCTCACCAATTAGGACACGCCATGCACATGCCCATAACCCTTTGGCAATTATGTGCAAGCAGGAAGGGACTCCCATGTGCATGCCTAGACATACCTCGTATGCTTGTGGGTTAAGCCCCTGTGCGCACGTCCTCCTAACCTAAGCTCCTAACCTAAGAACAGCTCATGTGCACGTCTAGGAATGATTTGATTACTACACAATATATATATATATATATATATATAGAATTTACTTGACAAAAAATTGACAAGCAAAAGTCAATCTCTTGGAGCGGGACATCCTTCGATGTTTACAAAACTGCTGAAATTAAATGTGGAACCCCAAGATCATTAATCAACTATAAACACTTGAATAATGCATTACAATTAATTCATTACCCTCTTGTAAACAAACAAGATTTATCACAATGCTTACACAAAAAAAATATGTTAAAAATTTGACTTCAAATCAAGGTTTTAGGAAATTTAAATCTATGAACCTAACAAGTACAAAACTATATTTATAGT
The DNA here is from genome assembly GCA_019916065.1 of Vitellaria paradoxa. Classification (NCBI taxonomy): domain Eukaryota; kingdom Viridiplantae; phylum Streptophyta; class Magnoliopsida; order Ericales; family Sapotaceae; genus Vitellaria; species Vitellaria paradoxa. The sequence goes on along the minus strand of CM034243.1, from coordinate 17,640,722 downwards.
ACCCTCTGGCCATTATGAATAGAATGTTATGCCTTTTAACCTCAAGAATGTTCCAAGTGAATTTCAAAAAATAATGAATGAAAATTTTAATTCCTATTCAAACGTTTCAATTATTTATATTGACGATATACTGATTTTCTCAAACAACATCCAATCTTATTGGAAATATTTATTAATTTTTTTGTACATAATCAAGAAAAATGGTTTGGTTTTATTAAAAAAAATTAATCTTTTCCAAACCAAAATTGGATTTTTGGGCCATTACATCAATTAAGGCGTTATTACCCAATTGAAAGAGTCCTTCAATTTGTTAAGAAATTTCTTGATGAAATTAAAGATAAAAATCAACTTCAAAGACTTTTAGGCAGTCTTAATTACATTACTAATTTTTATAAAAAAACTTAACCAAATTGTTGTCCCTTAAGACAATGCCTTAAGAAAAATCCACTTGCATGGTCTCAAGAACAAACTAAGATAGTCAAGCAACTCAAGATACATGTCAAGTCTCTCCCATATCTATGTATAGTTGACCCGGATGCATTCAAAAATTTTAGAAACAGATGAATCAAAGATAGGTTATGGCAGTGTATTGAAACAAAGAGTGCAAGCTTAAAAGCATGAACAATTAGTTAGATATATTTCATAAACATGGAGCCAAATCTAGAAGAATTACAGTACTATGAAAAAGGAAATTTTATCTATAGTATTATGTGTTTCAAAATTTTAAAGTAATTTATTAAATTAAGACTTTTTAATACAAATTAACTGTAAAGCAGCCAAAAATATTTTACAAAAGAATGTTTAAAACATTGCCTCAAAACAATTATTTGCATATATTATCTGTCTTTAATTACCAGATTAAATGCATCAATGGAGAATCCACTTCGGTTTTTGATTTTCTTACTTGTGAATTTTTGTAAGGAATTCCACATCAGAATCCCAAAAAAGAAAAAACATAATAATGCTTCCCAAACTTGCTCATCTCAAAAACCAAGCCAGCCATGCATAAGCAAAACATCTTATCAACATATTTTATGATTTTTCAATTTTTGTACTCATATTTAGTAAAAATATATTTGGATTTGTATTTTGATAAATATCCATAAATATAAGAATATATAAAAGATGCTCATAAAAATGGTATGTGTACTTAATAATACTTAATAAAAAAATATATTTCAAAACTTAAAACTTATTAGTCGTGTAAAAGATTTATAGAACTCATCTGTCATTTACAAGAAAAATTAGAATTTATCTGTAATTTTCCCTTACTATTATTATTTCGGCTTTTTATTAGTGAAATGTAGAATGAGATATAAAAATATGATTTTGGCCAAAAGTAATATAAGGAATATATAATATCACCTTCTTTTTTGTATTGCATATTCAACACTTTAGGCAATACTATATATTTATTTCCAATTAATTTTGTGTTTGGAGAAATTTTTATTGATCAAATATGAGAATGGATAGATTGACAATTTAAGCCCTACTCCATTACCCTCAATCAAATATTTGTAATTATTCTTTGGGAAATACAAAAGTGAATTTTATTAAAACTTTTCACACTTCAAAAAACATTATTTACTTGAAAGGTGAAAAATTAAAAGTGAAATGTATTTAATATTTTATTTATTTATTTATTTATTTGGCTTAATCGATTTAGAATTAGGTGTGCTTGTTAACTATGCAATAGATTTATATTAATAAATACTTTAGAACATCTTAATTTTGTACCAATTTATACTCTTTTTAATTCATTTACACTGACACGATTGCTTGTTATATTCCAAAAGCTTGTGCCATTGCCACAATTTGCGGTCTTGAAACTGTTAGAGAGATGGATACAAAAATAACCAAATGGGCCGTCTGAAAGATGTCGAGCCCAAGTGGCCCAAACCAAAAGAGTAGACCCATCTGGCCCACCCAACTCGTTTTCTCCTGCCTCCCAGTCTCTCTCAATTCTCTGCTAGACCTCCACTGGTGCTTATTTTGTCGGAGTCAGAAGAGAAGGTAGGTTAGGTTATCAGCTACCCATGGCGGAGATGACGGCCGGCGGCGAAATTCCTCCGAACATGACTATATATATCAACAATCTCAATGAGAAGATCAAACTCGAAGGCACATTTCCTTCTCTCTCTCTCTCTGTGTATGTTTTGTCGTTGTAGGTTTTGCCCTAGTCTCCCCCACCCTGCTTCTCTCTCTCTGTCTCTATATATATATACGTATAAATTGGGTGGCTGAAATCGGAGTTTAATTTCAGAGTTGAAGAAATCCCTACACGCCGTGTTCTCTCAGTTTGGGAAGATATTGGAGGTTTTAGCATTCAAGACGCTGAAACACAAGGGTCAAGCTTGGGTTGTGTTCGAGGACGTCTCTTCCGCCACCAGTGCGCTTCGGCAAATGCAGGGCTTCCCATTCTATGACAAGCCCATGGTATGCCCCCTTTCCTTTGCTATATTATATTGAATTATTTTCTTTACCCAATTTCAGTTTTGTGAATACCCTCAACAAATAAGCTGTGCATGCTTCTTTGCAGTAGATTTTGATTTGAATTTCGTTGGGAGCTAAGGGACGATCCTGTGACCTCCTGGACTTATTTTGCACTTTTGTGCTAGTTGTAGTTTTGATATTGTTAGATTAAGTACCATGAACTGATTAGTAATGGCTCGGAGTGGATGAAACTTCTCTCACATTGTATTTCAAGAATTCTTATCATAAATCACCAGTGTATATTTTAATTCTACAATTCCCGTCTTTATTGCGGATTGCTCTTTTTTTTTTTTTGGTACGTTATGAGATGGACGTGTGATTAGTTTTATGTGTTCTTTTAACTCAGAGGATACAATTCGCGAAGACAAAATCAGATATAATTGCAAAGGCCGACGGTACATTTGTTCCTAGAGAAAGAAGAAAGAGGCATGAAGACAAAGGTAAAATATTCTGCATCCATGCATGAAATTACATTTCTTTACCCCTTTTATCTGCAGTAATGGTTTGAAAATGTGAAAAAAGTATAAAAAGTAAAAAAAAAATAAAAAATAAAAAATGAAGAAGTTTCTAAATTTGTACCGGGGTGCTGTTCATTTGTGAATTTTGTAGTTCATAGAATAGTAACATTGGTTTCAGTAAGGTATCTTATTATCCATATCTGTACTTATCTACAGGGTAAGCAACATTTTCTGCCCAAAAATATTTTGACACAATAAAATATAGATGCCCCTTTATGCTGTTTAAGTGCGTGTAAAGTTATGTACACGTCAAAAAGCAAAATGCTAATCCATGTTTATTTTCTTTAAGAAAAATGCTAGTGTACAAGTGCTAAAAAGGAACTGACTATTGAAATCCAGCTGTACAAGTGCTAAAAAGGATCTGAGTATTGAAATCCAGCTGAAACTGACATAAATATCAGATAAGCGTTATTGAGCTCTTGAGATGGAATTGACTTCATGATTTGTTTAATTCCCTTGCTTGATATAAATTCATAAACCATGTCAATGATGGATTTGCCTTTCGTTTTATAAACTATTTACTGATGCTGTTTTTTGAAGCTTAATATCAAACCTTGCAGCGTGAAAAGGCAATACGTTTGAATTTGTAGTCACTTTTCTTATGCTGCCATTTTAGCACTTTATCTTGCATGAGATGAGATTATTGATATCATTGTGGTTTTAGTTGTTTTGATGGGGATCTGACTCGCTGCACCTATTGAATGTGCTCTTTTCTTTAGTTTAATTTATTGCAAGAAAGAAAAAGGGAAATGCTAAATGCACTTCACTTTTATCTTTGCATGCTCCATCCCCTCTTGCAATAAATTGTGTTTTTTGGAGTATGGGAAGTTAAAAATGGAGTGTATTTAGCATTACTTGATAAAAATAGGTAAAAGATTATTGTGGAAGTTTGTTAGTAAAAATGAATATTAGTCCTTAGGGGGAGTTAGGGGTGAGCATCGGTTAATACAGTTTGAAAATTATAACTTTTGTAACTGAATTGAATATTTTTAAAAATTAGACATGATAATGAAACCGACCAAAAAATATGCACTATCCGATCACCAACTGAACTAAATCATATCGGTTTGGTTACGGTAGGTTTGATTGTTTAAGCTTATAAATTTAAATATATTTTTTTTTTATAATTTAATTATAGAGATGAGTGAGGCATTTAGTTCGGTGGTTGAGCTCTATTCTTTGCCCACTCACCACCCTGGTTCGAACTCGGGGCCTTCCCCTCCCCCCCCCCTTTATCAAAAAAAAATTATAGAGATAAAATAACAAATTTTATATAAGTGCTACTTGAGATTAAAATAAGGAAACAATTTAAGGGTGCGTTTGGTACATTGACAAATGCTGAAAATTTTGAAAATCTCTGAAAACTTCTAAAAGTTATTTACTTTTTATCTTACTGCACAAATTATGAACTTACAAATTATCTCAAAATTATCTCACTTTACTTTATTTTTTGTCACTCCAAATGTTCCCTTAAAGTGACCCAGATCCCTAAAAAACAAACAAAAGGCCAAATGTATATTTAATATTATAATGATTTGTTGATTTTCTAAAGTCTCTGAGATTTCAAAAGACAAAACCACGGATAGGAGTGCATATTTAGGCTAATTATATATATATATATATATGTATTAAACATTAATTAAATTTAATTTGGTTATTTCGGTTTATTTGGTTTTAGAGTTTTAAAATCATAGTCAAAATCAATAACTTTTATTTTTACAAAAAATAACCGAACCAAACTTCTTAAATTTGGTTGGTACGGTTCAAAAATCAAATTTTTACCAAATTATGCACACCCTAGGGATAGTTCAAGTGATTTTGAGTTGAGGCTAAGTGCTAGAGTCATGAGGTGTTAAGTTCAATTCCCATTGTTTAATATTATTTCCTTGAAAGTCATCCCAAGAGAGAAACCTCACTTTACTCAATTATACAGTTGCGGGTACTACAGCCCCAAGGGTTCACATCTATAAGTTAATGATCTGCCTGTTGGCGAATTCCTTGAGTTATTGACAAGATAAAATGAAATATTAAAACTCACCAATTGTTTACCCCCTTTAATAAAACAAAAGTTTGGGATAAATGTGTGATCACAATATCGCTACTTGGAATATCTTGCAAATTCTGCTTCTTATGGCTCTCTCTCTCTCTCTCTCTCTCTAGGGAGGAAGCGGAAAGATCAACATGATGCTAGTCAAGCTGGTCTGAATCCTGCTTATGGTGGTGCTTATAGTGCAACTCCTCCTGTAAGCATTTTTCCCGTTTCATGGATCAATTTTGGAATTTTTTACTAGAGTTAGTGTTTGTTATGTATCTTTGTTAAATTTGCATCTATGTGTTTTAAAAGGTTAATTACAAGATCAAATATGTTATCACTAGATGTGCATATGAGATGCTTGGGATTATCACTTCGTAAAATATAAGTGATAGCGGAATATAAAAGTAAAATTAAATGGTACTTTTAAAATTTGATGGTGAAATTACTGAAATAAGCTATTACAAGCTACTTTACACAAGTTTTTGAAAAAATGAGTCATTGAAGATCTGAAGGGTATATAAGGAAAATGAAAAGATTTCACCAAAAGATTGGCTGCATCATTTTTAAGGTTTCAACAACTACCCTATTGTTGTCCTATATAATAGTATTAGATTATTGTTGTTTTGGTGGTAGTGTTGCTGTTATTGTGATCTTTTGGAATCTAATTCTGACTTGCTGTATGTGTTAACCATTCGACTGAATTTGGGATTCATTTTGTGGCCAAGTAACCCATGATCTTAGCCTCTCATCTTCTTGGGCACTATACTAAATGAAATAAGCATAATAACTACTTTTCTATGTCTTCCTTATGTGCAATGGATGCAATGATTTTTTTCATTATAAATTATATGGGAACTTAAGGTGCTTTCTTTCTATTTATTTCTAGGTACTGTAGCTATTGTTTTAATTTTACTTATTTATTTATTCTGTTAAAAAAAAAAAAAGAAAAGAAAAAAGGCCTTATGATTTCTCTTCTTCCATAAAATTGTGCAGTTATCACAATTACCATATATGGGAGGTGCAAAATCTGCTGTTCCAGAAGCTCCAGCCCCTCCAAATAACATATTGTTTGTCCAGAATCTTCCTCACCAGACCACTCAAATGATGCTGCAAATGCTGTTCTGCCAGTATCAAGGCTTTAAGGAAGTTAGGATGGTGGAAGCGAAACCAGGAATTGCCTTTGTAGAATATGAGAATGAGATGCAATCCACGGTTGCAATGCAGGGACTCCAAGGATTCAAGATATCCCCCGAGAACCCAATGTTGATCACCTATGCCAAGAAATAGATAACCGACCTTCTGATTTTGTCGTTTTTCTGGATAGAAAGATGCATTTGTGGAGAATTAGCAGCAAGTGGAATGATGATATCAATCTGGAAAGATATTCATATGCAACTCTGAGCCCCTTCTGTTTAGGTTATCCCCAGTTGCTTGGACCTAGTGTGTGTATCATTGTAGTCCGATAACCCGTTTTGCTGAAGTATGTTTTCTTTTTTTTTTTTTTTTTAACCTTGATTAGCATATGCTTTCTAAAACTTACTTTAGCTTGAGTCAGATGCTTTAGAGAGTATATTTCATGCGGTCTTATTATATTTTGCCTTTGCTATTTTAAGTTTATGCATTTCAGGGATTCATCGCTACTCATTATGGGTTCACACTGTACACTTTTGTTTCATGCACTGTTATATTTTTGCCTTTGTTTCTAGCTGGATTCATCACCGGGATTATGTTCGGTTAAAAGATGTGCCTTTTTTGGTGCATTCCAATACCAAATGTAGTGGTTTAAATGCATGCTGCTCCTTGCAAATGCTCAGCTAGCATAAAAATTTAGTATTCACTCTTATGCCATTTAAAAAACGCTAGCAACTGACTGCCCTCCCAAACTTGTTTTGCTACCCCAAGTAGAAGGATTTGAATGGAGGCGTGTTTCCAGGACATAAAAGGATTTATTTTTTTTTTAATTTAATTTTTTTTTATTGACAGTGTAATAAGAACATCGATCATGTTTTCTAAGCAAATGCATTTGAACCCTTCAAGTTTATTAGGGTGGGGTGGGACTTGGGGAGTCTCTTTTATCAACTCGATTAGCCCTTTCGTCCCATTTTGAACTTTGAACAATGGAATGATCATGTTCTATTAGGGAATTAATGAAGTCAAACCATTCAAAGGGTTTGGGTGGGATGGGTCTTTAGAGTGTCTCTTACAGCTGGACTAGCCATTTTCTCAGGTTTTAAACTTTGAACGAGGGAACCATCAAATTTGTTTGGGCGGAGTGGGACTTGGAACCTTCAAATTGACTTGTGATATTAATAACTGCTCTGTAAGTTAAAAGTAGCATTTGTACAGTTTTTATCAACAAATAATGAAGACACATGCATTAGTTAAGAGAAACCTAGCATAATCTAGTAAAGCAAGTACCTAAACCTATTAGCGAATTACATGGTCAACCGAAAGAAGCTTTCAAATGCATGGTTTGTAAATTGGAACATAAAAGAATTGCCGTCACACCCTCTCTAGCTCAGTATTGTGTTTGTCTAACTGATCTTTCAACTCCTTTCTCCACCCCTGGATCAGTCTTTCTTGCTTCTTGATAAGCTCAGACTTAATCTTCAACTCCTCTTCCATCAGAGCAATTTCCTGTCAAAATATAACAATTGATCGCAATTCATTTTTCTTCTTTAAAGGAAGGCATTAATTAACTGTGAAGAGTAGATCAATAGAAATTCAATTGTCATATGCATTACCTTCCTAAGGTTTTCTGCCTTAGTAGGCTGATCTTCGCGCTGCAGGCCAATAAAATAGAGTTGAAGCTTTTTGGCAGCATCCATAAAGTCTCTCGCATGCCTCTCGACGTCAACTGAAACAATCAAAAACAATAATTCCATAATTTGGTCAACAGGAAATCAAAATCTATGATATAAGTTTGTCCTACCAAACATACATCCCTTATGTTTGAATCTGTAGACATTTTGATAAGCATGCAAATATACAATAAAAGTAAACATCTAAAGCTCAGACCAGACATGTTTTGCTCAGGAATTTTGTCATGGGATCAAAGAACTGCAATGGCTTGACAAGTGATGCATGACAGAAGAAACAAAGATAAAATAGCTTGACAAGTGCATGACAGAAAAGATAGAGATAACAACCCCCCATATTGAAGTCATCATTCTGCAATGCGAGAACATTAACATCAAGTACAAATCATCTTCTACCGAGGCATTAACAAACTGTTTATAGGTTCTTGATAAATTTAATCAATATGCTAAAAAGAGACTTGCATAATACTACAATAGATCAACATATAAGAACAAAATCACACCACTGGAACAGCTCGCAGATGGCTTAAACATCAGTTTTTACTCGCAATTATAGAAAAAAGGCTTACAGGCCCCATAAATCTAGGGGATCATATGTATATATAATATTAAAACTTCTGGGAAAAAGTACATAATTAAAAAAAAAAACAATAGAAAAGTTTTCTTGGAAAACTGGAAATACCTAGAGCCCATCCAACTCTGTATGACCACGCAATTACTTCATTAAATGTAGCTAAAATTTCAGCAATTGAGAAATTACGAGTGTAAAATCAGTGTAAAATTAGACCCAAATTCCTGTTTCATACCACATGGCCTAATACTTGGTTGTTATTTACTAGCTGTGGGACCTTGATTTCAATGCTTTGGCAAATCAACCAGTTCTTTGGAATTACCATAATGGGACTACCCCTCATTTATAAAGAAGAGTCATGAATTGGAAAATCAATATATGCTCTACATAGAGACGATGGCTACATCAATGTCAAATTCCAAATTGAAGCCAATGATGCTTTTGTTGTCCATTTCATTTTAGAATTGCTCAACCTTCTCCCCCTGTGCAAATGACTTTGGATGCTTTTATATGTGACCTACTAGAAAATGGCTGATAGTCACTCACTCTGATGAGAGGGATGGGGAGAACGGTCTATTGCTTGAAGCTCTCTTGCAGGCAAACATGGAAGCAAAGCAGCTTCTAAAGACATCACACAAGCAATCATGTCCTCCTGCGGTGGAGAGGGTGATTGCAGTTGTGGCTCAAGAGGATGCTGTTGATCCAAAAGTTGTCGGTCAGCCATACTACCTTTCATTTAAAAAAAAAAAGTCTCAGCCATACTCATGTCCAAAAATTAGAGCAGAGCAAAAGCCTCACTTCCTCTAAGAAAACATGAAGATCTGCAATAGGTAGAAAAGGATATTGGTTGTCAAGGAAGCAAACTCATAGGCACATGATTGTCAAAATTAAAAATAAGAAAATGACCCCCCCCCCAACAAAAAAAAAAAAAAAAAAAAAGAAAAGAAAAGAAAAGAAAAGAAAAAAAGAAAATAGATGCCTTAACAATAATGTATCTATGAAGGTAAAATTATGGCTATGTTTTAATTGATCTGTCAATCATGCAAATGAAAGATAAATTCTATAATTTTTTTTTTTACAAAACGAATAACTTTGTTTTAAAATATATTTCCAATTGATTCATATGCCAATTTTATGAATATCTTTTATTTACCCTTATATTTATGGTTATTCATCGTCAAAATATAAATCTAAATATATTTTACTAAACAAGAGCTCAAATGAAACATCATAGAAACATATATGTATATAATGCACAGATCTAGATATGGCCAAATAGTATTGCATGGCTATGTCTTATATTTCTACTCTACTCCTACCCCTCTTCAAATTAACTTAAGAAATCTATCGATTGCAAATTATTAAAAAAATATATTACAAACATAAATGTATATTTTTTTAATAGTATATCTACTTTAATATCATGATGTTTTCGAGCTTAGATTGAGGTGAAGTTATCGGTGTCATTTATTAACCAAAATTTGAAGTAATGAGATATATATTCTCCAAAAAAATGGTCTGGAAATTCTTAAAAATAATAATTCATATATCCAAATAGTTTTTCACATAACCAATAATTGACTTCTCCTCCACAGAATATCAATGTACTTTTTAGAGATAGTATAGTTCAATAAAGGTAAAAATGAAACTCACAATAACGTTTTCAAAAAAGACAACAACAAATACTGCCTTCTAAAAAAATTGCAAAACTTGAAAGTCCGATCCTACTGAGGAATGCAACCCTCTATGTAGTCCTCAAGCTCAGAATTGTGAGGTGATACATCTGAAATTGGAGGAACCTCAACAATCCTAGTGATTCACAAAAATAATCTGAGTTTACAAAGATAAACAAATATGGAAATACAGCAAACAAACCTAAATATTTTAAAATCCAAACTAATAACTAAACCCAAAGTACTTTTTTCCATTTTCGTTTATTACATTAAATTTTTTTTCTTCACCAAGTAATAAAATAAAAGTTTTACTCAAAATTTTCTAAGACGTAATGGCATATGCTGATTTTGTTTCATTTCTAAAATAACAAAACATGACAACTGCATAAATTGACAGTATCAGTTAAATAACTGATTCCCCTTGTATATGTGAAATATCTACATGCAAAATTATTTCCGAGAATTTCATAGAAAATTGTAGTCGGTTTTATCCCTTTTCAAATACATACGTTTGAGTTTGCTAATTCAAAACTAGGTAAATACAACACAGATCAACGAGTGAGACATATGCCTAGTTCGATTATTTTGTTCCTCATTACACTCTTAAACTGAGTTTCTGCACTGCTGCTAGTTCTTCTAAAATAAAGCTTTTATTCAACAGGAGGCTGATTGTTCTCAACAGTGTTTGACTTTTACCATGTGGTATTTTTTCCCTATTTTCTTTTAATAATGCTATACGTAGGGTAAGAATATAATTGAGGCTAACCAAGCTTTAGCTGGTTCGATTTTTCTTGCCCAAAAATTATGTCGCTAGAGCTCGACTTGATTTCGAGCTTAAAGCATGACCTTACAAATAAGGATAGCTCGACTAAGATAGTATGCCAACAGCTGTGCTGTTGTAAGAGAGAGAACCGGGGGGGGGGGGGGGGGGAGGTGAAGACACTAACCAAAACAAATTCTGCATAGGAAAGTACATATATATATGATATGAGAAAGAGGATCAAATTTAGCACTAGTATCACCAGTAGCACATTTAGCTTTAGAAACAAATTATAGAAGAAGTCTTATGGAAACCAACTATTTTGTCAGGACTTCTTAACAATTCATATGATCCAAGAAACAGAATTGAGGCTCAGATCGAGAAGGAAAACAAACCCACCAAAAGCAATCTGCAAGAATAGAACTATTAAACACGGGTCAGATAAAGATCAGAGGTCAACCTTGCGCACTGAGATCACAAAAAAATTTGGGATACGGATTCAGGTGAGGGAGAAACAAACTCATGACGAGTACCCATCTGGGATAGACGGAGATGCTCATCAATGGCAGCAAGAGGATGATCGAAGTTAGGGTTTGGTTTCGAAGAGGGCTTCTCGAGTAAATTGTCCAGACTCCATAAATGATAGAACGGCAAAATAGGATGCAAATTTTCTCCATACCCTTCCCTGCTAAATAGGGTTCTCCGTCCCCATCCCATTTACCCGCCAAACACAAGATATATATATATATATATATATATATCAATCTATTATACGTGTGTGCGTGTGTGTGTTTCACCTGTGAAGGTTAGAGAAGCAATAATTAGAATATGAAAATCTAAAGAAAATGAAGAAAGTAAATTAATCAAACGCACAGCTAATACAGACAATGATTGGATTGGAGTGAGCTGATGATATCAAATAGAATAGTAAATTAATTCAAAAAGGTTTGCTTGAAATATGTGCGTGGGATGGAATATTATTATTATGAATACATTATACACCAAGAACAAAGGGTTGTGAGCGTACTATACACAGAGAGAGAGGTCTTTTTCCGCGAGCGAAGCAGAACACTGAGCTGAAAATCAACAACGATCGGAAGAGAGATCAATGAAAGCAAAAAAATTACCTCGCTGTAATCAATCAAAAGAGCAAATTGTCTTTCCGTCTTCGTCCGAGCACTGGTCGAGTTCGTTGATGGAGATTGGAGAAGACGACGAGAGAGAGAGTGATTCAGTCTGAGCGAGGGCCTTTCTGAGGCGACTGCCTTCGACTGTTCGAGACTTCGAGCCGCTGAGAGAGAGGGGGTTAAATTAGGGGTATTTTGTTGTATGTATTACATGTACTATAAATATTAAAATAAAATTTACAAAATTATAAATGAAAATTTAAAGGATACAGAACGGGCGAAGACTACTGCCTCCGGCCTCAAGAGAAAAAGCTTTAGTTTTTTTTTTTTTGTTTTTGTTTATATATATATATATTACAATAAAAATTTTTCATTGAAGTTATTCCATCGAAATCTTCTCTCTCTCTCTCTCTCTCACACACTTTTTTTTTTTTTTTACATTTTCATCGTAATTACAAATTTTTGTTTAAATTAAGACTTCATTTTTGCCAACAAGTCAAGATTGTTTTTTTTTAATTTTTGTCTTTGTGAATCAATTTATATTACTATAAAGAGTTATTTTAATATGTGTAATTACATTTTTAACACATATTTGTGTGATTAAGGGTGCGTTTGAAGTAATAAAAAGTGAAATAAAATGATAAAAAGTGAGATAAGTTGTGGGTTCGTAATTCGCTGGAGTGAGATAAAAAGTGAATAACTTCTAGAATTTTTCATAATTTTTTATAGTTTTTCAAAATTTTTTACCACTCCAAACGGAGTTTAAATATTTCGAAACCTGTAAGGTGTTATTTGGTATGTTTGTTTTGAGTTTAATTTTTATGTTGCTTTTTTTATAATAAGGAAAGCAATTAAAGCACATTTAATTACTTGTATTTTTGAGTTTACACATGAAATGTAAAATGATAAAAAGTTATTTTGAGCGTTTTTAATTCAAACTAAGAAAAATTTCAAAAAATGAAAAATAGAAAATTTCAAACCAAACATTTTTTTTCTTTATTCTAGAACTTTAAAAGTATAAAACACATAAAACAAAAAATATAAAACACAAAATACAAATACTACCTAAATTATTGAGTTTGAGTTTCATACTTGACTGAAAGATTTTTTCTACCAAGTTTCTTCTTCTTCTTTTATTTTTTTTTTCCTAAAGAAAAATTAAGAGTGTTTGCAGCGTTCTTGTCAAGAGAATTGTGATTACTCTTTTACGTTTGATTGTTCAACTTTATTCGAAGTATTATTTAAATATAAAGTAGAAAATTAATCAAAATTAGATGAAATAATTCAGTTTAATTCTAGTTTACAATTCTGATTAATTTTCTACTTTATATTTATATATATCAGTGTCTAATATTTAATTTTATATTTTACAAATTTATTATATTATATTAATCAAAATCATGTTTTTAGCCTATATATATTTAATTTTAAATTTTATTTTTCTTACAAATTTATTATTATATATAAATTTATATATATTTATATATAAATATTTAATTTGACTTCCACTTTCATTCTACAAATACCAGAATCGAAATCGAATCCAAATATAATTTGAGCTTTAAAAAAAAAAAGCAACTGAACAAAAAAAAAAAAAAACCCGAATTAAATGTATTGAAGAACGATTAAAATATAAAAATTACTTTTATGAAGATTTAAACAGGCAGTCACAACTAAAAAAAATAGAAAAAGAAAAAACAAAAACCCAAAATCAAAATCGTGGTATTTAAATTAAATAAATAAAAACTCACAATTTAACAAGAAAAACCCTAAAATCACTCTAGATAAAAACCCTGAATTTATTTGGTGACTAACCAGAAAAGTAATTCACAGTATAAAATATTTATTACAAAAGTTATCCCAATTATAAGATTGAGTAGACCATGTGCTCACTACAATCTATTTTTATTTGCCAGATCCCATGATGTATCAAATCCTACGTAATTGTCTCCGCTTATCAACCTTGTTTAGAACCCACCAATTCTTCAAGAGGCACTTGCCAGAACCTACAAGCTTTCAACCTTCTTTAAGAACAATGAAAATGTTGTGGTTGCCTTCACTTTAATGAAAAATCCCAATTTCATAAAGAAATAATTCTCCTATAAAATTTCTCAAGCCTCATATTTCGTAAGTCGAGGTGCGATTTAACGACCGCTTGTAAATCACATTTAATCATATAATAAATTCAATCACAACCATACAACTATCCTGGGACATTCATCATAATATAATAATGTAAAATAAAATAAAGGCTAAATCCATGATTTAGTAACCATGCCCAACAGATATTATATAGGCCTAACCAATCATTGCAACCCATTCAAGTACCAAAATAATAATTTTATATAAAATATTTACTCAGAGATCAAAAAAAAAAAAAATATAGCAAGTACAAAATATAATTTAAAAATAAAAAAATTATATCATTGGTTTTGAGTTTGAGTCTCACGTAAGTCTTAGGCTCTACATCTATACTAAAGTTTGTGGAAAAGTAAGCGCTGATTCACTTGTGTCAACTATATAAATAAACAGGTATATGCAACATTATAACATAGCATGCTGCTATCATGCATTACATACATTTTCATCTCAACATGCATACCCACTAATTTAATTATCATTATTCTATTTTCAAATCCATAATCATAATCAATTCACACACACACATACACACGCACACGCACACGCACACAAACAAATATACACACAATGTAGGTACTATGTAAGACTGAATCATGGTTGTAGTATCAATCCTAACTGCATTTCTATTAGTGTCTGCATCCATGACCTTAGCCAAGGAAATAGCCAGAAAAAGGTTTATGCCATCGTTAGGCATTTGCATTTCTAAAACTACAGCAAGGAAAGAAGCACGTCACCTTAGGCATTATGTTGTTTCGTGAGTTATTGACACACTAGATACGATAGCCAACTCTTATGTAGATTTAAGGACTATTAGTCCATGGATACAAATATCTCTTATTCCATAGAACCCTTCAACACTTAAAATCAATCTCAAATTGAACAGTACTACCTGCAATTGATTTTATTTCATTAATCTGATATCATTATAATAAGTAGGGATATCAAAATTATCCACACCTGACAGGTACCAACTTCACCTATCTCGTTTGGGCAGGGTATGGAAATACTAATAATAGGGATGGGAAAGGGTATGGGAATTTTAAGATTTCCCCGAACGGGTACGAGGACGATGACGAGGATGAGGGTCTCCACCCTAACTTGTACCCGTTTTAAATATTTATTTCTTAATTTATATATTATTTTAATATTTATTTAATATAGATGTAAAAAATATATATTTTTATTTAATATATATAATATTTATAATAATTTATAATATTTATTATACATATAACATATATTTTATAATTATTATTATATTTGGTAAGTAAAAGAGGACGGGTCAGGGAATCCATTGCCTAGCAGGATGGCTATGGAAAAAATTTTCATACTCACATGGGCATGAGACAGGTATGGGTACGGGGATGAGAATTGCTAAATGGCGATGGAGACGGTCATATCTGCCCGATTGACATTCCTAATAATAAGCAAAACATACTTCTCATTCTCATCTCAGCAAATCAATACTCAATAATTGAACATTAATCATTAAGAGAATTGATTTAATCTCAAATAGAGTAAATGTACACAAGAGGAATCTCTTGCTTGTGCACTGGAACTAAGCTTTCGTGCTCACAAGAGATAAGACTAGCCATCCAGGAGTAACAGACAACTGCTGGTGCGTCCAGAGACCATAGGTTAGGAATGTGTGTAGATGAGACTATGACTCATATGCTCGGGAGCATTGTTTAAGGAATGAGCATGAGAGCTCCATTATTGTGCCCACGGGGATTTCAGCACATGGTCATACGCACGAGCCTTGATAGGCATGCACATATATATATCCACATTATGATCCTTAGAGAGGAAGGGAAAGAGAGGGAGGCAAGGCTATGATGGATGAGCGCAGCTTGTCTCTTCCACATCAGTAGGTTTATGACAGAAGTGCCCATGGCAACTAAGGCGCGCAGAGGGGAAAACACCAAAAGTTGGCTATCCGTCAAATATCATGTTAATCCGAGTGCTCGGGCTTCCCCTCCGTGCGCTTGCCATCACCTTATGCACCCGAAGAAAGGAACCCATGCTCCCGAGGTCCCTTCTCTTTGGCCAATTTTGCTTAAGTGTTAAAATTTGAATCACATTTCCAAATTTCGGTTAGTTAAGTTTGTTAAGTCCACATGTTATTCACGTTAACATTTCATCACATCATGCTCATGTCCACAATTATCAATTCACTCTAATGTAGAAACTTGGGTTGTTACATTATTTGAGTTTGATAATTTGATATATGATGCAAATGGATAAAATTTGATAAAAATTAAACCCTTGATTCATTAGAGCAAATGAATAATGGGACTAGTGATTAAATGTGGATATGCAAATCTACTTAATTATGAGATATTGGATTTGCTTAAACATAATAGATCATGAAAATAATGGTTAAATAAGAATTGTGATCATAAAAAGACTACTATTAAATGTGATAAGAAACGTGGGGTTCTATATAGATATGTTGCGCATGAGTAATGTGTTGTGATGGCTGTGTGACGACATGTGATAAAAAAATAAGATCTACATACGCAACCCATGGAAATGCAGGGTTCTATATAGATATGTTGTGCGTGAGTAATGTGTTGTGATGTGTGTGATGAGATGTGATAAAAAAAATAAGATCTACGTATGCAACACCCAAGGGTTGAAAGGCTTTAAACCTATACAAGAGTTTGGTCATTGTGCCGAAAGTTAGTAGTTTATAACACGATGCTGACTAGGTTAATCATGACCCATGAGTCGAGGCTCATAAATGAAGATGGTTCAATTTATCATTTTCATTGAGTATTCGCTCATAAAAGGGCTTTTGGCTACGGCCCTAAGTAGTAGCTAAAATCTCAGGAGTAGTGGCTAAAGGGCAACAATAATTTTTGCTTAGTGGCAAAAGGTTCTTTGGCTACGTCCCATGATTGTAACTATATTGGCTACCATAAATGATGTATGGAGTGGTCAATAAAAGGGTCCTGGAACCATTAGTTATTGCAGATATGATGTTTGGATACTACCCATGACTTAAATATTTATTAATTTATTTTTACAAACTTTTGGTATAGCTTTAGTAGTGGGCAATACCAAAAATTATATTATTTTGCATGTAGTATTGACTATTGGCCATAGCTGTAGCCAAACTATTAACTAATTCAATTTTATAAGCTTTTGGCCACGGCTTTAGCAATGGCCAATACCAAAAAATTATATCATTTCAATATTGGCTATTGTTCATGGCCATAGCTAAAAATATTAAATATTTTTAAATTTTGATTTGATTTAATGGTAATAATGTTAATATTTTTTAAATTTTTTTATTTTTTGCAGAAGAAAGTACATATATAAATTAATAATCAAGTTAAGAATTGATTACGATTAAGAAAATTCCAGGGGATATCCCATTAGAAGATATGTAACCTAATAAGTAAGATTGGACAAGCTCATATTCTTAGGCCAAGCATCTCTATGTATAGAGCACAGATTTAATTACCAGGACTTCATGAATTAATTGGCCGAATTTATGTGTCAAAGAGAAAGGAAGAAACACTTTGCAAAGGACATTAAACACCAATGATAAGCAGAACAATTAATAGGAATAATTTTTGTCAAACAAATTTGGCTAAAGGTTATTTTGTACCTTTCTGCCTAATATCAGTCCAAATTCTATGGTCAATCTTCTAGCGTCCAAACCCTATGATCAGATATAAGAGCCCCCTAGCCAACTTATCATCTAAGGCAAGCATTACATCTTGCACATATTTTATGCCTAGGCCACCTTCATCAAAAGACTTTCACATAAGATTCCACTAATTAACCCAATGCTTCTTATTATTTCCTTCAATCTCACCCTAGAAGAATTGAACCAAATCCCTACTAATCAATTTCAACACAGATTTGGCGAGACTAAGCATAGAAATAATTGATGTAGAGAGGAATAGAAGATAAGGCCGCTTGAATTGAAGTCAGCTTACCACCCATTGAGAGTAGTCTACCTTTCCAACCAGTTACCTTTTTAGCAACCTCTTTTCCATTCAGACACCACCATAGAGCTATGAGTTAGTTGGGTGATTCACTTTTTGACTAGAAGCCTTCTTATAAAAGCAGAGTGTTTGAATATCTCATTCCCAATATATACCCTCAAGTAGGTTACCGTTGGTCAGCCACAAAGAAGTAAATTGAACTAAATTGGTCGGCCAAATTGTTGAAAATTGGAATTGGAAGTGGCCCTACCTGTGTACGTGGGAATTAAGGGAGATAATACTCAAGCACCCACCCAACTATTTACCAAGCACCAACTCTGAGGACAAGTTCATTTGGAATGCATCAAAGAATGGAATATATGGGACGGCTACAACATGGGATGTAATTCGAGAAAGAAGTCAAAAGGTATCTTGGCACCATTTGATATGGTTTACTCATCACATCCCCCAACATAGTTTTATACTTTGGCTTGCTATTAGAGAACGATTAAATACAAAGGATAGAATGATTGGTTGGGGCATGAACATAGACCTTACTTGTGTGCTTTGTGGTAGTGATCTTGAAACCATGGACCACCTATTCTTCAAGTGCTCATTTGCGGCTGATTTGAGGGCTAACATTCTACACAAATGCTCCATTGTCAAACCCACACAACCTTGGAAACTTGAAGTCACTTGGGCCATGGGTAAATTTAGTGGGAAGCAACCTAGCCGCATACTATATAGACTTGCTTGGGCCAACTTGGTGTATCACACATGGGAAGAAAGGAACAAAAGAATCTTCAAGGGGCAATCATCATCCATGGCCACTATTGTACAAAGAATTGAGTATGAAGTTAGAATCAAGCTCTCCCAAATTCATGTCAAATTAGCTAATGTAAATTCTAGCTTGCTTAATAGATGGGGAATCCACTAGTCATTTTGCGATATTTTGTCATACGGGGGAATGCCCCTAAGATGTATATAATTCTCCCATTAATCCAAAATACTCTTAATTACCAAAAAAAAAAAAAATTAGACTAAAAATTAGTTCACACAACCACCAATTCCGTGGTTTCAATAAAACCCAATAAGGAAAATAGTCTGACAAATTACCATGGAAATACCACCTAATCAAAGTATGAGCACATGCAATATGTATTCTAGAATACAACCGTGAATGACATAAGATCATCCCTCACTTTGTGTATGCGATTGAGAACAACTGGAACATAGAAATCCACAATGCTGGAACCAGATTCTGAATTTTATATAATCACGAGTACCAGAGTAACCATTTGCATACATATTCTTCTTATGTGGTGATTAATCAATAACAACATTACATAATCAATTAATTTATTCAAACACAATTAAACATCCACATGAGATAAGTATTGAAGAGCACAAGTGATCCATTGAACGCATAACACTAATCAAAACAAACCCAAATTTCAATTAAAGCATCAAAGAGCAAAACTCTAAAGGGAACTGCAATCTTAGAAGACAAGAATCTAGGGAATCAAAATTTTAAGTTAATATGTTATTACTCTTACAAAATGACTAGTAATAACCCGTGCTTATGGTACTTTAAACAAAATTAATATTAAGTTTTTTATATAGTTAAAACTTTGAACAAAAAGTTCAAATCGAAAAAACTATGATAATTCAAAAGTTTTAATTTTTTTTTTCAAAACTTTGGGCTCTAGCAGTTATTACATGTGTTTTGATATCTTTCTTTCCAATTAATTTTTGATTAGCACCATAAAAAATACAAATTATGGGTTTTTTTTGGAAGGTTCAATTTCCTAGAAATCACAATTGGGTGGAATTTAAGTTAGCAGTTTTGATTTACATATGAACTCCATCCTTGAAATATGATGAAATTTAAAATGTCCAAACTATTTTGTGAGATACATGGTAGAGATGTCCATTAAAATAAAAATTGAGCGGGAAGTTAAAAATATAAAAATGATCTCAATCGTTGAATGAAAGAAAAATAATTCTTTACCATTGGATCTTAGTTTATAAGAGACACATTTTCAAAAACCATTCTGTTTTATTATATAGATGATAAATATATGGGAAATGTGATTAATCAATGATTAATTAGAGCAAATAATGGTTATTCCCTCACGTATGTCAATCTCTGTTCATTTTAGGTGAGTAAAGGCTAAGTATATGGAATTTGTGAAGAAAAGGAAGGGAAAAGAAAACAAGTCACCAGGGCCCTTTGGACCCCTGTTCGGAGGTATCCCATTCATACAAGCCATCGCACGACAGAGCCTAGAGTTGGAAAAATAATGAAAAAGATTGTTCAAGTATTGTACTATCCTTCTGACACTTGTTCAAAGGGTTCCTTCTTTGCAAAGACATTCGAATGATAGAGAGTTGAGTGCAAAAGAAAGAAAGAAAAAATAGTAAGTGAAGTACTACACTTCCGATGCCTGTCCATAGGGTACCTTTGTTCGGAGGCACGTTCGCATGACAAAAAGATGAGATGATTTCAAGTGATTTATAGAATCAAAGTGTTAGACTAGCCTTCGAAGGGCCTTGCAAACAGTGCCACTGTGCGGACCCCTATCCACATGATCCATGAAATTTTTACAACCTTGAAACAATATCAAATGTGTAATTAATCTGTCATTCATGAAAATAGTTTTTGCAGCCAGAAGTTGAGATGGTTTTTGTATTTTCTTAAAATATATGTAAATTTTTTAGATGATACTAATGTAAGTCACAGAATTCAGGCCGGGTGGACCAAATGGAGGAGTGCTTCAAGGGTCTTGTGTGATCGAAAAGTCTTCCTCAAGGTGAAAGAAAAGTATTATAAGGTGGCAGTAAGATCAGCGTTGCTATATGGATCAAGGTGTTGGGCAGTAAAGCATAATCATATTCAGAAGATGACAGTTGCGGAGATGAGAATGCTAAGATGGATGTGCGGGATTACAAGGAAAGATAATATTAGGAACGAGGAGATTAGGGACAAAGTAGGAATATCACCGATTGAAGATAAAATGAGAAAAAATTAATTAAGATGGTTCGGCCATGTTAGAAGGCGTCCAATGGAGGCACTTATTAGAATGTGTGAAAGCATGGAGATTGCTAGGAGTAGGAGAGGAAGAGAAAGACCCAAGAGAAGTTGGAAAGAAACTATTAGACATGACCTTACTTACCTAGATTTAACGGAGGACATGACCCTAAACAGATTTGATTGGCGTCGTTAAATCTATATAGTCGACTCCATCTAGTGGGAAAAGGCTTAGTTTGGTTTGGTTTGGTTATATGTAAATCTTTTAGACAATGAGTAATTTTTTTTTTAATTTTTCATATTTTAATTCTAATTTTCAATTTTAATCTTCCCAGAATTAGGGTTTGAAGTATTCTTTTCTATTGGAAGAAGATTGTTTTTGTAAGGATTCAATTATTTTCTAGTAATTTTAGAATGCTTTCATACTTGTTCTTTCATATGGTTAGTTCCATTTCTTTTATTATGCGTGACTAGATTTTCATTACCCATTCTCAATTCATGAAGTACTAGAGTTAGGGAATAATTCAAGTTTTTCCACCATGAGTTGTAGTTCAGTACTTTATAAAGAAAATAAAAATTGAGAATAGTTATGTTATTTTATGCATTAGAAATCATGGATTTTTCGTTAAGATCTTGCTTCGATATGTTTGGTTTCCAGATCCTCCATATAGGATACTCGATTCGATGCATGATTCAAGAAATTGAAAAGAGAATGATGAAATCAAAAATTATTCTCGATTTGTTTTAACAAACTTTAAAAGAGCAATCATCCGATCCATTTACAATGAGTTGAATTTGGATTAAGTTATAGAGTGGAAAAGCTTACATAAAACCTTAATAGGAGCATGGATTGAATTGGAATGGGTTACCTTCCATTATTTTGATAAATTTAGAAAAATTCGTAACCCAATTCACAAGCATTAAACTTTTATTAGTGAACTTTGGATTTTCATTTTCATTTTCTCATAAAAAATTTTCAAAAGATCCTTTATTTCCTTGAGTTTGACCTCGGATCTCACTGGGCTATATTTCAGATTGACCCACGTGCACGAGGTTTTGTTTTCTTACTATTTTGTAGGGTTAGAATTCAAAAGCAGCCAATATTTTGGTGTCGTTGCCGGGGAAGTGATAGCATCTTGAGAGGATTTTCGAAGAGGGAATCAGTGAAAACTAGGGTTCACTCTTCTACCCCAACTTCCCCTAATTTTTAATCAAGTGAGTTTTCTATTTTTCCTTTATTTAATTATTTTTCATGCATGCTTCTACGTTCTTGTCGTGTCCTAAGGCGCTTGAGATGTGACTTTGAACATACCCTTAATTTGTCCCCCACTCATTATTCAGGTAGACCCACTTGGTCTACTTCAATGGCTAATAATAATGATGGAGGCAATTTGCCTATTCAAGCCCAAGAGCCGAATGATATTCAGACTTTCACTGCATACTTGCATCCTATGAGGTAGAACATGCCCTCATGTATTGTCATACTAGAGAATCAACCAGCTTTAATTTTAAGCCTAGAATGATTCAATTGTCTCTGACCTTCCATAGTATGGAGTCAAAAAATCCTTACTTGCATATAAGGGATTTTTTTGAGGATGTTTGTGTTATCTTCATGGCCCAAAATTACATAGAAGAAATGGTATGACTATGGTCATTTCCATTTTCTTTAAAAGACAAAGCACGATCCTGGTTTAACTCTCTCTGGCCTCGTTCAATTCGAGCATGGTTGGAAATGCAGTTGAAATTTTTAAGAAAATATTTTGCAACACATAACACTACATCTTTCCAAAGACAAATGATGAATTTTACCTGCAAGCCATCTGAGACCTTTTATCAGGTTTGGGAGAGGTATAAATAGCAGTTGAACTCTTGTCCTCATCATGGGTTTAAGACTTGGCAAATCGTTAGTTTTTTCTATGATTCACTATCTCCAAATTATAAACAATTGGTCTCTACCATGTGTAATGGAGACTTTTATGAGAAATAAGCTAGAGAGGCATTTGGCTTTTCTAATGTCCTTGCTGAAAATCCCAGACAATGGGAAACCACCATACCACCAGCCTATGAGTCTATAAATGCCCCTACTTGTAGTGGGAAGTTTATACCTAGAGAGCCAAATGATTTGAATACTAGGGTCATTGCTTTGACAAAACAAGTAGAGGATTTGCCTAAGAAGAATGTTAGCAATGTGTCCCATAGTGCCCTTGATCCCATCTCTTGTGAGATCCGTGAGATTTTAATGATCATGTTGCTTAGGATTGTCTTACCTAGTCAATTAGTAGGAATGTGATGTTTGGTTAAACCTTTGTCCCAAACCCAAATCCACCAAACTTTAGGAGGCTATACCAAAATCAACCACAGAATAATCGATATGCAGAGACCTACAATCTTGGTTTGAGAAATCACCCTAATCTATCCTGGAAGAATGATTCCCAATATCTCCAACCACCACCACCACAATTTCCACCTCAACCTCAATTCACTAACCCATTCCACTCACAACCTAAGAGGACATTAGATGACACCCCGAACTAGTTCATGTAAACTCAGACAACTATCAATAGGAATAACAATATATTCTAGGACCAAACTAATAGGGTAGTTGATGACATTCAAAGTCAACTCACGAAGTTGACCTAATCCATGAGCCCACCTGAGAGAGGTAGGTTTCCAGCCTAACCTAAGCAGAACCCAGAAGGTATAAACCTAGTTCATTCTAGTGCACTTTTATCTATTAAGCCACCACCACTCCATGAGCAAGTTCATGTCGTTACAACCCTTAGGAGTGGCAAGGTAGTTGAGAAACCTAATGATCCTAGGTTGTTAGAGTTTGAGTTTTAGAGAAAGCAAGTAAGAAAAGAAGAGTTGAGTCTGGAGAAGAGAGAGAAAGAAAAAGAAGATCAAAGAAGATAGAGTGAGAGAGTCTGATTTGAATAAAGTATGAGTAAGTGTCCAATGAATGTGGAGAAAGAAAAGAAAGATAAAGGGAGAGAGAAGCATCATGAGAAGTAAAAGAGGGAAAATGATGACTTTTGAGGATGAAAAGATGAAAATCAAACCACCTTTTCCTACTAGGTTAGGTAAGTCCAAGAATGATTTTAATTTAGAGATTTATGTGATATTTAAATAAATGAAAATCAATCTTCCCTTTTTTGATGCCATTAGACAAATTCCTCCTTATGCCAAGTTTTTAAAATATCTTTGCATGGTTAAGAAGAGAGTGAGTATGAAGGAAAAGGCCTTATTGGTTGAATAGGCTAATGTTATTGTCTAGTTGAAAGTACCCTCTAAGTTTGCTCACCCAGGTAGTCCAACCATCCCTATCAACATAGGAGATTCTAAGGTCTAGTTGTTAGCCCTTCTTGACATAGTTTAGTGTGAATTTGCTACCATTCACTATCTATCAGGAGCTAGGCCTAGGTGAGTTGAAACCAACTACGGTGACATTGTAGTTAGTGGATAGGTCTGTGAAAGTTCTTAGGATGTAATTGAGGACGTTTTGGTACACGATAATAAATTTTACTTCCTTGTTGACTTCATAGTGTTAGACACACATCCTACACAAAGCCCCAATCCATTTGTCCCAGTGATTTTAGGTAGACTATTCCTAATAACCACAAATGCTATAATCAATTTTAGGAATGGGATGATAGAGTTCTCTTTCAGGAACATAATGGTGGAGATGAACATTTTTAGATTGTTCAAACTGCTAGGGGATTGTGAGGATTTGATGGAGGTAAACTTTATATAGAGTTTGGTGCAAAAGCATTTTGATAAGGAGTGTTTTGATGATCCTTTACAGAGAGCCTTGGTATATAGTGAGGAGCACAATATTTTGGAGGCTTTTGAGAGCAAGGATAAGAGTAAGAAAGTGAAGTCATGGTTAGGGTCTGACGTAGCAGGTGTCATGGCTACAGGCACATTGACACCAATTTTTGAACCCTTAGAGCTATCCTTGACTATGCCCAAACCTTCATTAGTTGAGCCACCTCACCCAAAGAGGAAACCATTGCCTAGCGTATTGAAGTACTGCTTCCCAGGAGAGGATGAGACATTCCCAGTTGTGACTTCATCGCAACTTTCTTCAAATGAAAAGATAAGGTTGTTCAATGTTTTAAGAGATTATAGAAAGGCCATAAGTTAGACCGTTGCTGACTTGTATGGTATTAGTCCTCTTGTATGTACCTATAGAATTTTACTTGAGGAAGAGGCTAAACTGGTGTGTCAACCCTAAAGGAGACTTAAACCCAATATGAAAGATGTGGCAAGGGGTGAGGTGTTGAAGTTGCTAGATGCATATATCATTTACCTTATTGCTGACTCCAAGTGGGTAAGTCCAACCTAAGTAGTCCTAAAAAAGTCCAGAGTCATAGTGGTAAAAAAGAGTAGAATAAGTTGGTGCCCACTCGAATTCAAATTGGGTGGAGAATGTGCATCAACTATAGAAAGTTGAATGCTGTGATAAGGAATGATCATTTCCCACTTCTATTCCTTGATCAAGTTTGAGAGAGAGTGGCAGGGTGAGCCTTTTATTGTTTATTGGATGGGTATTTCAAGTACAATTAGATTGTGGTGTCTTTAGATGACCGAGCCAAGACAACCTTCACATGTCCCCTTGGCACATTTACGTATAAGAGAATGTCGTTTGGCCTGTGCAATGCAGGCTATTTTCTAAAGGTGTATGATGAGTGTTTTTAGTGACATGGTAGTGTATAGTCGAGGTATTCATGGATGATTTTTCTATCTATGGAGACATATTTGACCTATGTTTGGAGAATTTGACAAAAGTTTTAAAGAGATGCGAAGAGAGCAATTTGGTTTTGAATTGGGAGAAGTGTCACTTCATGGCGACGCAAGTCATAGTTATAGGGCATATTGTCTCGGCTAGAAGGATTGAGGTCTATAAAGCGAAGGTTGAGCTTATCCAAAAGCTCGCTACACCTAAGATAGTCTAAGATGTGAGGTCAATTCTAGGGCATGTTGGTTTTTATAGGAGGTTCATTCAAGGATTTAGTGCCTTAGCCAAATCCTTTTGGAATTTATTATCCCAGGACGTTGCTTTTAAGTAGACATTCTAATGTCATGAAGCTTTGGATAAGCTTAAGGGTTTGTTAACCTCAGTTCTTATCATTCAGGCCCCCAATTATAGCCTCCCATTTGAGCTCATGTGTGATGCAAGTGATTATGCAATAGGGCCAATTTTGGGGCAAAGAAAGGAGAAAATTCACTATGCTAATAAGACTCTGAATGAGGCCTAAATCAATTACACCACCACAAAGAAAGATCTACTAGCAATAGTTTTTGCCTTGGATAACTTTTGATATTACTTGATTGGTTCTTTAGTGATTGTGTACACAGACCGCATGGCTTTGAAGTATTTGCTCACCAAGCAAGATACTAACCCGAGATTGATTAAATGGATTCTACTCCTTCAGGAATTTAACTTGGATATTTGAGATAAGAAATGAGTAGAATTGCCTATCACCTCTCCTGGCTTCCATCTGGGGAGTCTAACAATGTTGATCTCCCTATTAATAAGCATTTTTCAGATGAGCACATTTAGCGTGTTGGCATTGTTTCGAGACTCATACACCATGGTATAGTAACATAGCAACTTACTTGGTCACATGACAGATTCTTTCTCATTGGTCCAAGTTAGATCAAAGTAAGTTCTTACATAACGTACGTAACTTTTTTTGGAATGACCCCTATCTTTTTAAGTATTGTACTGATCAGATCATTAGGTGGTGTGTACTAGATCATGAGATGTAGAGGGTCATAACTTTTGCTCATACTCTAGCTTGTGGTAAGAACTTTTCTATTAAAAAGACCATAGCAAAAATTTTGCAATTGGGATTTTATTAGTCCACCATGTTCAAAGATGTGCATACCTTCTTTGTGGGTTACAATAGATGTTAAGGCTTGGTAGCCTCCATAAGTGTAACATGATACCCCTTAACCCTATTATGGTGTTTAAGATTTTTGATTGTTGAGGGATAGATTTTATGGGGCCTTTTCATTGTTCTTTTGGGTATTTGTACATCATAGTAGCTGTGGATTATGTCTCTAAGTGGGTGGAATAAATTCAATCCCAAAATAACGACGATAAGGTGGTCATCACATTCTTGAAGAAGAACATAGTCTCACGTTTTAGTATGCCACAAACCATCATTAGTAATGGTGGAAAGCATTTTTTTCAATCAGCTTGTGGGTGTCTTGATGAGAAGGTATGGAGTAGTTCACGCGGTAGCTATTTCATAGCATCCACAGACTAGTGGCCAAGTTGAGTTGGCTAATAGGGAGATGAAGAAAAGCCTTGAGAAACTGTTAATCTCTCATGTAAATATTAGTCACTCACATTAGTTGATGTGTTGTGAGCCTACAGAATGGCTTACAAGACTGTGCTAAGCATGTCTCCTTATAGACTTGACCATGGATAGCCATGTCACGTTCTTGTAAAGATGGAGCACTAAGCTTATTGGGCCATCTATCAAGTAAATGAGAGCCTTGAGGATACTGCCATTGCAAGGAAGCTCTAGTTGAATAAGCTAGAGGAGTTGAGAAATAATTCCCATGAGAAGGCAAAAATTGCAAAAGCAAAGATGAAGGAGTTTCATGACCATCATATTTTAAGGAAGTCTTTCTTTGTTAGTCAAAAAGTCCTTATGTATAATTCAAAACTTCATCTCTTTTCAGGAAAGTTGAGGACTAGATGGACTGGACCATTCATAATGAAACATGTTTAGAGGTTTAGGGTTTGTTAAGTAGAGGATCCAAGGAATGGTTATTTGAATATGGTCAATGGCCACCATTCAAAGCCCTACTTTGATGATTGGGTGGCCGAGATTGAGACCTTGGATCTTGAGGATCTGCCTAGGTTTTATTGAGTTTTAGGAAGGGTATTTGTACAGTAGTGTATCATATTTTTAGTTTCTTTTATTTTCAGTATTTAATTCTTTAACCTCATTTTTGTATAATGAGTTAATTAGTTTTGTGAACAAGCATTGTGAGTCGTATGCTGGGAGGGGAGAAGGATTATATACTAATTTTTAGTTTATTTTGCTAGCATTGTTTCACTTTTTTTGGGGAAATTTTTAGCATAATATGAAGCTTCTGAGGTATATTCTTTTCTTATCTTTTCATTTTGTCTCTACTACTTCATGATTATTTCTATATTAAGGACAATGTATGATTTAAGTTTTTTTTTTTGGGGGGGGGATGGGGAGGTGTGTGCGTTGAGTTTGCATTGAGTTTTTTTTTTTTTTTTGGTTATTTGTTTTTCATTTTACACTTGTATGATTGTCTTTATTTAAAAAAACAATTGAAAATGATTTTTTTTTGAAAAATTAAAAAAAAAAGGTTTTGTCTTTAATTTTCTTATTTCAGAGCCATTTTAGTGTATTGGTGAACAAATCACCCTTTGAAACTTAGGTTCAGTGTTCTTTGCCCAAACTTTTCAAACAACTTTATGTATCCAGCTACCCTTTGGATGCCTGTCCAGAGGGTCACGTAATCAGCCTACCATCCGGACGTATCTCCGAATGGTCCGTCACTCAGACTGACCGACTCTAAAAAGTGTTTCAGGTTGTACCTCTCAAGTGCAAGAGGGCAGTCGTAGTTTTAAAACTCGGTGAGTCCGAGGTCGAATCCACAGGGAGGGCTTTGTTAAAAGCTCTAGACTTGTTCTCTTAGTTAGTAGCTGAACCTAAATTAATTTAAACTAATTTTTCAGCAACTCAAACTTTTGTTTTAGGTTCTAACTGAATTAAATATTAATTAAAGAAATTCAATTTAATTTTAAAGTGCAACAAAGCATTTACTCTAAATTCTAAAGTGAACAAATTAACTCATAAATTAAATTAAATAACAAGCACAATACTAAAAAGGTTCTTGATTCAACTTTCAAGTCCAGGTAGTTCACTACTTTAACTTGGGATTTTTTTAGTCAAAACTAGATTAGGGTTTAATTCGAAAAGTGTTAAGAATATTTTAATCAAAGGTCAGTACCAGTGATCTCAAGCGGATATGGTTAAAGACCTTTGTTTCTGAAAGTTTTTCAAACAAACGAAACTAGAAATGAATTTGAAACCTATTTTTAACCTTGTTCGAAAGTATGTAAACGGTTATATTCGAAAACCCATACCAGTGACTTCAAACGAGTGTGGTTAAAGATTTTCGGTTTCGAATGTTTTCGAAATAAGTTAAAATATATTTTAATATGGTAGATTCTTACGCATGAGCTCTCACAACCCATGTGAAGGGTTTACGAACATCCCAAGGTTTTTCGTGAACTACCCATTCTTGATTTGTTGAACCAAGAACTAGGGTTTTACGCTACAACTAGTTGAAACATCACAAAGGCAACAAAATAACATTCAATCATGCTATTTAATAATTGAAATAAACAAAACATTGTATTAAAGGATGAAACGAAAACAACTTACAAGATTTGTGCGTAAAAGAAGAGATGAACTACGAATGCGAAGATGAATAATAAAACGCCGACAATATCCATGAACAGTCTTCAAGAACAAAAACTCTCTAAAAACTAATCTAAAAACTAATCTAAACTTCAATGGAATGGTAGAAACTTCTAAGGAGGCCTCCCCTTTCATAGCCGTCCCATGGCTTTCTAAAAATATATCACAAAACCCTAGAAGAGGAGCTTTCACGCGGCTGTTGTAAATTATGGGTGGTCCCGACTATCTGGAGAGGGGATCAGGACCATCTGAAGTTTTGTACTTTCTGTGGTCCTGACCGTTTGGGTGATGGTGGGGATCATTTAGTATCTCCTTCATTACTTTCTTTGCTTCTCTTGGTTGGGTCTTTGGGGTAGTCTTTTCCATCGAAGATGAGGTTCGAACCATGACTTTTTCTTTGTCTTCTTGGCCCTCTCCATAGCTATAAACTTCGACATCCTTACCCTTTTTCCTACAAATAAAACAATAAAAGTATAAGTAACACAATAACACTAAAACTTCAACTTTACTTATTTTAATGCATGAATAAGTGTTGAGTTAGGGAGTTTGTAATTACACTTTTCAAGTGTAATCACACCCCCCAACTTGAACATTGCTAGTCCCTTAGCAATGATCTTTATTAAAATGAAATGTATGATGTTCTTTATTAAAATGAGATACAACTACTATCCTATTTCTCTTTTCGTTGGAAACACGGCTACACTTAGCTACGTGTAGCAAGCCCTTTAAACCCCTAGGTTCCCCCTAGTGGACGAGTAAGGTCTCGTGAGGGTTTTCAGTGAATCTACCCACAAAATTCTATGGCATAGTCTTAATGTGTCAAAGAGTAAACAAGATTAAAGATAAATTAAGTTCAAGCTCAATAAGTTACAAAATCCAAATATCATGTGTAATTTCCAAGTGCTAAGCATAAATGCATGGACTATCAAAGTAGAAAAAGCATGGTGCAAAATTGGTTCATTCATTCAACAAGGTCGCAAGAGCATAAATGGAACTAAGTTTTGATTTCAAAAGCTCACAAGGTGCCACTCATAGAAAGAAATTCACTCATAGAGGGTTCACACACACCTATTAGCATATAATGCTATCCTAGTTGCACATAACCCCAAAAACAAGTGAGTGAACTGAATTGAAGTTCAAAGTGGACAGCTCATGATAATGTTCCAATGCATATGCAAGAGATTACATCACACAACCTACACAAGACCACTACATGCACAATACAAGAGTTGCTTGCTTAGAACCACTAGGTCTTTGTTTTGGTTGTTACTTGGCCAGGGCTAATGGTTAACAATGGAAGATATGGAAATCAAAGCACATGTCTTGGGATATAGATGTTCAAGTGCACACAAGTCTCGAACTACCCATTTCCTTTCCAGCCCCAAGAAGAACTACAACAAGAAGCTTATTCACTAACTTACAAACTACTCATGGGACATTCTCAATAATTATAATACAATGCACAGGTCCCAAAATTACATAAGCAACAATGAATGAAAGATTTTTTTTTTCTTTTTTTTCTTTTTTTCTTTTTTTTTCTTTTGTTTTCTTTTTCTTTTTTCTTTTTTTTTCTTTTTCTTTTTTTTTGAAATAATGAAATAGACATAAGGCTAAATTCTCCACCCAATATTCCCTCTCAATATGCTCTCAAAAGTTTCAATTCCCAACCCCCACTCACATCACTAACATTGAGGCACTTTTCATAACCCAAAACATGTGAGGGTAAGGTTTAAAAGTGTGTGAACAAGGTTAAGGGACAATTATATGAGATGGGAACCAAAGAAAAAAAAAGATATATTTATCACACACTTTATTAAAAAGGCTTCAAGTTGGTTCCTAGGGAAATTTCATAACATGAAAGGATAAAAAGGCCAAACAATAGCAAAAATAGCCTAGTATCATGTTCAAAGCTTGCAACAACTCATAATGTGCCAAGTGAAACTCATGCAAGTGTGTGATGCAATTAGTGCATTGAAAACTGAAGTGAAGAGTAAAAGAGCTGTGATTATGTGCAACCCCTCAAGAAAAGAATAAAAGGTTCAAAAGCTCACCATTACGGGGTATAAGTCTCCACCTAGTCCAAGGATGCTCAAGTAACCAATGTCAAATAAAGTCTACTCCTAAGCACATGAACTTTTCACCATGATAGTCCAAAAATGCACAAAGTTATCACACACTCCACTTGAATTAGGTTTCCTATTAATGCTTGAACAAGACTCACTTATCACTCGTTCACTCAATTCCACATTCAACCAAACCAAAAAGGCCGACATGTAGGTATAAATGTGCTAAGTCATGTATTCAAGCTCAAAAATCTCAAAAATTTTAAAATTTTGCAATTTTTAGCACACAAGTCAATATGCGAACTCTACCCCCCAACCTAAACTAAACATTGTCCTCAATGTGAGAACCATGATGGATAAGTGGGTCTGTAGTGTGTAAAGTGAGCATGATGATGAGCATGAAATAATAGCCACAAGAGGCACAAATAAGAACATAGCACAAATTAAACTAATCATGCACCCATTAAACAAGCCCCTTAAGGCATCACCCAAAACACCCCCAACCTAGATTCTACAGCACTCCCAACAACAGCAATTATATATAATGGAGTACTAAAATTGAAAGTGCAAGATTAAATAAAAAAGGAGAGGAAGGGTATTACCTCAAGAGCTTCCTTATTTGAAGAAAACAAAAGAAACTATTCAAAAGAAAAAGGTTAGACATAAAATAAAATGAAAATAAGATAAGAAAAAAAGGTTAGTACGAAAGAAGAAATAAAAATAAAACAAAAGAAAATAAAATAAAGAAGAGAATCAAACTAGAAAGAAGTATGAAAATAAGAAAATGAAAAATCTAATCTACTATGTACAAATGAAATGAAAACAAAAGTGTTATCCAACACCCTCTCTATCCCATGCATCCACAAATGGTTTAAGAAATAAAATGTTCTCTGCGGGCCCACGAAGCACTGAATATGGATGCTTTCCAGGTGTAAAACACAGTGGGGAATGAAAGGCCAAGTGAGGTTCTTGAAACCTCGGATGTGGCCAAAGTGTAAGTATAGGTGCGGACATGGTTAGCTAAATTAGTCTCTTGACACCCAAGAAATCTATGGATGTGGAAATGGTGGGTTCAATAAGTCTTTCAATGCCCAAGAAATCTATGGGTGTAGAAATGGTGGATTTGAATAATCTCTCAACACCTAAGAAGTCAATGCAAGCTTTCTCTATGTCTACTACCTCTCCCCAGTGATGGTCAGTGTTATGATAGCCACTCACAATCCCTGTAGTAAGACTCTCGGATGGGACTGAGTCAAGAGATGAGAGGTGTGCACCACTCTCAACCTCGATTGTGTAGTGGAGTGAACTAAGGTCAACTGACTCAATGATATGTTCCTCGGGCCATGTGGCATTCAAATGCTCAATTGGAGTCAAAGGATTCTCAATAAGGTCTGGGGTGGTTGGGGTAGGTTGAGCGTTAAGCTCGGTAGTAGGAAATGATTGCATGTCTCCTAGACTCTCAGTAAGTGGTAGAGAAGTGTCCTGAATGTGAGAGTCTAAAGGGAAATGAGGAAGATGCTCATTGCAAACATTATTCCCAATGTGGTTAGGACAATTGTCCCACTCAATGCCTATCGTAGTGCCCGAGGTCGATGACTCAATCATGCTTATTGCTTGTGTCAACAACCTAGAAATTTGCTCTGTGAGGTCATTTAAAGCCCGGTTCACGTTGTTATTGAAGCTCAACTGTTGTTGCATGAATTGATGAAAAGTGTCCTCGAATTGGGCATCATTAGGTTCACAAGGCCAATAATCCTGAGGTTTCTCATGTTGGCCCTTAGTGAGTGGAACAAGGTTGGGATAGGCACAATAATCAGTCTCCATGCATGTGCTACTTCTAAAGGATCGATCATGAATATCAAGTGAAGTAAGAGTATATGGGGAAGGTTTAGCGTGGCTTTCAAGTGCATAAGATTCAAAACTAGGCTAAAGTCTTCCCTGTGGCCTGGTGTGTTCATAGAAAAATTCGAAGAATGACCATACCTCACCTGGGGTAAGGTCAAGAAATTCCCTATCCAAGACTTTATCAAATGCCTGGTGTAAACTACTAGGTAAAGCATTATATAATATGGCTACAATGTCCCCTAGCTCTAATCTGTGACTTGGAAAAATGTCCAAAAGTATGTTAAATCTCTCCCAACATGTATAAAATACTTCACCCTTCTTTTGATAAAAATTTTTGATTTGAAGGCCATGGGTGAAGGTTTGATGAATAGGGAGGAAATGTTCAATAAAAGCTTGATGAAATTGCTCCCAAGTACAGACCCATTCACTTACGGCACAACACCAGTCACCAGCCACACTTTGCAATGATAAAGGGAAAAACATGAGCCTAAGTCTCTTACTCATTCTAACATCATCACATAAGCCACACACTGTCTCAAACCTATCAAGGTGAAGACATGGGTCTTCCTCGTCATGCCCGAAGAATTGGGGTAATTGGTGATAGGTCTCTAACGTATAGTCATATCCAAATTGGTCACTTAGAGACTTGATGTAGGCTTTGGCATCAAAAGGACCATGAGTGAAGTCACCAAAACCAATATCCATGATAAGAAAGCAAAAAATAAAACAAAATGAAAGAAAATAGAAAAAAAAATTACACTAAAATGCAACCTAAATTAATTAACATGCAAGCTAGATTAGATGATATGCAAATGGATATGTTACAATGTAAAAGAAAGAAAACTACTAATAAAGAGATGGAGGAAAAGAACAATTCACCTAATTTCTCAAGTGAACTCCTCTTAACTCCCAAGTCTAGCACTTAGTTGGCCTCCCCGGCAACGACACCAAAAAGTTGACCGACCCTAAAAAGTGTTTCGGGTTGTACCTCTCAAGTGCAAGAGGGCAGTCGTAGTTTTAAAACTCGGTGAGTCCGAGGTCGAATCCACAGGGAGGGCTTTGTTAAAATCTCTAGACTTGTTCTCTTAGTTAGTAGCTAAACCTAAATTAATTTAAACTAATTTTTCAACAACTCAAACTTTTGTTTTACGTTCTAACTGAATTAAATATTAATTAAAGAAATTCAATTTAATTTTAAAGTGCAACAAAGCATTTACTCTAAACTCTAAAGTGAATAAATCAACTCATAAATTAAATTAAATAACAAGCACAATACTAAAAAGATTCTTGATCCAACTTTCAAGTCCAGGTAGTCCACTACTTTAACTTGGGATGTTTTTAGTCAAAACTAGATTAGGGTTTAATTTGAAAAGTGTTAAGAATATTTTAATCAAAGGTCAGTACCAGTGATCTAAAGCGGATATGGTTAAAGACCTTTGTTTCCGAAAGTTTTTCAAACAAACGAAACTAGAAATGAATTCGAAACCTATTTTTAACCTTGCTCGAAAGTATGTAAACGGTTATATTCGAAAACCCATACTAGTGACTTCAAATGAGTGTGGTTAAAGATTTTCGGTTTCTAATGTTTTCGAAACAAGTTAAAATAGATTTTAATATGGTAGATTCTTACGCATGAGCTCTCACAACCCATGTGAAGGGTCTATGAACATCCCACGATTTTTCGTGAACTACCCATTCTTGATTTGTTGAACCAAGAACTAGGGTTTTACACTACAACTAGTTTAAACATCACAAAGGCAACAAAATAACACTCAATCATGCTGTTTAATAATTGAAATAAACAAAACATTGTATTAAAGGATGAAACAAAAATAACTTACAAGGTTTGTGCGTAAAAGAAGAGATGAACTACGAATGCGAAGATGAATAATAAAACGCCAACAATATCCATGAACAGTCTTCAAGAACAAAAACTCTCTAAAAACTAATCTAAACTTTAATGGAATGGTAGAAACTTCTAAGGAGGCCTCCCTTTTCATAGCCGTCCCATGGCTTTCTAAAAATATATCACAAAACCCTAGAAGAGGAGCTTTCACGCGGCTGTTGTAAATCACAGGTGGCCTCGACTGTCTGGAGAGGGGGACCGTCTGAAGTTTTGTACTTTCTTTGGTCCCGACCGTTTAGGTGACGGTGGGGACCGTTTAGTATCTCCTTCATTGCTTTCTTTCCTTCTCTTGGTTGGGTCTTTGGGCTGGTCTTTTCCATTGAAGATGAGGTTCGAACCATGACTTTTTCTTTGTCTTCTTGGCCTGCCCTTTTTCCTACAAATAAAACAATAAAAGTATAAGTAACACAATAACACTAAAACTTCAACTTTACTTATTTTAATGCATGAATAAGTATTGAGTTAGGGAGTTTGTAATTACACTTTTCATGTGTAATCACAGACATCTGAACTTCTTGAGAGGGTTATTTAGGTGATTTTCTTGCGTTTTGTGCTTGATTAGATTCCATCTAACCAACTTCACTACTTCCATTCTCAATAATTTGAACATCATTTGCACTTTTTTCTAGCATCACTAATCATTTGAAAAGAGGGATCTGTGTTAGGACTTTGAAAAAGAAACCCTAGGTTCGGTGTTGAGGTGAGTTTTAGGTTTTTGATTTTGAACTGAATTTCCTTAAGGTTTATGGGCAAATTAGGATTGTTCTGTTGGATTATTGAAGAGCATTTGGCATTGTAGGGACCAAACAAAAGGGGTTACTGAGGTATTACAGGGAAACAAGCATACTAGGTGTTAAAATGCCTAAAAGAGGGTCAATTAATTGTATTTGTTGTTGATTTGAAGAGTGCATTGCCAAGCTATGACCTATAGGAAGGTCAAGGTAGCATCTGGCTCTTAAGATCAGCCTCCACCAACTGAAAAGACAAATACCAATCTAAAGACAAAAAAGATAAGGAATGTAGGTTCTAGCTGTGTCCAACCCCATGACCCACTATCACCTATCCAAACCACACATGACATGACTGATACACACCATCCAAATCCAACTGGAACTGAATGCACTGAGAAATACAATTCTCATAAATACTTGAGCTTGAATGCTGAGAAAGAGTTTCATACACATTGGTGTGTAAGGGTAGTGAGGGATCAATCTTGATCATTTTCAAGGCCTTGAGTACTAACTCAAATAGAATTTTGAGGAGCAGAGATAGCATATATTTACCAAATTTAAGGGACTAGCTCTAGTTCTCTTAGTGCAAAAGTTCTACTGCAACATTAAGAATTTTGAAAGAATGGTGAAGATTGTATCTTTATAAGGCTAAAGCGGAAGGATTTGGAGTTTACTTCTCAAAGTGTGGCTGATTTCTTTTTGCTATAGAGGGTTACCTATCCTAGCTTCCTTTATTTGGAAAAGAGGAAGCCCAACAGAGGTGAGATAGCTCAGGCCTTGATAGGTAGAGTTGAAAAGTAGTGGGGCCATAAGATACGAATAGGGTAAAAGAAGTTGACAAAGAAGTACAATGCCTTGCACTTTTTGACATACTCACAGTTCATACCTCTCATGAACACTGACCGACCCTAAATTGTGTTTCGGGTTCTACCTCTCAAGTACAAGAGGGCAGTCGTAGTTTTAAAACTCGGTGAGTACCGAGGTCGAATCCACAGGGAGGGCTTTGTTAAAAGCTTTAGACTTGTTCTCTTAGTTAGTAGGTGAACCTAAATTAATTTAAACTAATTTTTTTTAGCAACTCAAACTTTTGTTTTAGATTCTAAATGAAAGAAATTCAATTTAATTTTAAAGTGCAAACAAAGCATCTACTCTAAATTTTAAAGCGAATAAATCAACTCATAAATTAAATTAAATAACAAGCACGATACTAAAAAGGTTCTTGATCCAACTTTCAAGTCCGGGTACTTCACTACTTTACCTTGGGATGTTTTTATTCAAATCTAGATTAGGGTTTAATTCGAAAAGTGTTAAGAATATTGTAATCAAAGGTCAGTACCAGTGATCTCAAGCGGATATGGTTAAAGACCTTTGTTTCCAAAAGTTTTTCAAACAAACGAAACTAGAAATGAATTCGAAACCTATTTTTAACCTTATTCGAAAGTATGTAAACGGTTATATTCGAAAACCCATACCAGTGACTTCAAATGAGTGTGGTTAAAGATTTTCGGTTTCGAATGTTTTCGAAACAAGTTGAAAATAGATTTTAACATGGTAGATCCTTACGCATGAGCTCTCACAACCCATGCGAAGGGTCTACGAATACCCCAAGGTTTTTCATGAACTACCCATTCTTGATTCGTTGAATCAAAAACTAGGGTTTTACGCTAAAACTACTTTAAACATCATAAAAACGATAGAAGAACATTCCATCATGCGAAAAAGGAATCGAAACAAGCAAAACATTATATTACAAAGTAAATCGAAATAAATCGAAGTGCAACTTACAATGTAACTTGGATGTAAAAGAAAAGATGAACAAGTAATGCGAAGACAATGATGAAAACTCCAAAAAACTCCATAAATCCACAAGTCCAAGCGTACAAATCACTCTAAAATTAATCAAAACCTAATCTAACTCTCAATCTAAAGTGTAGTAATCAAAAAGAGGCGTCCTCCTTCATGGCCGTGCAATGGATCCTTATAAAGATGCCAAGAAATCCTAGAAGAGGAGCTTTCACGCGGCTATTGTAAATCACAGGTGGTCCCGACCGTCTGGAGAGGGGGTCGGGACCGTCTGAAGTTTTGTACTTTCTGTGGTCCCGACCGTCTGGGTGACGGTGGGGACCGTCTAGTATCTCCTTCATTACTTTCTTTCCTTCTCTTGGTTGGGTCTTTGGGCTAGTCTTTTCCATTGAAGATGAGGTTCGAACCATGACTTTTTCTTTGTCTTCTTGGCCCTCTCCATAGCTATAAACTTCGACATCCTTGCCCTTTTTCCTACAAATCAAACAATAAAAATATAAGTAACACAATAACACTAAAACTTCAACTTTACTTATTTTAATGCATGAATAAGTGTTGAGTTAGGGAGTTTGTAATTACACTTTTCAAGTGTAATCAAACACAACTAGTGTGAGCTATGAGCGAGGACTCCTCATATATGCCATTGCCACTAGAGTTTCCATTGATTTGGCTCAGTACACTTGGGATGGGATAGCTGCTACTGAATGAACACAAACAAGCATTAATGGTTTGCCTTTTGGGATGTTTATTGCTGAATATGCTAAGAAGCAAGAGGTAAAGTAGCATTCTAAGATGGAAAGAGCTACCCCAATGGGGATGATCACTGCCACCTCTAGGGAATACTCTGAGAGTCAATTGATGAGGGTAGCTTCACCCACCATTGAGGAGATGTTGGCCCATACGGAAGACCAACATGATAAAATGAGGGAATATGTTCGCCAGATCAAGGATGAATAATCTACTTTGAGAAGGAGTCCAGAGAATTCAGAAAAGAACCAAAACAAGCTAGAGAAAGGGTAAGATGAGTTGAAGAAGGATTAGGATGAGATGCTTATGATTTTGAGGGCTTTGATGGGTATATGATCCATCTCCTTCTACCTCAATCTAGACAGATGATGACCCTACCTTATACACTTACCACTCTCTTGGGCATGATACTTGAGTTGATAGTGTTGTTTTTGTCCACTAGTCTAGGTCTAGTTGCTCTATGCTTGACATATATGACTTAGGAGTGTGTTTTGTTGCGTTTGACTTCGTTTTTAGTTTTTGTTAGCTTTTGTGAGTCAAGATAGTTGAGTAATGATCTTTTGGGAAATCTTTTGTACTCAAACTATCAACTTTTGAGGAAATCAATGAAAATGCATCTTTGACTCAAAATTGTCTACTCTTAGTGCATGGTGAATGATTGAATGATAATCAATTGATGAAACCTTTGAATAATGAACTTACGTGTTTGATTTTGTTGAGTTTACACTTGTGAATTCAAATGAGATTGATTTGTGATGTGAAATGAATTATGAGGTGTGATTCATGATGGTGATATTTTTACTCAAATATTATGAACTTTGACCTTGCTTTAAGTGAAAATTTATACCATGTGAGCTTTTGAGCCTTGCACGTTCTTGAGAGTGATTTACATTTACTCTAACATAAGTTCTTCATCATCTCTTTGAACTGCTCTATATTTTTGCTTTAGACTCATGTTAAGAAGCACATCATCTTTAAATTGAGCAATGAGTCTTACTGAACTTCATGAGGACTGAATGGAACTTAGGAAATGAAACTAGGCCATCTTTGGAATGTTTGAGCCTTGTTTTCTTTCTTTCTGTACAAAATCATTAGGAGCCAAGTTGAGCCTTGAAAAAAATGGAAATTAAGATTTTCTTTGACAAAAGCCACATAATACTCACAGAACTTTGAAAAAAATGAATAGCAAACCTTTATATCTCGGAAACTCCATAGTTTTAAAGAGGTTGTGTTGAAATATTGGAGTTCTTTGGGGAAGGAAGAAGGAAGTTTTGAAGAAAAAAAAAAGCAAAAGAAAAAAAGCTAAAAGGAAAGAAGAAAATAATAATAAATAAAAATAAAAAGGAGAATCATCCCGTTATTCAAAGAATTTGAGAACTAAAAAAAAAAAACATGATTCTTTTATGAAGGTTCAAAATGGGAATTTGGAAAGAATGCGAGAGAAGAAAGCAAATAAAGGTTGTTGGGTTTTCATGAAATTTTCCAAGACATATTTTTAACATCAATTCCTTTTCTTAGTACCTTGTTAAACCCCCAGCCCCATTACTACCTTATTGAAGTCCTAGTAGATTCTTTGTGAAGTGAAGTTCAAATTAAGGCTCTTTAAGATGATTTTTTTTTTTTTTTTGGTAAGTAAGCGTATTTTGGATTAAAGGGAAATTATGTACAATGTCTTGGGGGCATTCCCCCGTAGTGCAATTACATGACAACTAGTGGATTCCCCAACTATTAAGCAAAGTAAAATTTACATTAGCCAACATGACATGGGATTGGGATAACTTTCTTCTAACTTCATTTTGGATACCATGAACAATGGCTGCCATAGGTGTAGATTGACCCTTGAAGATTCTCTTGTTCCTTTCTTCCCAAATGTGATAAACCAAACCGGCCCAAGCAAGCTTGTAGAGCACACAGCAGGGTTGCTTCCCACTAAATTTACCCATGGCCCAAGCAACTTCCCTTCTCCAAGGTTGTGTTGGTTTGACAATAGAGCATTTCCTTAGAATGATGGATCTCAACTCAGCCGCAAGTGTGCACTTGAAGAAAATATGATCCACGGTTTCAAGTTCATTTCCACATAATACACAAGTTGGATCAATGTGCATTCCCCAATTAACCATTCTATCTTTGGTGTAAAGTCTTTCTCTAATGGCAAGCCAAAGAATGAAACTATGTCTAGGAATATGTTGGTTGAACCAAATCAAGTGATACCAAGGTACCTTGTTGCTTTTTTCACGGATGGCATTCCATGTTGCAGCTACACCATATACTTCATTCTTGGAAACACTCCATATAAGCTTGTCTTCCAAGGTGGTGCTCGGCTTGTAGTTGGGAGGATGCTCAAGAATTATTTCCCTTAACTCCCAAGAGCAAGGAAAAGGCCATTTCCATTCCCCATTTGCAACTATTCGGTCCACCCTTGCATTTGTAGGTAGCCCCGCATCATAGGCAATCCTAGGACCATACTTAGGAATTAAAGGACCAAGAGGATGCCAATTTGAGTACCATAAAGAAATTGAGTTACCTTGTCCGACCTTGTACTTGGATAAGCGAATGACCTCCTCTCTAAGTTTGAGTAGTTTCCCCCAAGTCCATGAGCAATCGGATGGCTTCTTAATCTCCCAAAAACATTTCCCCTTAAGGAGGTTAATGTGACACCATTCAACCCAAAGGGAAGGCCTTTTAGTGCATAGTGCCCAAACGTGCCTCATCATGGATGCTTTGTTCCATTCATCAAGTCTCCTTATTCCTAGACCTCCTTCCTTCTTTAGCTTGCAAATTTCATTCTATGCAACCTTGCTTCCCCATTGTTTTAGCTCAGAACCCGACCATAGGTATCTCCTTAGGACTTGTTCTATGGCATTGCAAATTCGTTTTGGGAGTATAAAGTGGATGCTCCAATAAACTTGCAAACTGAACAGAACAGATTTGATTAGAACCAATCTACCCGCGTAGGATAGGCATTTTGCAGTCCAGCTCTTGACTTTCTTGGTGACCTTGTCAATGAGTTCCATGCAGTCTTCATACTTTAGCTTTGTTGAGATGAGTGGAACACCTAGGTACTTCACGGGAAGCTCTCCAAGTTGGAATCCGAGTATTGAGCATAGTTGGAGTTTTCTTTGGTTGCTAACACCTGCCATGTAAACTTTGCTTTTGGTCCCATTGGGTTGCAATCCTGAGTATTTGTGAAATTCTTGGAGGGCTTGATGAACAATCTGAAAAGAGACATCATTAGGAGTACAAAGAATGAATAAGTCATCTGCAAAGCATATGTGATTGATTTGTGGAACCATGCACTTCGGGTGATAAGTAAATTCACTTCCTTCAATCTTCTTGTTGAATAATCTTGTGAAGAACTCCATGGCAATGAGGAAGAGGTAGGGGGAAAGTGGATCACCTTGGCGAAGGCCTTTAGCACCATGAAAGAACCCTTCAAGTACTCCATTCATACATATGGAGAATTGAGGGGTAGTGATACATTCTCTTATCCAGCCCACAAATTTACTTGGTAGCTGAAAGGCTTGCAGAATAT
Source organism: Vitellaria paradoxa (assembly GCA_019916065.1). Lineage (NCBI taxonomy): Eukaryota > Viridiplantae > Streptophyta > Magnoliopsida > Ericales > Sapotaceae > Vitellaria > Vitellaria paradoxa. The sequence goes on along the minus strand of CM034243.1, from coordinate 17,598,508 downwards.
CCAAAATAAGGTCCCATGACACCGAATCAAAAGCCTTCATAAGGTCAATTTTGAGAGCACTGCTTGGGGATGTGTTTTGCCTATGGTAGTTCCTTACAAGTTCTTGCATGAGAAGGATTTGGTCTGAAATGCTTCTACCTTTAATAAAAGCTGCTTGGGAAGAACTAGCTCTTTAAGATGATTGCTCAGTTACATTATAAACTTCTCATATGCATTAATCATTCCGATCATAGAGTTATGTTAACTTATGAATTTTGATTAAATAGTTCATTTTTGGCATAAAAGGCATGATTGTAGAAACTTTTTTGTACATTTGCTCTTATTTATAAATGCCTTCTAAGAGTGAACCTTGAGGGTTCTATTCTTTGAGAGATCAATCCAAGTGAGGTTTGAAGTCAAAGCTTCCAAAATCCAAAGTGTACAAATTGAGTAAGGATTGAACTTGATTGATGAGTGCTTGATGGTTATTTGAATTGAAATTTTGGTTTCTTGTGGACTTACAAGTGTGGGTGATATTAATATTTTACACATATGAATTGTTGTTCAAAGGTTTTAGTTATTGATTATGATAAAATTGCTTTACTATGTTTTTGAGTAATCCTTTTTGAGTTATGATTTTTTTTTGGTAATTAATTTGAGTCATGATTTTGAGTGAATTAAGGATATGAGATAAATCCTTGCTAAAGATGAGTAAGACATAAGTTGGGGGGTATGATTAATCACATAAAATGTTGATAAGTATTTGGGAAAATGTGATTAATCAATTATTAATAAGAGAAAATAGTGGCTATTCCCTTACTTATATCAATCTTTGTTCATTTCAGGTAAGTAAAGGCTTAGAGTATGGAATTTGTAAAGAAAATGAAGGAAAAAAGAGATAAGTCAGCAAGACCCTTTGGACGCCTGTCTGGGGGTGTCCCATTCACATAAGCCTTCACACGGTAGAGCCTAGAGTTGGAAAAAAAATGACAAAAAAGATTGTTCAAGTGTTGCACTATTCTTCAGATGCCCGTTCAAATGGTGCCTTATTCACATTGACATTCGAAGAATAGAGAGTTGAGTGCAAAAGAAAAAAAAATGTAAGTGAAGTATTACCCTTCGGACGCTTATTTGGAGGGTACCTCTATTTGGAGGCACGTTGGCATGACAGAAATATGGGATGATTTTAAGTAATTTAAAGAATCAAAATATCAGACTAGCTTTTAAATTTTTACAGCCTTGAAACTACATCGTATGTAATTCTTTTAGACAAGGAGTGAGTTTTTTTTTTTTTAAATGTTAATTCTAATTTTTAGTTTTAATCTTCCTAAAATTAGGGTTTGAAGTATTCTTTTCCATTGGAAGAAGATTGTTTTTGTAAGGATTTAATTATTTTCTAGTAATTTTAGAATGCTTTCATACTTGTTCTTTCATAGGGTCAGTTCTATTTCTTTTATTAGGCATAGCTAGATTTTCATTATCTATTCTCAATTCATGAAGTGCTAGAGTCAGGGAATAATTCAAGTTTTTCCACTATGGCCTGTAGTTCAATATTTTATAAAGAAAATAAAAACTGACAATAGTTCTGTTATTTTATGCATTAGAAATCATGGATTCATAGTTAAGATTCCGCTTTTGTATGTTTAGTTTCCAGACCCTGCATATAGGATACTCAATTTTAAAAATTTCAAACCAAGCAATCATATACAAGATAAATAGAATGACACCAAAGAATAACAAGGAAACCCTTTCAGAGGGAGATGCACCTTTATTATAAATCTCTCTATCAACGGGTTATAAGACACTACTTGAATTCTCTACGAATCACTCGCACAAATTCTTTTGCTAATCTTGCTCAAATCACTTGACAAACTCTACAAGTGGGCTTTCCGCATCACACAAAAAATAAAGAAACAACAATGAAAGGCTAGAGAAAGAACACTTAAACTCTCAAGAACAAACTCTCTCTAGGTCTCTATAATATGTCCCTATATATATGTTCATTAAGGTTAGGACCATATATATAGAGTTACAACAGGTTGCCCTAATTTGGGAGAATAAGAAACAAATATGTTTAGATATTGCATAGCTCGCACCATCAAGCATCCTACGTCGTACCAATGCCAATAGGCTGATCCCTCGAGCATCCATCCACTAGCCTGCGGACCATATTAGAATTTGGTCTGAGCCAAGTAATAAAGGGGGCACACCCGCGAGCTCCCAGTAGGCTCCTAACGTCGAATTGGCGCTGCAACCTGCTACTTGCAAGGCATATTGAAAATTTTGTGGCTTTGTTCTACTAACTTCTAAACCAAGTAGGATTGTAATTTTGTCCAATTGTTGACTTGAATTAGAACTTTTGCTTTCTTTTGGTGACTTGCATATAACTTGGACTGATGTGATTTATCTTTATCTTCAATTTGGAAACATTCAAATCTTTTTTTTTTTTTTACTTTAAATTTGAACTTCTTTCAACAATTGATATTTAACTTAAGATTTTGTATGAACTTGCCATAATAAAAACTTCACAATCTTCCCCTTGGCAATTTCATATCAAAACTCAAATTAAATTTCACCCAATGAAAATCTGCAAAACTCTGCAAGACTTGAACAAACACATCAAGGTATCATATGGCAAGACAAAACATCATTATATATTACATATCTATGGGTCCACAATCATAAGCCATACTATAGACCAAGTTCATACTATGCTAAAATTAAACTCTCCCTTTTTAATATGAAAATGATAAACACAAAAAATAAGGGGAAATAAGCACAAAATAAGTCCAAAACATGTCCAAAATAAGCAATATTCCATCACATTAGTAGATACCTCCACTACCACAAACCCACTGCCACCGCTAGTATCGTCACGTCCAAAAGACCTACCACCAAATCTTGTGTCATTATCATCATCTTAGGCTAGCTCCTACAAGGCACCCCAATTGTTGATCTATTGGTGTAAGGACTAAAAATTGGTGGTGCACAACTCTATCAAGCTTTGAATACTATTTTTTATTCCGGTTAATCTACCGTTGATAACCTCCTGTTCAGCTGTAGCCCCAGTAACCTCCCCCTCAAGTCATAGCATAGATAGAGACATGAAATTCATCATGAAAGGACGAGTGTTCTAACTAGCCTGTGCCATATCAAGTTTATCAAGTGTATCTTTGATGGCCTGACTCACACATTTATGTGCAGCAAGTCAAGTGATGGGAGAGGACTATGGTGTAAGACTAGATGATGGCAATTTAATTTGATTAGCTTGAATGATTTTGGTGATAATGACACCAAAAGGCAAGGAATCCTTGGTGCATCTAATTTGTTGTGTAGCCAACATGAGTCAGAAAATGAATAATGCAAGATCAAACTTAAGATCCACGAGAATTGCATAAATCACATGATCACGACATAGCGTGACATCCGAGTAATGTGAGGCGAGGTCAATTGATGCAGACACAAAAAGATCTATCATGCGATGATCAGTCTTAAGATGGCCATGCACACATGTCTCACCCCTCTAAGGTGGAAAACTAGTTAGGACACTAAAGATGTTGGTTAGCTCTTCTTTAGTGGGAGAGACACCATCTCGTATAGGTTAAAAGAGAGTAAGTCTCTCAGTAAGACTAGGACACTCAACGAGTAGTATGGATGCAATGATATCAGGGATGACAAAAATTGGCACACGGTCGATAGAAGTTTTGAAAACAGCATTTTCAAAGTCGGTCTCATGAAAATTTGCATAAAATTCTTGGACCAATTTAATAGACACAGATGTAAAAATATCTGCAATGGACTTCCAATCCAACTAAGCAAATAGTGGGTAGATTAGTGGAAAATCATTTAGGTCCATTTTCCCTTCAAGTAACATAGGTCTTTTGGAGAACAAGTTTCGAAATTCATTTTGACTTAAAAATTGATTCCCAGATGAAGAAGAGGAACCAATCTTGTTTCTCTTAAACAATTTTTTAGAAAATGAACCCAACAGTGATATGCAAATGCAATCTAAAGCACAAAATGCAATAAACTATAGACAAGGATGGATGAAATAGTACTTAGAGTGGATATATGCAAGCCTAGGCATTGGAGAGGAGATAGATGGTCACGGGCTTTGCGATAGGTTGTGTGAGATTGAAGACTGAGGTTGACTCTAGATATACATAGAGGAGGTTGTACCCTAGCACTCCTTGCGCCAACCGCCCAAAGGGGCGCACTCCCGACGCCTTCCTTGTGAGGTACATTGGAATAAGCCAATGGATCGACTTCCCTGCACCTTCCCTACGAGGCTCTCGAGAAAAAATCCAAAATCTTTGTGCACAACAGAAAAATTATTTTCCAAAATAAATAAGTACAAAACAAAAAAAAAATAATTGGAAGTTCATTAATTCAATCAAAGTAATTTTAATTCACCGATGTCCAAATATGTAAATCTGTCATTCAATCTTTATAAATTTATAATGAACAGAAATTCGTCTTCCTAAATAAATCTACAAGTTTGCTTCATGAGATTAATTAAGTCATCAAATCAAAAGAAAATACTTGTGCACGTGTGTGATTATAACAAATTTGACATATATGCTGCCCCTCAGCAAATCACTAGATCAAGACATTACATTTGATGCATCAAATGAATTGAGAGCGATTTTTTTTTTTATCTAGCTGCAAATCATCATGTATACCCCTTTCAAGGTCTTGATGGCTTTTATACATTTATGGGTGGGTAACTGTTTCCTTAACAATCAACAAGTCATTAAGAAAATGCTTGTGCACGTGTGTGATTATAACAAATTCGACATATATGCTGCCCTTCAACAAATCACTAGATCAGGACATTACATTTGATGCATCAAATGAATTGAGAGTGATTTTTTTTGGTCTAGCCACAAATCATCATGTATACCCCTTTCAAGGTCTTGATGGCTTTTATACATTTATGGGTAGGTATCTTTCCTTAACAATCAACAAGTCATTACGAGGCTTTTTACTGGTCTCACCAGTAGCCCTTTTTAAGACAGGCTATATATATTTTTTATTATTTGCTCTTCAACATTTTTTTTAAACACATCAAACATAACTCAAGATCTATGGAGGAAAAACAATATGCAAAATCAGTTAAGTGTTTAAAGAAGTACATCAAAATTATAGCAAAGTTCACAAAAACACTTCTTTTCAATTTAATTGGAAATATAAATTTTTAATTCATTATAATTTATTTGACTAAATGATTTGACATACATATAAGAAGAAAGAAGTCATAAAATATCTTCAAAACAAATAATGAACTTATTTTCTTCTTTATATTTGTAAGAAATTAGGGATGTGCACATATACCCAAAGACTTCCTGAGAAATTCGAAGCGAATGGCATCCAAAGGTTTAGTGAAAAGGACAACCAATTGTTTTTTAGTTTACGCATGCTCTAAGGTAATTACATTCTTGTCAACCAAGTCTCTAATGAAATGATACCTAATATCTATATGTTTGGTGCAAGAATGTAAGACATGATTCCTAGAAATATTAATGGCACTCATATTGTCGCAAAACAATGTAATGGTGCCCTATTCTAACTTATAGTCTGCAAGCATTTGCTTCATCCATAGGAGTTGGGTGCAACAACTTCCAGTAGCAATATATTCAGCCTCTGCATTGGATAAAGATATGGCATCTTACTTCTTATTATGCCATAAAACTAAATTATTACCAATGTGAAAAGATCCTCGGAAGTGCTCTTGCAATTATCTACTCTACCCACCCAACCAACGTCAGAGTTTCCTATCAGATCAGGATTGGTGTCACAAGTGAACCAAATCCCAAAATCTAGTGTACCATTGACATATTGTAGAATTCTTTTAACAGCATGCAAGTGTGATTCTTTAGGATTAGACTGATATCTAGCGCACACACCTATGCTAAATGCAATGTTAGGTCTACTAGATGTAAGATACAACAGACTCCTAATCATGCTCCTATACATGGTCTGATCAATGCTCTTACATTAGGATCCTTGTGCAATTTAGTGCTTGTATTTATAGGAGTTCTAGCATGTTTAGCATTTAAGTGCCCAAACTTCTTAACTAAGCCTCTAGCGTATTTGGATTGAGAAATAAAAATTCCTTCATCCTCCTATTTAACTTGGAGACCTAGTAAATAATTTAATTCACCCGTCATGCTCATTTCAAATTGTGTAGACATAAACTTTCCAAAATCAATAGCATATTTTTCACACATAAATCCAAACACAATATCATCAACATAAATTTGTGCAATCAAAATGTGCTTTGAATTAGTGCGAACAAACATAAATTTTTCTACACTCCCACGCACAAAACCAAACTCAAGTAAGAAAGCAGTGAGTCTCTCATACTAAGCACGTGGTGCTTGTTTCAAACCATAAAGAGCCTTTTTTCAGCTTAAACACATGGTTAGGAATTTTTGAATCCTCAAAACCTTTGGATTGCTCTATATAAGCTTTTTCCTGAAGAAAGCCATTTGAAAATGCATCTTGACATCCATTTGATGATATAGTTTAAATTTTAAGAGACATGCGATGGCCAAAAGTAACCTAATGGAATCAAGACGAGCAACAGAAGCAAAGGTCTCATCAAAGTCAACACTCTCCACTTGAGTGTAACCTTGAGCAAAAAGTCTAGCCTTATTCCAAATGACATTTCTAGACTCATCACTCTTGTTTTTAAATATCTATTTAGTTCTAATTACATTAGTGTGAGTAGGTCTAGGCACTAGAGTCCACACATCATTCCTGACAAATTGATTTAGCTCTTCATGTATAGTATTTACCTAATTGTCATCAAGTAATGCTTTTTTAACATTTTTAGGTTCAATTGAAGAAATGTATCACACATAAGTAACCTCATTCCTTAATTGCCTACGTTTGTTTTCATTTTATTAGTTATCTCTCCAATGACTTGTCTAATAGGGTGATTTAGTTTTACTCTAGAAGACGATTTCAACTATTTAGTTGTCTCTCCAAGTTCAGGTGTTTCATCTTTTCTTAGCTCAACATCATCTTCTTTAATTTTCTTACTTCCCTTATCAGTCTTTTCCAATGGTCCATCATCTTTTTCACCTTGTTGAAAAACAGTAGAATTAATATGATCATTATCAATTACATTAATGGATCCTATCATTGAAGAAGTTTTCAAATTATAGAAATGAAATGCACGACTAATAGTAGAATAACCCAAGAAAATTACTTCATTTACTTCGGGAGTCAAAATTTTCAAGATTTTCTCTATCTTTGAGAATGAAGCATTTACTCCTAAAAACTTAGAAATACTTAGCATTGGGCTTCTTACCACTCCATAGCTTATAAGGTGTTTTTGATGTGCGAGGATGAAGATATACCCTGTTAGTTGTGTAATATATAGTGTCTACAGCTTTGGCTCAAAACTTTTCTGGAAGATGCTATCCATGTAGCGTTGAGGGTGCCATCTTTTGTAGTACTCTATTCCTTCTCTCCACGACTCTATTCTACTGGGGAGTCTTTGGCATAGAAAATTTATGCTTAACTCCATTCTTGTCACAAAAATCAGCATACTTTTGATTTTTAAACTCTCTTCTATGATTAGTTCTGATGCTAGTGATGCATCCAATCATATGCTGCTTCTCTTACTGTAGTTTAAAACACAATGACTTAACAGTGTCAAAAGTATCAAAATTTTCACACAAGAAATTAACCCAAGCAAATCTAATGAAATCGTCTACAGCAACAAAAATATACTACCCAAGTCTATGTGAACAAGTTTATGTGTGTGGGTCCCGTCAAGTCTATGTGAACAAGTTCAAAAGGTTCTGAAGTTCTAAATGATTTTATCTTTTTATGTGCACTCCTAACTTACTTTCTTAATTGGCAAGGACCACACACACTATTTTTATACTTTTCCAATTTGGGTATACCCTTGATGAGTTCAGACTTAGATAGTTTATGTAAATCTTTATAGTTTATATGTCCAAGTCTTTAGTGCCACAACTCTGTCTCATCTAGTATAACGACCTAGAAATTTTAAATCTTGCTTTGATTATTTTTTTATATTTAATTTTGTAATAAATAATTTTGTTAATTTAAATTTTGTTGAGATATTAATTAAATATTTATTTTATTGTGGACGCACGGGTTGTGTCAAGAATTTTTTTTGGCAATTAAAACTTTAGTTTAACTTTAATAATTTATTAATTTATTGAAGTAATTCTTTCCATGTTGTTATATGTGTTCACATATATATATTCATATATATATTTACTAAAATAAATAGTATAGAATAAAAATAAAATACAAATGGGCAAGTCAGATTATTGCACGCGGGTAGTGTTAGTGAATGAATAAGACTCTAATTAGAGCTGCAATTGGAATCCTATTCCAACTAACATTCTGGGAACCTAATGCCATGCCTATATATATATGTGGAGTCTAGCAGAGAAGAAGACAAAAAAAAAAAAAAGGAGAAAAAGAGAATAGAAGGGGTAGCTTTGCGGCAGATTTTAGCAGAAGGCAACAGGTTCATTTTTTTGGGTCGTGACTGGCAACGAGTTGTGAAGGCAAATTGGGTGTTCTCTTCGCAACAAATTCAGATTTAATTTGAGGTAGGGATGGAGTGAAATAAAAATTAAATTAATTATGTGTGGTTTAATTTTATGAATTTATGTGATTATTTGGTTCATTGTTACATGATAAATTATGTGATTGTGGCTGTCTTGTGGATGAGAAAAGTATGTATAGATTGATTTTGATTTTGAGGAATTAAAATTTAGTTGGTATCAAAATTTTAAATATTAAAATTTGTGCTTTATTATGGAACCTTATATAAGGAAAAGAAATATTTTAAAGTATGTTTTAGATTTGAATAAATAAATAATTATTTATTTATTGATTTTACGATTTTGGTTTTAGGTTGTGAGAGGTATGGGGATAAGTAGTTGGTGCTGAAAGTTTCGTTGGTGAAAGACCAGGAAACCACGTGAGGTTAGGTTATCGTGTCTAGTAGGCTAGTAACCTACGAAGCATTGATGAGTTGATTTTTTTGGTATTCTATGGCTGAGGCATAGGTTGACCTGGCAGTAGTACCTGACCGCTCTCTAATTTGGTAGTGGCTCACTCTCAAGTATAAGAGGTCGGTTGAGTTCAGTCTAGGTGAGTCCTAGGTCATCTTCCACAAGGAGCAAGGGTGTGACTAAATCTTTGGAAAACTTGGTTTTGAAAACACTTGCGAAATCCTTAAAAAGAAAAGATAAAAATCTTTTTGGAGTTTTCGAATAGGGAATTGAGATGATGATTTGAAAATTGAAAACACCAATTAGACAAAAAATGAAATCACGAAGATGCAAACTTTAACAAACTACATAAATTGAACTTAAACAAACCGTGTGAATGGTAACAGTTGGCCTTAACCTAATCCTGTAATGTCCTCGAAGGGCTGAATTCGGATATGTAATTAATGCAACCTAATTCTTACACCTATAATATTAGGTCAGAAGATTTAACAATCGAAAACCTTTTTTCGTAAGGAGATCGCTAATCTAAGGTTTTGAAATCAAATTCGAAATCATCAGGACATGGAATTGACCTTCGATTTACACGATTATAACCGAAGTTCAACTTTATCACGGGTGATTCATTTTTGAAAATTAATCTAAGATTAAGATCCTTACATCTTTATTCAAAAGATGATAAACAAATTTTAGTTCAAACTATCCGAATTCAACTCCTTCGATTCGATTATATTCCTAGGTTAAAACCAATAAAAACCCTAGCCTAACATTGTGAAAGCATGAACAAAGCCTTTCGAAAAGAAAATCATCTTCATGATGCAACAAAACAAGAAAACGAAGTAGATCGAAAAGGTTTAGAGTGATTTCGAAAACAAATCAATCACAAACAAAGACTACGAAATACTACGAAGCGAAAATAAAGAACAAAGTTATAGAAGATAATGAACCTTCAATTAAAACAAAGTAACGAAAGTAACTTATAAGTTAATCTTAATGTGAAGATGAAACAAAGCTTGAACAACCCAAAGCTAAATCAAAACCTTAACCCTAATCTAAACTAAACTACGAAAAGAGAAGAAGTGCGTAGGGTTTTCGACCTTAATACATCAGAAATTTGCCCTTTTATATCTATACATAAATTGCGAGGGCCTAAAGGTAAAATTACAACTCAAATTTTATTCTGAACATATGCTGGAGAAGACATCATGGGCGCCCATGGTTGATGTGGGGCGCCCAAGGGTCCAAGTGTTTGATGAAGTTCTCAAAGAATGGCATAAAAAGCAGTCAAAAACTCCCTCTCTGTGGGTGCCCACCTGATGAAGATTAGGGCACCCAAGGGTCCTCAAGGGTGCCCAAGGGTCTAGATGGGGCGCCCATGCTATGGTTTCTCCAACTGTTTGATGAAATGCCTCTTAGGCCTGACTTTCCCCTTCAAAACCAGCTCTCTGTGAGCGCCCACCTGATGAAGAGTGGGGCACCCATGGGTCTAGGTGGGGTGCCCATGGTCCTCTTCCTTAGCTTTCTTCTTCATCTCTTCACTTTTCTAGCTTCTTTTTGCACCCATTTCCTCAAGTTTGAGCATGTAACCCTACAAAATCCCATAAGTGCATCAATATGCTTATTTTATTATAATAATGGCAAATAAAGGTTCAACTAACAGTTAAATGAACATAATAATTTAATATGGAATGCACCCAATCAGTACCTAACCCAATAATTAATAATATGGTTTGTTTAAATAATTTATTTTATTTTATGTTGTGCTCAAAATATTTAAATTTAAATTTAAATATTTTTGATGTGTGATTGATGTTGACATGACATGTTAGAGATTTATGCTAGGACACCCTTGCATGATTTATTTAATTCTTATTTTTCTCTAAGCACCAGTTGATTATTTTAATATACATTAATATATTGTGCTCATTACCATGCAGCTTTAGATGTAGGTGCGGGTGTTATACCAGACGATGGTTGTGAGGGGACCACCTTGGCAGAGTAGATATTTTGAGTAGCTCGTTAATTTTATTTTAGAGAGAGAATTGCACAAACTTTTTCCAATTTATTATTTTTTTCTTTTTGATTGGATTTTAATTATTGTATATGTCTTGGTTTGGGAGACTAGAGATGGATTTATTTATTTTTTTATCTAGGTTTGGAGTTTTTTAGTTCATTATTGTTAAATATAATTGGCTTTGATTATTTTGGATTGATGGTTTTGGTGATCTATGGTTGTTTGTTCATACTCCTAGGTTTGTGAAAAATCCGGGGCATGACAGATCGGTATTAAAGCCTAGGTTAGAATACCTAAGGACAATGGGGACTAAAATTTCTATGTGATTGGATGCTTACGTGTCTTATAGGATTTTAGGAGAGTTATTGGTAATCAGAATTGTGAATTGATAATAATCAGTTTCTCATTTTCTTTCTGATTTCCATTCTTAGAGGATGCCTTCATGTGTTGCTAATGCTAGCAGTCGAGACTGTGGCCAAGGTTATGGTCACAGTCGTAGTCAAGGTCAAGGGCAGGGACAAGGAGTCCCGATAATTGAGGATATACACATGCAACCTGATGTGGCTCGAGATCAAGAGTCACATGCAGGAATTGGAGCAGAGTTACCACCAGGAGTGGCTGATGTACCACAGGGAGTAGAGGTCCTACCTAGTACTGGACTTCTATTGGGGGCTAATGACGTGCCTTAAGCAGAAGGCGAGCAGGCGAGGGTGGCTAATACACCACAAGCTGTTGATAATCAGGTTGGAGTGGCTAATGTTTCTCAAGGTGGTTCAGTTAACCCTGAAGAATTCATATAGAATATGGCCACAGCAATGATGATGGTGGGAAGAGTACAGAAAGACAAATCCATTTTAGCGTTGACTACGCTCAAGAGGATGAATCCATTAATGTTTGATGGAGAGGCAGATTCAGATATGGTTGAGAGTTTCCTATCATAGTGCAGGAGGATATTTAATACAATAGGAATTATTCGGGATGAAGTGAAAGTGTCTCACACAGCATTTCAATTAACTGGAAAGGCGGGTGATTGGTGGACATCAATAGAAGATTCTCAAGATGTAAGTAAAATCACTTGGGAGAAATTCAAGGAGATGTTTAGGGAACAGTTCTTTTAACTGCCAATGAGAGATATAAAAAGGGATGAGTTCATGAATTTGATCCAAGGTACAATGATAGTCTTAGAGTATGAGTGCAAGTTCTTTGCTCTTTCTAGGTATGCACCAGAGATGGTTTCAACAGAGTGTAACAAATGCTGAAGATTTAAGAAGAGTTTGAGACCAGCCACGAGGGGGAAGGGTAGTACTTCTCCATTTGGAAGAGTACAAAATGTTGACATCCCAACCTATGATGGTAGAAAAAGACTTAAATGACATGAGGCAACAAATATATAACAGGCAGAGTAAGAGTTTAGCTCCTCCACCAGATAAGAAAAGTAAAAAGAGACAAAGAGAAGGTTTATAGTATCAGTAGAGTAGTGCACCTCCTACTCATTCTATAGTAGGGATGACCTCACAAAGTTCAATTATTTGCTTCCAATGTAAATAATCGAGACATCGAAAGTCAGAATACCCACAAATAGGTGGATCAAGTAGAGTTAAGTAGATGATGGATTTGTGGACATGTTACCAGTATGGTTAGTAGGGCCATATTCAAAGAGATTGTCTGCAACAGTAGGTGACTTTAAGGGTTGTTCGACTGCAGTAACCCACTCAGTCAATTTCTTATTAGTAGAGTTCTAGACCATTAGGGTCACAGGCCGTGCAATCACAATTTTTGAGAGCAACCCAGGGTGGATCTCAACAAAGCCAGAGAAGTGGCAAGCCACCAGCTATGCAGACACAGGGAAGAGTTTCTGCATTGACGTGAGATGACGGGCCTACTGAACCGATTGTGACTAAAGGTACTTTTCTTATTTTTACTTCTAGAGCCACAATACTTATAGATACTGGAGCATCACATTTGTTCATTTTTACACATTTTGCATTTGCATTGAAATTAGTTATGGAACAATTAGTCCCACCTGTGCATATCGAGATGCCAATTACGGATCATACTATTTTAACTCAGATTGTAAAGGGTGCGAGATTGCCATAATTGATGAGATCTCTGCATCTGATCGTCTGTATTAGAGGTGAACAACTTTGACATTATTCTCGACATGGATTGGCCATCTGTTTATCAAGCAATAATAGATTGTGCCAAAGGGAGAGTAACCTTGTATACACCTGAGAGTGACCAGATACGATTCACAGACGATCGTAGAGATTCTTTAGTCACACCTTTTCCAGGTGGATAAAAAGGGGTTGATTTGTATAGCTTGTTCGCTAGCTTAGGTTTGGAGGAGAAGGAGGTGAGTAGTGAGGCAAAGTTGTTGCCAGTTGTATGTGAGTTTCCAGATGTATTCCTGAAGGACTTGACAGAGTTGCCACCAGAACGGGAAGTGGAATTTAGTATTGATCTGATTCTAGGAATAGCGTTGATATCTGTGGCGCCTTATAGACTTGCTCCAATAGAACTGGTTGAGCTAAAGGCTTAGCTTGAGGACTTGATTGCTAAAGGTTTCATTCGTCCTAGTACTTTACCGTAGGGAGCATCGACATTGCTCGTGACAAAGAAAGATGGCATGTTGCAGATGTGCATCGACTACAAGAAGCTAAATAGGGTGACAATAAAGAATAAATACCACTGCTGAGGATCGACAACTTGTTTGACCAGCTTAGGGGTTCACAGTGCTTCTCGAAGATTGATCTGAGATCAGGGTACCATCTGTTGAGAGTGAAGAAGGAAGACATACCAAAGACAGCTTTTAGGACTCGATACAGGCATTACGAGTTTTTAGTAATGCCTTTTGGGTTGAAAAATGCTCCTGCAGATTTAATGGATTTGATGAATAGGATATTTAGTGCTTACTTGGATAAATTTGGGGTAATATTCATTGATGATGTGTTGGTGTATTCTCGATGCAAGAAAGAGCATGAGGAGCATTTGAGATTAGTACTCCAAACTCTAAGGGAGCACAAGTTTTATGCTAAGTTAAGCAAGTGTGAGTTTTAGCTTGAAGAAGTGAAGTTTCTCGAGCATGTCATGTCTAGTGAAGGTGTATCAGTAGACCCATCTAAGATAAAAGTAGTTATGGATTCGCCGCAACCAAAGACGATATTTGAAATTCGAAGTTTTTTGGTATTAGCTGGATATAATCAAAGGTTTGTCTAGGATTTTTCAAAGTTGGCCACACCAATGACCAGGTTGACTCGAAAAGGAGTGAAATTTGTGTGGGATGAGACTTATGAAAAGTCATTTCAAGAGTTGAAAATGAGATTAACTTTTGCACCAGTATTAGTGATTCCAGAAAGAGGATTGAGTTATACAGAGTATTGTGATGCATCTAAGGAGGGATTAGGGTGTGTGCTTATGCAAGAAGGTAGGGTAGTGGCCTATGAGTCAAGATAACAAAAGATTCATGAGCAACATTATCCAGTATATGACCTAGAGTTAGCAACTGTAATTTATGCTTTGAAAAGTTAGAGATATTACATATATGGAGAGAAGTTTGAGGTATTTTCAGATCATAAGAGTTTAAAGTATATATTTACCCATAACGATTTAAATTTAAGACAGAAGATGGATGGAATAAATGAAAGATTTGAATTACAGTATCATCTAGAGAAAGCAAATGTGGTTGTAGATGCCCTTAGTCAGAAGACTCATAATGTTTTGGGTAGTCTTGCAATGAAGGAATGGGATATGGTTAGAGACATTGGGGAGTTTGACCTTCATTTAACAGAAGAAGAAAGATATGCCACTCTTTTTTCTATAGTGGGAAACTGATGTTGGTGACTCGTGTGATAGAGGCTCAAAGATTAGATTCTGAGTCTGATGTGAATCGAGTAAAAGTGTTGAGTGTAGAATGATTACCAGGTTGGACCTTTAATGCAGGTAGTGGTTTGAGATATCAAGGTAGATTATTTGTGCCAACATCTATTCGAGACTAGGTCTTAAAAGAGTTTCATCACTCCAAACTTGAAGTGCACCTAAGAGGTACAAAGATGTATCATGACTTGTGCCGACAGTTCCTTTTGTAGGAATGAAAAAAGAAGTGGCAGAATTTGTTAGTAGGTGTCTTACTTGTCAACAAGTGAAACCCAAACATCAGAGACCGATGGGTATGTTGCAGCCACTACCAGTATCAATGTGAAAATGGGAAAATGTGATAATGGATTTTGTTTTTGGGTTATTGAGATTACGGAAGAGTCATGACACAATTTGGGTAGTGGTGGGTATATTGATAAAGTTAGCTCATTTCCTACCTACTTGTTTAACTGATTCTATAGATACTCTTGCTGAACTTTATATCAAGGAGATTGTGAAACTTCACGGAGTTCCTATTTCCATTGTCCCAGATAAGGATTCTGGTTTCGTCTCCTGATTTTGGCAGGGTCTCCAAGCAGCCATAGGGACTCAATTGTCACTTAGTACAGCCTTCCACCCGCAGACTGATGGACAATCGGAACGGACTATTCAAATTCTAGAAGGTATGCTCAGAGCTTGTGTACTTGATTTTCAAGGTAGTTGGGAGGATTACTTGCCACTAGTAGAATTCGCCTATAATAATAGTTACCAGTCAAGTATTGGCTTGGCACCTTTTGAGGCATTATATGGTAGTTCATGTTGATCACCGGTTTGTTGGATCGAAATTGGAGAAGCTACAGTTATTGGACTAGAGCTTGTTAGGGAAACCACTAAGAAAGTCAAAGTTATTCGCTAAAGACTCGAGACAGCATGGAGTCTCCAGAAGAGCTATGTTGATTGGAGACAGAGACCACTGGAGTTTGAGTTAGGAGATCATATGTTCTTAAAGGTCTCACCATGAAAGAAGGTGTTTTGTTTTGGTCGTACAGGGAAGCTTTCACCTAGATTTATTATACCATTTGAGATTTTGAGTAGAATTGGAGATGTCGTGTATCATCTTGCTTTACCACCATAATTATCAGGTGTACATGATGCTTTTATGTATCTATGTTGAGGAAGTATAATGCTGATCCATCACATGTTCTTGATTGGACCGAGCTTGAGATTGACTTGGACGTGACATACAAAGTAAGACTAGTGGAGATTTTAGATTTGCAAGAATAAGTTCTAAGAGGGAAGATCATTCCTTTAGTTAGAATGTTATAGAAACACCATGGTGTTGAGGAGTCTACTTGGGAATGAGTGTCAGAGATAAGGAATAAATATCCAGAATTATTCAATGATTCAACTATTTTCTAAATTTCGAGGATGAAATTTTTTTTAAAGAGGGTAGAATGTAATGACTCAGGAATTTTAAATCTTGTTTTGATTATTTTTTTATATTTAATTTTGTAATAAAGAATTTTGTTAATTTAAATTTTCTTTAGACATTAATTAAATATTTATTTTATTGTGAACGCACAGGTTATGTCAAGAATTTTTTTGGCAATTAAAACTTTAGTTTAACTTTAATAATTTATTAATTTAATGAAGTAATTTTTTTCCTCGTTGTTTTATGTGTTCATAAAATAAATAGTATAACATACAAATAAAATACAAATGGGCAAGTCAGATTATTGCACGTGGGTAGTATTTGTGAATGAATAAGGCTCTAATTAGACTTGCAATTGGAATCTTATTCCAACTAACATTCTAGGAACTTGATGCCATGCCTAGATACATATATATATGTGGAGTTTGGCAGAGAAGAAGACAATAAAAAAAGGAGAAAAAGAAAAAAAAAGAGATAGCTTTGTGGCAGATTTTGGTAGAAGGCAACAGGTTCATTTTTTTTTTAGGTCACGACTGGCAGCGAGCTGTGAAGGCAAATTGGGTGTTCTTTTCATAACAAATTCAGATTTAATTTGAGGTAGGGGTGGAGTGAAAAAAAAATTAAATTAATTATGTGTGGTTTAATTTTGTGAATTTTTGTGATTATTTGGTTTATTATTACATATAAATTATGTGATTGTGGCTGTAATGTGGATGAGAAATTATGTATAAATTGATTTTGATTTTGAGAAATTAAAATTTAGTTGGTACAAAAATTTTAAATTTTAAAATTTTTGTTTTATTATGGAACTTTGTATAAGGAAAAGAAATATTTTTAAAATATATTTTGGATTTGAATAAATAAATAATTATTCATTCATTGATTTTACGATTTTGGTTTTGGGTTATGAGAGGTACTGGGATAAGTAGTTGGTGCTGAAAGCTCTACTGGTGAAAGACTAGGAATCCGCGCGAGGTTGGGTTATCATGTCTAGTAGGCTAGTAACCTATGAAGCATTGATGAGTTAATATTTTTGATATACTATGGCTGGGGCATAGGTTGACTGGGTAGCGGTACCTAACCCAATAATTAATAATATGGTTTGTTTAAATAATTTGTTTTATTTTATGTTGTGCTCAAAATATTTAAATTTAAGTTTAGATATTTTTGATATGTGATTAATGTTGACATGACATGTTAGAGATTTGTGCGAGAACACCCCTGCATGATTTATTTAATTCTTTTTTTTGTCGGAGCACCAGTTGATTATTTTAATATACATTAGTACACCAGACGATGGTCATAAGGGCACTGCTTAGGCAGAGTAGATATTTTGAGTAGCTCGTTAATTTTATTTTAGGGAGAGAATTGCTCAAATTTTTTCCAGTTTATTATTTTTTTTCTCTTTTAGTTGAATTTTGATTATTATATATGTCTCGGTTTGGGAGACTAGAGATGGATTTATTTTTTTTTTATCTAAGTGTGGAGATTTTTAGTTCATTGTTATTAAATATAATTGGCTCTGATTATTTTGGATCGATGGTTTTGGTAATCTATGGTTGTTTATTCACGCTCCCAGTTTGGGGAAAATTTGGGGCGTGACATCTAGGGTGGTAGAATTACACATAAATCCTTCAGAATTTGCTATCTTTTCGCAATTATCAGAAGTGTGAACACCATGCAAGGTTGGTAGTCCTTTTTTATTATAGATATTACATTCGGTTTTAAAAAAATTGGATAACATGGTCAGCATCACAAAATTGACTTATGCTAATTAGGTTTACCTTAAGTCCCTCTATGTATAGAACATTTTTTAAACATTTAAAAATAGTGGACTTAATCTCACCTTTTCCTTTAATCTGTGATGTGCTACCATTACCAAAAGTCACCATACCACCTTGATAGGATTCAAGTTTTGAAAACAGAGATTTATTTCCACTCATGTGGTTTGAACATCCACCGTCAAGATGCCACATGTTAGAATTTAAAGCTTTTAGGGTTGTTTGGGAGACAAAACAATTTAGGTTAGATTTTCGAACCTAAATAGCCTTGGTTTTTAGAAAAGAAGTCTTAACAGGGTTTATCTCACGTCTTTGTTTTTTGTTTAAATTCTTTCTCTTTGAAAGATTTGTATTTTTGTGTTTTTGAAAGTTTAATTTTTTTGGTTTTTGAAAATGATGTGAATTTTCAAAAGTATTTAAAAAAAAATAGAAAAGGCTTGAAAGCTATTTGTCATAGGAACCCTAAGATTTGAGTTTTTAGAAAATTTTTTTACGTAATTCAAGAGGAGTCCATATAGTTTGTGACAATTAGGGCAGATATAACCTTTGATTCCACAATGGTAACATACAAGTACAAAGGATTAGGGTTTAACAAAACGTGTACCTTTCACTATGGGAAGAACAAACTATTGAGCCTTGAACTTGGGAACACTCCTCTTTGGACATGTTGTTTATTTTGTAATAGTCTTTTGAACTACAGTAGATTATGGGACAGTCTTTGGTGCTTCTGGAAAGGCTTATGAAGATGCAATTGCGGTTTTCTCTCCACTGTAACCTAGCCTTGATTTATCTCCATGCATCATTTGTTTTGCTCCAAATTTCTTCAAACATATTTGAACTAGAATTCGTCTTCTCTATTATCTTCTCATTATGGTTTATCTTCTCTTTCAACTCATCGATATTTACTCGCAATTCTCTAACAATTTTCTCCAGTTTTTCAATCTTTTTGTTCTTCTCCTCTAGCTTTGTTTTGAATTTTCTGTACTCTGGGATTGAGAAAATTTGTCAGATTTTAAAATAGATAACTTACCTGAGAGTTTTTTATTCTCAATCTTCAAAGCGTCTCTTTCACTCCTTCCTTTTGTGCTTGCCTTTCTTTGCTTCTTCAAATCATAACAATATCTATGAAGAGTGCATTGTATGCTTTTTGAAAGTCTCCAAAATCGTCATCTGTGGCTTCACCCCTGTGGCTTGATAGCACAGTTTCGCTTAGAGATCAAGAAGATGTTCCTGTGGAGGAAATATGAGAGGCTAAAAATGCAATAAAATTACCTTCATTATCAAAAGAGGCTGATGCAGAGGATTCATCTGAGTCGGAGTCATCATCAAGTGTAACATTCATCACTTTGGCTTGTTTTTACTTTATCTTCTTGTTTCAACAATCTTGAGCAAAATGACCATAGCCATGACATTCAAAGCATTGTATCTTTTTCATTTTGTCTTCTTCTTTGTCATTCTGTTTGTATTTCTTACCTTTATCTTGGGACTTTGGTTCCTTCTTATTATTTTTGTTGAACATTGATTCCCTTTTTCTTCACATATTGTATGGATTTCTTTGCCATAAGAGCCAATTTTTATTAGATTCATCCTCTTCATCTTTCTCTTCCACAATCTTGAGAGCAATACCCTTTGAGGCTTTTCGAGGTTTAAGCATGTTTGCCTTGAATGTTCGTAATGATCCTACGAGATCTTCAATCTTCATAGAATCTACTTCCTTGACTTTTTCAATGGTAGTAACTTTAGAATCAAAAGTATGGGGAAGAGATTGTAAGATTTTATGTATCACTTTGTATTCTGGGAGGGGCTCTCCAAGATTATGGCAAGAATTGATGACATGACTCAGCCGAACATAAAAATCATCAAATTTCTCATCTTTATTCATTCTTAAGCCTTCAAATTTAGAGGTGATCTTTTGAAGCTTGGATTTTTTAACTTGCTGGTTCCTTTCAAGTGTATTCTGCAAAGTTAACTAAGCTTTTTATGCACTCGTACAACTTGAAATTCGGCAAAACTTTTTGGGACAGACAGCTACAAAGATGGTGCTCAAAGCCTTAAAATTCCATTCTGAACTATCTTGTTTAGCTTTTATCCACGTCAAAATTGGCTTTGCCTCTATATGACTATTGACTTCATGCATTGGCTCTTCCTATCATTGAACCATAGAAGTCCAAATTTTATAATTCAAAGATAATAAATGGGCTTGCATTCCTACCTTCCAGTAAGAATAATTTGTGCTATCAAACCACGGAGGTCTGGTGCTTGAACCTCGTTCGCATGGTGGATCCGTTGATTTGGATTAAAGCTCACACTTAAGAACATAGAGTGACCTGCTCTAATACCAATTGAAAATTATGAACCAAGCAATCACGAACAAGATAAATAGAATAACACCAAATGATAACGAGGAATCCCTCTTACAGAAAGAAAAATCTTTATTATAAATTCCACTATCAATGGGTTACAAGACACTACTTGAATTTTCTATGAATCACTCGCACAAATTCTTTCACTAATCTTGCTTGAATCATTCTACTAATCCTCTAAGCAAGATTTCTACATCACACTAAAAGTAAAGAAACAACAATGAAAGGCTAGAGAAAAAACACGTAAGCTCTCAAGAACAAACTCTCTCTAGGTCTCTATACTATGTCTCCATATATATGTTTATTAAGGTCAAGACCATATATATAGAGTTACAAAAGGTAGCCCTAATTTCGCAAAATAGGAAACAAATACGTTCGGATATTGAATTGCTAAAACCATCGAGCATCTTGCACCATGCCTGCACTAATAGGCTGATCCCTTGAGCATCCATCCACTAGCCTATGGAACATACTGGAATTTGGTCTGAGCCAGGTAATAAAGGGGGCACACCCGCAAGCTCCCAACAGGTTCCCAGCACCAAATTAGTGCAGCCACGTGCTCTGTGTGTTGCCTGCGAGGTAAACTGAAATTTTTATGGCTCTGTTCTGCTAACTTCTGAACTAAGTAGGATTGTAATTTTGTCCAATTGTTGACTAGAATTGGAACTTTTGCTTTCCTTTAGAAATTCTTATATATCTTGGATTGATGTGATTTATCTTTATCTTCAATTTGGAAACATTCAAATCTTCTTTTTACTTCAAATTTGAACTTCTTTGAGTAATCAATATTAACTTAAGATTTTGTATTAACTTGCCATAATAAAAACTTTACAATCTCCCCCTTGGCAATTTTATATCAAAACTTAAGTTAAATTTCACCCAATGAAAATTTGCAGAAACTCTGCAAGACTTGAACAAACACATCAAGGCATTATATGGCAAGACAAAACATCATCATATATTATATATCCATGGGTCCACAATCATAAGCCATACTACAGACCAAGTTCATACTATTTCAAAATTAAACTTTTAGATTCGATGGCATGATTCAAGAAATTAAAAAGAGAAAAATGAAATTAGAAATTATTCTCGATTTGTTTTAACAAACTTCAAAAGAGAAATTATCCGATTCATTTACACTGAGTTGAATTTGGATTGAGTTATAAAGTGGAAAAGCTTGAATGAAACCTTAACAAGAGCATGGATTAAATTGGGATGGGTTACCTTCTATTATTTTGATAAATTTAGAAAAATTCTTAACCCAATCCACAAACATCAAACTTTTCTTAGTGAACATTGGATTTTCATTTTCATTTTCTTGCAAGAAATTTTCAGAAGGTTCTTCATTTCCTTACGTTCAACCCTGAATTCTCACTGTGTTATATTTTCGATTGACACTTGTGCACTTGCAAGGTTTTGTTTTCCTACTCTTTCGCAGGGGTGGAATTTAGAAGTAGTCATTAGGCAAAGACGTAATGGAAAGGTGTTAATAGTGTGAATGTAAAGAACTTACCATGAATCAAAACTCTTCACTACAAAATAACAAAAGCAGCATTTGAATTCTTTATAGCACCCACCTCAACAGAGTCACCCAAGCAAACTTTGATTCAAACCCAAAAACTTTACTATCTAAATCTCTCTCTCACTCACTCTCTCTACTTTATCAAAAATGACTTAGGGATTTGTGCTAGCATTGAAGGTGTTGGAAAACAAGACAATAATAATAACACTTGTTCTTGATTTTTTGTTTCTTGAAGTATTTTCTCTCTCTAAAAAATCTATCATAATAACACTTGTTCTCGATTTTTTTTCTTCAAGTATTTTCTCTCTCTAAAAAAATCTATCTCTAACAAACCAGAGTAGTGCTTTGAACCTAAACCTTTTGCTTGAAAAGGTGAGCCAAAATCTTCTACCAACTCCAACACAAAATAAGATAATTGTATAGCACAACCAAATTCAACAACACAGTAATATATAACTAGTTCAACCTAACCAAGCTTCAGTGGTTAGAAATTTTCAAAAAAAAAAAAAATCAAAATGTAGTTATGAGGTGAGGATCCTTGCAGAAAAAAATTAATTCATAGAGAAAAGCAATTGTAAAAAAAAATTAATTCACAGAAAAGGGTGAAAAACATCTCCTGCAGAGAAGGGTCTAGTTTGGTCTACTATATGACTTCTTTGGTAAAGGGATGCTCTAATTACAAGGTTTTGGTGTCAAATATCATAAGAGTCCTGAGGTGCTTCACTAAGTGACAAATGTAGAACCAGAACTAAAGTAAGCTTGAGTGAGAGGAGAAAGAAGGAGAAGGAGCTTTAGAGGAGAGAGAAATCGAGAGGGATGGAGAACGAAAGGGATTGAGAACATGGATAGAAAAAAGAAAGGGAGAAAGGGGAAGAGAGGAATAGGAAAGAAGGGAGGGAGGGAGCACAAGGAACAATAGAGGGAATTTAAAGACTGAAAGGGAGTACTGAAATTAATTGGGGTTTAAGCTTTTACCCATTAAGTCATTGCCAAAACACAAAAACTAAAAGCTTATTGGCTATCATAAAATTATAGCCGTAGCCAAAATACAGAAGCTAAAAGCTTATTATCTTCCACAAATTAGAGCTGTAGCCAAATGGAGGAGCCATATAACTTTTCACTATCACTTAAATATCAATGGTACTACAAAATATTTGGCTCCCAATTTGGCTACAGCTTTTGCTAGGAATGGCTGACCATATCATAATATTGTAGTGTAATTTAACCCTCAAGTATAAGGGTGTGCGGTGTAGTTTTACTTGGTGAGTCTAAGATTATATCCAAGGGAAATAAAAAATTTGAAAGCCAAGATTCTTCTAGGTTCACTTTACTTGCTATATTTCTGAGAGAAATAATAAAAATTAGATTGGGTTTTAAAGTTGTGCTAGTTCGAATTATTCAACTAAAAATAATATATTAAATTACTAAATCAAACTAAACTAATTGAACTAAATTAAATAAAAAAATATAATTAATTAAAGCAAAAATCAACATAAAAAGTCTTAACTCAACCTACAAATCCGGGTGGATTCAAATATTCAATTAATTGGATGTGAAGAAAAATTCTTGATTTAAAACTCATGTTTAGAAAAAATAAACCGGAAAGATGTTTTTATGGAAACCAATTTGTCCAAAGCACAGTTTTAAAATCACATTTAGGATTAAAAATTGGAAGAATAATCTTAAATTCTGTTTCTTTAACTCCGAGTTATTTTGAAAGTTTTAATCATGTAAGATCACAAATGATTTTAAGAAAATATAATCAATCTCACAAGTTTTGGAAAAGGCTTGAAAAATAAAGAAATTATAATTTATAAAAACCTTGCATACAAGGTTTACCTTGCACTCATCGTCACAATCACATACAACAATCAAATAACTACCCACCCATCATTGATGGTTTGAATCAAGATAAAAATCTTACCTAGCATTGTATTAATAGTAAAGCAGTAAATAAATAAAAGGGAATAGAAAACAAACTCCATTGATACTTGAAATAAAGTTGAACAAAGTCTTCCTCAATTAAAACCATAATCTATAAAACTTCAATGAAAAAACTATTCTACAAGCTCTCTAAAAACTCACTGTAAAATAAACCTAGAACTATGTAAAAATGGCACCCCTACTATTGTGCATTAATCACATATGTATAGTATGTCAAAAGTCATACAAAACCCTAAAAAAAAAAAAAATAAAGCTAAAAATGTTGGGCCATTCAGATGGCAAAGAAGGCCCATCATGTTTTAATTAAAAGCCTAAGTTTGTTAAATTACAAATCAGCCACCAAAGTACCTAAAATTTGCATCAGAAATTCGCACAAGATTATGTCCCTTCACTTCAGACGTGATTTTGACCTTCAAGATGATTGACTCAGGCTTTGGCTAAAACATGAAATTTATAGCTCTTCAAATTGTCTTTCAAGTGCAAAAGAATTACACTAACCTACATACCAAAAAAAATTGCACTAACTTGAATTCTGATTAAAAAATTATGACTGAAAAACCAAAGGGGGGTTAATCTGCCTATGCATCACGAAAGTGCAAATTATTTTTACCTTATGGTAAACAAATTCTCACAATTGATTTTTGCACTTATCTTCTAAATTTTTAATCCGTTAGGCCCTTTCCCACACATTCCCTTGTTTGATCATATATTTTTCTTATATGATTATTTCAGCACTTTATTTCAGTATTTTCTACCAAAAATTGCACACAAGAACAAACTTTTATATGTAAACAAAATTATACTAAAAACATAAAATAATAATGCAAATTACCTAATTTGGCAATGAAAATCAAGGCTTATGATTACGCATTTTAAACTTAATCACACCTCCCAACTTAAACATTACTAGTCTAGCAATGGAGTTAATAAGACTACTAACAACTATGACTCTAAATTCTCTTTTCATTGGAAACATGATCGCACTTAGTTATGTGCAGCAAGCTTTTTAAGCCCCTAGCTTTCCCCAGTAGACGAGTGAAGTCTCGTAAGGGTTTGTAGTGAATCTACCCATAAAATTGTTAAATTAGTTTGATGTATAGTATAAGTCAATCAAACAATTCTTGGTTCAATCTCAATAATAAACAAGTTACAAAATCCAAAAATTGCATATAACCTCCCAATGCATATTAAACTAACCCAACTTTCAACCATTTAATTTCAAGTCTACCAATTCATGTCATTCATTCAACTTAGCTATCAAGTATACCAAAAGACTGTGAGCTCAACTTCAAATCTCACACAGTTGTTCACTCCCAAATAAAATCACTCAAGAAGGGTTACTCTCATGGTTGATGTTGAAGTTTAATATCAAATAAGTGCAATGAACCCAAATCAAGAGATGACTGAAAGAATTAAGACCTGGAGTTTTGCATAACTTCATGAATGGAATGTATTAATGCATAAATAAGAACGCTACTTTCAACTACATGAAATAGATCAATACTCTTAAAGTATCTTTCACCTAAAGTCCATTAGGTCTTTACTAGGTTATAGCTTGGTCATGGGGTATTGGTTAGACAAACAAATGATAGGGACAATCAAAGTGTATGTCTAAGGACTATAGTGATAATGTAATAAAATTAATCCTCCCTAATTTTGTTTTATCTTTTAACTCCTTGAATGCCAAACATTGAAACTTTATTATTTTTTTCTTTTCTTATTTGTTTCTTTGTTTTTGTTTTCCATTGAACTAATAATAATAAACTCATGAAATGCAATGTCCCATAATTCTTTTCAAATGATTTCCTTTTGTTCTACCACAATTTCAATTACAAGCTTCTCCCTTATAACATATTATTACAATTTTTGCATAGGTATCCTATGACGCAAAAGGGTTGGCTCTTCTACATATTTAAGGCTAAAAATAATAGATTTCTATTCTTCCTTGTTAGAAGAACTCGCAGGAAGTACTGGAACTTGGGATTCTTCTTAATCTAATTTCTTTGTCAAATCTACTTGAGCTTGAGGTTCCTTCTTCAATGCTTTTGAAGTTATCTATTTTAAATGATTTTCTATATGCAGATAATTTGTTATTTCTCAAGTAGAGTCCATTTTCGGATGCTTGAAATTAGATTGATATACGAGAAGATTCTGGTTAATCTCTTGTAAAATTTTCAAATATCCATTCTTAAGTATTCTTAAATCCTTTATATCTAACAATCTTGGTTTGATTTCAGTATCAAATGGTTTAGGTTCATATAATTCAACTATCCCAATATTAACATCTTTTATCTTAACTTCAATATCACTGCTTAATTGATGAACAACTTTTTAATAAATTTTTAAATAATTTGCATTGCTGTCTATCTTAATATTCTAGGTTTGGATCCTCAGTGGTAATGTGTCTTGCATTTTTTATCATTTATAGACACAAAATAGTTTGGTTTAATTCTAAAGATGATTTCTATAGAAACTAAATTTAAATCTATTCCTCCTATCAATGAATGATTGAACAGGGTCATAACATCTTTTATCTTGGACTATACATAGGATTGTTGAGTCCACTTAAGTCTAAACAATAGTCTAATCACTATTTGGATTATACCAATGTGAATGAATCTTACTTTAGGATACTTCAGTTTAAGTCTCCTAATTTTTTCTTTATCAAAAATTTTTTATTTCTACTTCCCCATTAGAGGAGGATTTTACCTTCTATTATTTCTTCGCATCTTTCAAAGTGTTAAGCTTGCCAAGGTTTAAATTTGGACTTTTTTGTATAAGTTTTCTATTTTAAGACTTTTATATTTTAACAATTTATCATTTTCAATAGTCATATCTTCTTTGACTATATTTCTTAAACGAAGATTGATTCAAAGATTTCTAAATTTTCATTAGGATTTGTTTCTTGTATCATGAAAATGAATTCTTCATTTTCTTCTGGGGAATCAAAAGAAACAGATTCTAGTTCATATAAGACTTCTACTTCAAAATTTATTTCTCCTCCCAAACAAATTTCTAGGTTATTTTCTTCTAAATAACCTAGAAATTTCATTATTTTATTGTTCCTTTTTGGACAATCTGGTGTAATATGACCTTTTTCATTGCAAAAATAACATGTGCAATTTTCAAGGATTTCTTTGCAAAATTTTTCTTCTTGAATTTTCTAACATATTTCTTTTTTAAAAATATTCTTTTATTTCTAGGTTTTCACTTTTTGATTTTAAAGTGTTTTTGTGTGTGTCTGTGATATGGTTTATTCATAGAGCATCCAACTTCGCAATTTTCTTTTAAGATCTTGTTATAACAAGCTTTTCCTTCACTTGATTTTAATAATTGATTTTTTACCTATTTTTAGGCTTTTCTTTGAAGGCAATGCTCGGTTATTATTTTATAACCAAAACTTATCCTCAATCCTAAGGAATCATAACTACCCATTTTTATTAATGTTTTGGATATTGTTTTTCACATATTTCATCCCCTAGGCTTGGGAGTTTATGGAAAAACTATTCCTTCGAATGTATCATATTTTTTGCAGTTAACATTCAGAAGTATTTTTTATACAACTTTACAAAATCTATGCATTTATAGATGTCGCAAAGTTTTATTTTTGATAAAACATATCTCACATCTTTTTGGTGTTCTTCCGAAGATATTATTCCGCAAAAATCTATTTTGATATATGTAGAAAATTTTGAGAGAATTTTTTTGAAATCATTTTCCCCATCTTCACTCAGCAAAATGGAAAATGGAAGTTTTTTTTCTCATTTTTCATCTTCTGATTCTTCCCAGACTTTTAGCCAACTTAAAATATTTCCTTGTAATGTTCTTGCTATATAGTCTAGGAATTTTTTCCTATCTCGTATATTTTTGTAATGGGTTATAACTATGGACATTCTTTGTACCCGTTCTTCAATAGTACTTTCATAATCTTTGGGATATATATCATTAAGGTTTAAATATATGCCATTAGCTGCTAAATTAAATTTATTTAAGTCTTCTCTTTTAAAAGGACTAGGTTCATGTTCTTCTTTAACATAAATCTCATCAAAGCTAGATTCACCTTCTTCTTTTACATGAATAGCTTCAAAAGAAGCTCCTTTTCTAATAACTAGTTTAGTTTTTAGATCGTTATCTAGGTGATTTGATACTCCTACTTTTCTTTTTCCTAGGTTTTTATCTAGGTCTAGAGCTTGTTTAGCTTCTTTGCTAGTTCTTCATTTAATTTTAAGTCAACTATTGTTTTGGTTTCGAAATCTGTTTCTCCTTTAGAAGGACTAGGTTCATATTCTTCTTTAACTTAAATCTCATCAAAGCTAGATTCACCTTTTTCTTTTACATGAATATCTTCAAAAGAAGCTCCTTTTCTAATAACTAGTTTAGTTTTTAGATCGTTATCAAGGTGATTTGATACTCCTACTTTTCTTTTTCATAGGTTTTTATCTAGGTTTAGAACTTGTCTAGCTTCTTAGCTAGTTCTTCATTTAATTTTAAGTCAACTATTGTTTCGGTTTCGAAATCTGTTTCATCCTCATTCTCCACACTAGTTACGCAAATTTCTTCACTTGAATTTTCAGAATTATAGTCTATAGTGAAAAAAAAATTCATATTTTTTGAACAAGTTTAATCTCTTACACTTAAGATCTCTTGACTTGAAAATATCTTTTAATAGCTTTAGGGACATATATGTAAGAGAAATAAAATTATAGATTCAAGTTCACAATTTTTACTAAAAATAAGGGGTCAAAATAGAATTTTCTTTTTTTTTTTAATTTTCATAAATTATAAGGGGAGGTATGTGTGGTACGTTTTTGAAATGTTGGAGGGATCGTATATACCTTTTACCCTTACAAAATTCCCAATGCTTGTGCACGTTCGAATTACCCAATACCCAATACCCAATCAAACTATCATTTTGCTGTTGCTCATGCTTTGCTCTTAAAAGTAAAAATAAAGTTTAGGGTGTAAACAATTTTTTAAGAACTAAGAAAAAATTTAATACTGTTTAATAAAATTGGAGGGATTATTAAACAAAATTTTCCTGACATATTGCTATACCCAAACCCAGGGATGAAGTTATGCTATGGCCAAGGAGGCCATGAGTTTTAAATGTGCTGTCTGTAGATATAAATTTTTTTATTACAAAATTTATGGTATAGTTGGACTCTCCTAAAATTAAAAAAAAAAAAAAAGTTAATCTCAATAAAAAAAACATGACTACTAGTTCATATAAATTTTTAAACTAAAAAAAATTTTTAAAAATTTAAGTTATTAACCAACCTCCTTAAAATTTAATTATTTTTTTCAGTTATTATATACAATCTAAAATTAGGAAGTCAAATTAATTGTATCATCTATACATAGAGGGATGAAGTTGGTATATGGTAAGGATTGGACATGAACCCTTAACTTTGGTGTAAACCTAGACATAGATTTTATATTTTCTTAAAAATAAATATTTCTTTAATAATTGTCCCCTCGACAAACAAACAAATCCCAGCCAACTTAACTTTCTGTATTAGGACTCATGTAAAATAAGAAATAATAAATTATTTTTTCTCCTTTTTAGTAGATACCCACAAATATCTCTCTCATATCCTTGAACAATGACCCCCTTTTGGATAAATAAAAGTTTCCATCTAACTTAACTTTTATAATGGGATCCACATAAAAAAATAATAAAATTAATAAATTATCTTTCTTTTTTTTCAACAGAAACCCACAAATTTTTCTATCTGTCTCTTCAGTCCCCATATTTACACTCTTTAATCATCATCATCATACATTCTCTCTTACACACTCTATCTCCCCATTAATACTTTTTAGTACAACAAAAATTACAAATATAATTTGATTTTTGACAAAATGTTGCACTTTTGATTCTCTTTCCATTAAAATTTAATGCTCTAAATAGATATCAATTTTTTTTTATATTATAGTTATTTAATTTTTTATTGAAATATTTTTGACCCCTGTGCCATAAAATTCTAGTTTCGTCCTTATATATATATATATATATGTTTATTTTAATTTATTAAATATAATTTATAATATTGATTATAATTTTTTCCAAATTTAAATTCAATCCAAAAAATAAATAAAACAAAATTTGGCCCCCAACCAAAACTCCTAGGTTCATCTCTGCCCATACCAATTTATTATAATATATGAAAAGTATTTTAATTTTAAAAGTTTTTAACATAAGCAGCATGTCATACAAAGTGTATTTGGTTTACTATAAAACATTAGAAAATTCTAAAAATCTCTGAAAATCTCTAAAAGTTGTTCATTTTTTATCTTATTGCACGAATTACAAACTCACAAATTATTTCACTTTATTTCAATTCATCTTACTTTTTGTTACTCCAAACACACCCACAATGATAAATTATTATTTTATATTAATAATGTTTGGAGTTTTGAAAAATTTTTTAAAAATTAAAAGTTAATATAAAAGTTAACCATGGTGAAATTTGATTGAAGAGAATTAAAAATTTTTACAATATTTTTCTTAATCATAAACACATATCACATTAAAAAAATCATTAGTATAAATATTATTAAAAAAAATTGAATACAGGACCAAAATCTTTTGGAAATGTGAAAACTCCTACTTCAGTGAATGAAAAAAAAAATCTTCCGTAGTCTACAGTCAGTTTGAATGTCATCAGCCCTTTTGTTTGTTGCTGTTCCTTCTGTTCAAAGTCAATGCGATCGAGTTGGGGGTGGAATTTATGTTCTTAAGGGCATGATTGGATTTGGGGTGTGGGAGGTCAGAAGGCATGAATGAGTGCGTGACCAAATAAAGCATTAACTCTTTGCTTCCTTTTTCCCACCCAAATGCAACCTCTACACGCTACATTTATGACTCGTAGATTTGATGATCATGACTTCATCCACAACAGAATCTATCTTCCTCTTCCACAAGACAAAACAGGCGATTCAAAGCTGACAACTCCTCCTTCCAGTCTTTTGTAATTACTCTCTTTAAACCAATTTCACCGCTCACCCAACTCTTTGTTCAAGATTCATGGACTTGGTTTGCCAAGCTTTGAGATGACAAAGAGATGGGTAGAACGACAATTGATACGATTCTATTCTAATTTGATAAAGGTGGGGGTAAATATTAAAATTTCATATGTTCAAAATTAAAAAATATATATTTTTACTAATTTTACTTTATATATTGAAAATTAAAATATTTGTATTGAAATGCTTTTATTAAAGTTTTAATTTATAAGTTTGTATTTTTATTTTTATACTTTATTTTTGAAAATAAAATAATAAAATATTATTAATTTTATTGGGGCCAGGCAGGACTCGAGTACCCATTAAAGTGGGATAATAAAATTACTTGACGAGCTGAGATTGAGAGAAGAGCCCCCACTCTTTTCCATTTCGTAGTCATTTCTAGCTAAATCCTCTCTAGCTTTATATATTAAATTTCGCTAAATTTGA
This sequence comes from Vitellaria paradoxa, assembly GCA_019916065.1. Lineage (NCBI taxonomy): Eukaryota > Viridiplantae > Streptophyta > Magnoliopsida > Ericales > Sapotaceae > Vitellaria > Vitellaria paradoxa. Next base: position 17,567,155 of record CM034243.1, on the reverse strand, counting down.
GTTCACAATCAAATTACCAAAATAATGATAAATTACCTGAATAATTAGTTTTTTAATAAATTTGTGGAACCATCAATTTGACAAAAATAATCTACTAATTTTTTTTTATTATACAAATATATTATTTTCACATTCTAATCTTGAAATACCGTTAGGTTTATAAGTTCACTGGATGACTCATTAATACGTCGCTTGGAATTGCTGGAAATTGTAGAAATCTAAAGAGTCGCTAGATTAGTCACTAGGAATTATAAAGATATCATAGGGTGATAGGAGTGCTCGCTGAGAAGATTATCCTATTGAGCAGTATAATTTCTAACAATTTTAGGGCCATTTCAAAGCTGTTTCCGGATTAGATTTCTATTATATATATATATAGGAGCATGATATACACATTATCTAAGTTTATATTAGGGTTTGTGAAAGAGATTAATGATGAATAAGGTGAAAAGGATTTTTCTAAGGTTATGTTTGGTATATAGGAATGGATAGAATGGAATAGAATATAGGTGAGAATAGAATATAGGTGGGAATTGAATCGAATGCTCATTCCATTCCTTTGTTTGTTTGCTAACATGAAAAAAATGAGAATGAAATAGATATTCAAATTCTCAAAGTTTGATTACATATTTTAAATATTATGAAATATAATAAAAAATATTAACATTAAATTTTTAAAATCTCTAAAGATAAATTTTATTTTCAAATTACGAATTTGAATAAAAAAGAGCATAGAGGTAAAATGCTCATTTTACAGCTCAAGTTCGATGAGGCCAATTTTTTTTTAACTATTAAAAAACATATCAATAAATATTTTTTAGTTTTTGAGAAACCAAAAATACAAACTTGGCCCAAAAATAGGCCCAAGGGCAAAATAGTCATTTTGCAATACGAAATCAGATTGTGTTGAAATTTGTTTAATTATTAATAAATATGTCAATGGATTTTTTTGGCCTTTAGGACAGTTTAGAATGTGAATCTGGACAAAAAATATACCTGGGGATAAAATAGTCATTTTATAATTTGAGTTTGAATCGAGCTAAAATTTTTCTAGTTGTTAAGAGATATATCGATAAATATTTTTTAACCTTTTGAGAAACCAAAAATATAAATTTGGACAAAAAATGGCCCACTAATGAAAATGATCATTTTACAATTTAAGTTTGGATCGGATCAAAATTTACTTAGTTATTAAGAAATATGTTAATAAATCTTTTATTAACCTTTTGAGAACCCTGAAATATGGATTTGGGCAAAAAACATTCTGAGAGGTAAAATAGTCATTTTATAACCCGAGTTTGAATATAAGTCAAAAATAAGGTCAATGAGTAAAATTGTCATTTTACAATCTAAGAGAGTGATTGAGAAAACTTTTTGATAGCGAAATAGTTTTTTTTTTCGATTGAATCTTGATTGTGGTAGAATGATTATTCCATTACTCAAATTGTGGAATGTCTTTTTCCACTTTGTGTGACAATAGTTATTCCCAAATAATATCATTCTAACTTAATTTTTTGATACAAAACATAAGAATAAGTCAAAGTCAGAATGGATTCCATTTCGTTCCTATGTACCAAACATTTACCTAAAGGTTTTTTTTAAGGTTATTACTTTCATTCTTGTATTCTTTTATCTATTGTTGGAGATTAATAATGGAAAACTTGATATATTGTACCCATGGACATAGCCAAGTTGTTGAATAATTTTTTTCTTGTTGTTTTATTTGATTATATTTCTATTCATTTGTTTGCATAATCGCCATTGTTTCTAGGGTCAATTTAGATTCCACAAAATAATTCAGTATAAGCTAGGACACAAAGATATTTGTAGATGACTTTTCTACAAAGTTCAATGTTTGAAAGTTCGATGGAACATAGAACTTTGGCTTATAGCTAAAGGGGGTTAAGGATCTGATGATGCAAGAGAGAATTATGAAGACGTTGATAGAAATAAAGCCAAAAAAGATGGTGGAGACATTGTCAAACTTTTAGCTCAGACGATTTCTATAATCTAAATTTGTCTCTAGATGATGATGCGATGCAGTACGTCCTAGAGGAGGAATAATCGATAGTAGTTGGGAAAAAATTGGGAGCAATACATGTCAAAATTGTTGAACAATGCTTAATCAAAAGTAAAAGTTATATTGCCACAATTTAGAGGAGGGCTTGGACCTAGAACAACATATTAATGTGTCAAATTAGATCATCAGGGATTTAAAGTATGTTAAAGTCAAGTTCGAATATAAGATACTTAGTGCAAAAAAAAAAGGTTCGAATACGAGGACAAGACATTGATGCTAATGCACTCAGAACTGGGATTTGTTAGTGTTTGAAAATCTAGTCACAACCCTTACATACATTAAGGAGACTTGTATATAATGAAATTAGTCACCATAGACTTATTAAATTTTTAATTGAAAGTAGAAGAATAATTATGGGAATTGTCATAGCTAGGGAGTGTCTTGTTGTGACACAGGAACACCACTATGGAGGTGGCAGATAAGGGGTGAATCAAAAAATAAAAATTCTCAGTCTAAGTCCATGAAGAAAAAAAATTGTATTGCCTCAAGTGTTGGAAAATGGTGCACTTTAAACGAGATTGTCCAGAATAGAATAAGGACAATGACAAGGAAAATGGCAGTAAGAAAAATAATGGTTCTAGAAAGTCTACAAACATCATTAAAAAAAAAAAATAAGAGGATGGCAACATTCTCTAAATTTCATCCGATTCAAGTATCTTATATGTTCGTAAGTGCTAGATTCAACATGCTTTTTCACATGATGTCGAATAAGAAGCATGGTTTCTGTCACATCACATATTTCATAATTTGAGTTGTAAAAGCGTAATATGATATAACATAACTGTCCCAATCAAAGCTATATCGTAATTAGAGCGAAACATGATATAACAAAACTGAAAAGTGTAATATAAAATAAGGCATAGTCACAATTGGGCACAATACTCCAGAATATAACTAAGGACTCAACTAGCCAGTATAACCTCATCAAAATAATAGTAATAGATAAATACAATTTATCACTCTAACAAGGGCATAAAAAAATAACATAAACCTCATCACTAAGGTGCCAAAACAATACATAAGTGGTTTGTCAAAAGATGAAATAAAAGGACAATTGAGATATTTAAGTCCCTTGATCAATCGTCTTCTCTATTAGGCCCATTTTAAATCCTACAACCATAATTATAGGAAAGTAAATACGAATTCTTATCTGCCCACTATGCAAGCAACACATGTAACATGCCCTATCATGATATTTACATGATCATGCATTACATAGATACATAATATAACATCCAATAGTAGTAGTCGTAGTAATATCTTAGCACACCAAATCATGATATCAAAATTATACAAGTATCTCAATCTGATGCAAAACTAGAATCTTATAAGTTATAATTACTATAATTATATTATATCCTATATCCATGTGTCATCTCATGCATATATCAATTGTAGCATTAAAATAATCATCAACACACTCATCATATCATATCAATAACTCATCGTATCATATATCAATCACCAACCCCTAATACTCATCACCAAGACTCATCTCGAATACATACACACAACAACACATATAAATAAGTACTCTGCGAGATTGGCCAATGGCCATGGAGTCTAATACCTAGCATACCATCGTAGGTATCAACAGTCAGTGTCTAAGCATAGATGTGATGCCATCATAGGCATCTTTGTCCTTTAAGACCATCAAACACGCTTTATAAGCTACTAGCCCACTGAAAATAATAACCAATCCTATGCAGGTCTAAGAACTTTCAGCTCCTAGGTGCGTGTACCCTCTATTTTAACAGTACCTTTTGACATAAAATCAACTCATAACACTATAATAGTATAACAACATAATCCACACACAAAAAGATACAACATCCAACTCATAATACTCTAATAACAAAACATCATAATTAATACTCAATAGGACATTGTAGTCTTCTGTAGGACATCACAATCCAATTCCACTTTACTAACATATTCTCATCATATAATGACTAACACAGGAATCAAAGCCCCACTTCTTATCACATATCTAAATTTCATTATATCTTTAAACATTCTTCATTATTATGTTAATTATAATACCATGTCAATCTTATCAACATTATTTTATTTGAAAACCCCTTTTTAAGTTATGTACAAACTCTTTAAGGATTTATTTGAAAAACAATTATTTCTCAAAAACGTTTTAATTTATACAAAGAGATCTTTTGTCGCACGCATAAGTGTCCTTATAGATTAGCCAGAGGTCCATTCACGTCTGTACAGATCAACCAGAGGTTCGTCTAGACGACCGCCTGGACACATGGATGTTATCTAGCAGCCTAGAAATGAGCCTTGTTCTAATTATGGCTCCGTTTGGAATGGTAAAAACTTTGAAAAATGGTAAAAAACACTGAAAAACTCTAAAAGTCATTCATTTTTTATCTCACTACACGAATTATGAACCCACAATTTATCTCATTTTATCTTACTTTATCTTAATTTTGTCACTCAAAATGCACTTTATACCATTTTCAATCCCAAATTAAAAATTTTTAAACTGTAGTTACTTATTCAGATCAGTTTAATTCCACTTTATATATGTTATATTAAGTTTCTACATCATCAATTTCATATTATGATTTTCAGATTTTCAATTCCTTGCATATCATCATCTTCAACAACCATATAACATGGAATCTCCAATCCAGCAATTTAAATCATATAACAGTCAATTAATAATTCAATTATGCTCAATTAAGTTCTGCAAGCCATCACAAACAGTCCCCACATTTTTTATTCTCACCAACAGGTACCAATTTTAGTTTAGGTTCATCTTTTTCTTTGTGTTCCAAATTTTGCAATCAATTTTCTCAAACCAATAAATAATATGTAAAAATTTAAACAAAAGCAATGCAGATTAAATACATAATATCCCTACCTCGGATTTGGTCGGTTGAAAAGAATAGGAGAGTTTGAGAAAGAAAATACACACCTAGCAACCCTCTATTAAACCAAATTCTCATTCTTTGATTTTATAACCTATATAAAAACCAATTGCCAACTCTCTACCCTCCTAACAGAACTTCAAAAAACAGAAAGGAAAAAAGGAAGAAGAACAGAAGAGAAAGGAAAAAAGAGAATTCTAAATCAGAAAACACACACATTAGCTATATATATACACATACACAGCACGCTACAATAAATTAACAACTAAGCCATCTAAAGGAGCTATAGTAAGAGTTAGGACAGTGGTGGACAATGGTCCTAGATTGAATGGCAGTCTAGATGGGCAGCAAGAGTGTAGTGGGTGGAAAGAACCCAAGTTGTAAGGAGCCCATCTGAGTAGAAAAAAATTAATTGCCATCCAAATGGTCATCCACATGGCAAACCATCCGAATAAGGGTCCAAAATGTCTAAGGCAAAAACCCAAAAATACCTTTAATTCAAAACTAAACAAGTAAGTATATACATAAAATATATGAATCAAATGAATTATGTATTAACCATAATAAAAAAATATTAAGAATGAAATAATATATCAAAAAAATATTAGTGATCATAGTTTGTCACCTATGGGTTGGTGAATTTTGGTTTAGTTTTGATGAGTAATGAAGATTCATGCAAGGTTATTTGTATTAGGAAAATTAAAATTAATATATTTGATTGTATGGTAAGAACAATTTGTGACGTAAAACATATTCCATATCTTACAAGCAATCTTATTTCATTGGAGACTTTTGACTCAAATGGATTTATTTTCAAATCAAAAGGTCGGTCAGTGAAGATTTCTATAGGTGTTATGATAATGATGAAGAGTTAAAAAGTTTCTGGGAACATCTATAGGTTCTTAAAGAGCACAGTTATAATAAAGTTAATACCGCGGATTCAAAATCTGATAGCATAGTTCTATAGTATATGTGGTTAGGACATATTGGTGAGCATGACATGATGGAGTTGTACAAGAAGAATCTGTTAAAGGGAATGAATTTGTGTAAACCTGATAACTACAAGTTATGTTATAGGCAAACAAATTAATATGAGGTTAAGATAGCTACACATAAAGTGAATGACAATCTTAATTATGTCTATCTGGATATCTGAGGACTAGCAAGAGTTGCATTACGACAATGACTTCAATATTTTGTTACTTTTATTGATGATTATTCTAGGAAAGTTTGGGTTTATTTTATATAGCACAAATCTAAAGTGTTTGCCAAGTTCAAAATATAGAAAGTTGAAGTAGAAAACTAAAGATAGAATAAGATAAAGGGTTTAAAAATAGACAATGATACTGAGATGAAGTTCATATAAATTTATAAGTAGTAGAGAATAAAAAGGCACTACACAGTATGCAAAAACATAGAGAATGATGTGACAAAAGGATGAACCAAACTATTATAGATAAAGACTGTTATGCCCCAAATTCCTATAACCTGGGACATGAGCCAAACATATATAATATTACAAAATAACACAAATTCCCTATCCCAGAATCATGGCCATAATATGATAAAGGAGCAAAATTAATTAAGATAATAAAAATAAAGTCTAAATAAGGAAACTAGAGTCTCAGCTAAACCAACTAGACAACCAAAGCTCCAATAATCTATGCCTCTAATAGGCCCAAATTAAACAAACAAATTTATGTAACGATCCAAATAAACATAAACCCTCACAAACGGAGATTCATAAAATTGTCACTAAATTTAGTGAATAATTGAAAAGCAAATGTACGTTCTAAATTTTTAGGTTACTCGACTAAGTGGTCTATCGTGCATTCCATTCACACCAATATTATTTCCTGCATTTTCAAGTATAAGGGGGTGAGTACTAATACAACGTGTGCCCACAAAATTATAATAAAATATTACAAGTATAGTCAAGCAAATTATCATGTGATATGTTTATGCATCAATTCTAACCAAAAACAACATAAGCTACAATTAATTCAATACACACAAACAAAACACATTGATTTTAGCTATTGCTACATGGTGGGCTTGTGGCCACAGTACCCAACCAAAATATACCATCCTTCGGTGTCTGCTTCCATGGCCTGAGCTTTAAAAAAAATACACCATCTTTTGTTGTCTGTCTCCTAAGCCTAAACCATAGGAAAATATATGCCATTCTTAGGCATTTGCCTCACTTCGCAGGTTATTAGCCTACTAGACACAAAACAAACTCCCGAGTAGGTTTTAGAACTTTCAACCTTTGGGTATATATACCTGATATTTTTAGTATCTTTCAACTCAAAAAAACACAATATCAATCTCATCTGTGAATCACATAAAAATTTAAAATTTTTATCATCTTCCTTCAAATTCATCAAAGTTACATTCCTACCAAAATTAGAACAAATTCTCAAACACAAAGGCATTTTAAAATTTTCATTTTATTTTTATTCAATCTAATAATTTCTTTTTTTCTTTTTTCTTTTTTAAATCTAATCCATTCTGGTAATGGTCATGTAATGAAAATCAAGAAAAGAATTTAGTTTTACAATTAAAATAAATTTTAAAGTTTAACCTTTCAAGTGAACCTACAGTTTCACTTCTATATAATTTTAAATGTTATCAAAGTTAAAATTTCATTATATTGACACATTTTTCTCCATTTTCAATGCATTGTCAGTAAGTAATTATATATACGAATATATTTATATATAAAGTCTTTGCACTATACTTATTGCCTTAGGCATGCATGTATATATATAGATTTATATGTAAGTGTCCAAGAAATAAAACTTTCATCATTGGCTTCTAATTAAATTAAAGTATTAAGTCTTCCATTATACACAAGTAACATGCTTTTCAATTTCCTTTCAAATATATGCAACACAGTAAGCCTATTGTCGAAGTAAACAATAATTGAGGGTGCCTTCTATTATATTAATTCAAACAGGAATGTCCATGAAGAAGTTTTGCATCAGTAAACAAATAAATATGTATAGGCATATAATTAAATTAGATAATATCTCTATCCTTAACCTAATGATGTATATAGTTATGTGCATATTTGCTGCAAGGAGAAGAATATGAACACCACCTGAAGAACAACCTAGTATTTTGCTCGATTAAGTTAAACAAATCCAAAAAAAAAAAAAAAAAAAGTTGCTACTAGTATTGTTCAATAACTTGCAGTGCCATTGCGGATTCCAACAGCTTGAACGTTGGGTGGCCAAACAGAGGAAGAGACGGCAACGGATCACTACTAGTCTCCATCACAACTGCTATCAGATGCTCCAACAAAACAAGTTGAAAGAGAGTTTAGGCTACGGGCTATCTCTTCCTCAAATACCTAGCATTACATATATACATATGTGCGTCTATATATAGAGAGAGAGAGGAAAATTTATTGTTATTATTTTAAGAATTACCCACCAACACCTACTATTTTTTGAAAAATTCAAATTTCACCACCAAGGATTCTAAACTCAACCATTTAAAATACAAACCAAAATAAATAAATAAAAAAAATCAAGTTCTTATTTATTAAATTTAAATGGCTAGGTAATATCACCAAATAAAATAAAATATAGATTAAAATAAATCCGAATCATTACAAAGACAGATGTTTCAAGTTGAATGCAAGGCTTATAAAGAACTTCAAGGCAAATGTAGTGAGTATGGAAAGTTTCTTAATCAATTGGTCACCAAGGCAGTAGTAGAAGGGCAATTTGCAAATCAGGTATGGATAGGTTCTGAAGTTGACTACTTTATGTTCAGTGTCTTCTATTGTCTAGCATAAATAATATTTCTAGTGATGGATGGTCCAAGCTTGATCGGAAGTTGCCATAGTGTGTCTTTCTTAGGTTTGAAAAAAAGACTCAACGGATATAAGATATGGGATCCAAAGGAAAATAAGATTGTGAGCAATATTGTTAAAATCAAGATTTTACCTAAAATCAGTGGAGGGTCCCCATAAAATTGAATCATAAGATCGAATCATAAAAATGAATCATAAAATCATAAGATTTTACCTAAGCTTACCTTATAAAATCATAGTCTATATAACACATATTTTTAACATTTAGAGTTTTCAATTTGATATGATCATGTCTCTAGGTGGAAAGGCACTCATCTTATGGCTCATAATGTGGGTTCAATTCCCACCATGATCCTTCTATTAATTGACTCACTAAAAAAATATAAAACATAAAACCAATATAAAAGGAAAAAATATTCAAGATTAAGATGAAAATAGAGTCTACAACAATACCAATTTGAAAGTCTAAACCTTAAACAAAATAACAAGTCTCCAAAACACATAACCTACAGAAAATTTATGAAACAAAACAAAAAAAGGAAACTAATAAAAATCATTCACTTCTCTTCCATCCATGCTAGTATCCTCGTAGTCTTCACCATCATCATGATAGAAACATCTTTAGCCTCTTCATTGTTATCATCACAATCATCATCATTATGAATTTGTAAATCATCTTCTGCATCTAATGTTGCCCTTACATTACATGTATTAACTTTTTCTTCAGCAATAGTCTCTGTCCCTTTTTTCCGCCTTATCAAGAATTATTAGCCATGTTTTCTCAAAAAAAGAATAGGACTTCCTTCTTAATTATACACTCATCATCTGAAGGGATATCGTCAAAAGAATTTTAGCTAGTTTTTCTTTTCTTTTGTCTTTCCATCAATTTTACGTTATGCATTATAGAAATCAAATTATTCATCCTCTTTTGGTGCAAATGAATTCTTTTCTTTGTATTCACCTAAATAAATTAAAAAAAATAAAATTTATAAGTTTATGTAGGAAAAGATAAAATTCAAAAATTAATGCAAGTCAATTTCTAATCTATTCTTACCATCAGAAATGCACTCCAGTTCCTCTCTAACTATAAGAGCTACATGTTAAGTTAAGAACTCGAATAGAAAATCTTGTAGACATTCATCCCCATAAGAATCCCACTACTCAGCTAGAGCCTTCTTAGTCCTTGTCAACTTAGCAGTCTCATAACCTAATAATCCTTTTACATTCTTAAAAGATTCAAGCTGTAAATCTATCTTCAATCTTCTATCTTTGTCAGACACCATTATTTGAATGCATTTTCAAAGTCCAAATTTAATTTCAACATTGACTTTAAAAGTAGGACTATAATGAAAAAGGACGATTGAGGTAATAACCAGTAGCATGTGATGGCCTATGAAGTTGAGACTCCCATCTTTCATTGATAATTTTCAAACAAGTTCATAACTAAAAAAAAATGAACAAATAAATAAATAAATAAATAAAAATATAGCCTAATAACTAAAAGTTAATCAAGTATTCTTTATTGAAATTTAAACCGTGAAGCAAATAGGAATTAAGAAGTTATCTTTTCTTAACATTTGGGAAATTCACTTGTATTATATCTTTTTATGGTCCATGGCTTTATAGATAAATCCCATGCAAGGCAGGCATTTCAAATCTACCATTTGAAGCACTTTAATAAAAGAAAATATAGCCTTCAAATAATTTGTAACATTTTTCCAAAACTGCTATCCATCTGTGTGGATTGGACCTTGTTTCCTATTTTTAGGGCTCCAAACTTGTTGGACCTCCATTTTGCAGACGAAAACATAGTCATCAATGCACCCTGTAATTCAAAAATAAATAGGCAGTGGTAAATCTAGTAACTGTTGGCCTGATAAGATCTCATCCATTTGTAAATTCCCTTAAGCAAAAAATAAGTGTGGTCCTCAAGCCAATGAATGTGCTAATTTTTCTACGCTTTGCAATGGACACACGATGCATACTAAGCTTCTTCTTAAAATCCTCTAATTTACAATCAATATAATGGGCTACGCAAGGTGTTCAAAATAAAATCTTCCTTCTCATCATCAATAACTATTCAACTGCTTTATAACTGGCTACATTATCTGTTACAACTTGAATAATATTTTCTTCACCAATAATAGCTATAACTTTATTTAGCATTTCAAACACTTTATCGGTAGTCTTTGAAATCATAGATGTGTCAAGAGTGTTGAAAGAATGGTCCCTTTAGGACTATTCACTAAAATTACGAATAGGTTGTCTCTTATTGTCTATCCATCCATCAGAGATAATAACACAATCCGTCTTCTTCCATTCTATTCTGTACTGTTCCTCACTAAACACACAGTTACAATATTTGCACTTAACGGTTTTGAATTCCCATCAATATCAAGGCCCTGTTCCCAACCCACATTAGACCTATTCTCTAAAAAATTTGTTCTTGAATCTCTTTTGGGTAGAGAGAACATAGAACAAGCCCTACTATTACATGATTCATTGTATTTATAAAAAATGACAAAATAAAAAATTCATAGGCTAGCAAAAATAAATTTCTCAGGAAAAAACTTTCTCAACAGCAACAAGTTTCATATAAAATTTTTGGGAATATTAAGAAGCCAGAGGGATCCAAAAAAAAAAATGAAAAGGAAGAAAAACAAAAGAACCTTTATTAGAATGAAAAAAAGTCTAGGGTAGGTGCAATCATGCAGAACAGGTGACTTGCCGGAGGAAAGGAACAACACTAGAAAAAGGATTGGAGCTGATAGCGTTAAGAAGGAGCTTTCTGTGTAAACCTTAGCGTTTTCTACTGAAGACCTAACATTGGAAGGAGATTTTTATTTGTGAATATGGATCGTTGATCATGTCAAAATTTGTTCACCACTTACAGTGACCACAGCAGACCGCATGTAGAGAATGAAGATATGGAATGGAACTAGTCTGGGGAGATCGAAGGCAAACTAGTGTTGACGATTTGCTTCTTTGTGGAACAAAACAAACATCTATTTAGTATGAGAGGGTTTTTTAACATTTTTATTTTCATTTCTCTACCTTAGTTTGTTAAAATTACACACAAACATTGAACTTTTTAAAATCACTAAAATCGTACATAGAATCGTGATTTTAGTAATTTTACCCACTAAAACCAGTAGTTTACCTATTTTATCACCAAAGCAATTTTGATGCAATTTAATAAGGTTTTACACTATAAAGTCGTAAAATTGTACGGTTTTACGATTAAAATCAAAATTTTAACGATATTTGCAGTGACCAATAGCAATGTGGCTTTTGATGAGAAAGCATTGTTAAAGAGTAATTAGTCACAAGAAAGTAAAAGGTAGAAAATAATGGCAAAAGCAAACAGTGGTGCAAGTGGACAAAATGAATACAATCAAAAACTTTGAGGCTTCATTTGTGAGTTTAGGAGAGAAAATAAAAGAAAACATTAGTTGAGAGAAAAGAGAAAAGAAGAAAAAAGATCGTATTTTCTTTCTATTTGTTTGTAAGCTTAGGAAAGAAATGATAATAACTTTCTTTCTCTTTGTTTGTGAGTTGAGAAAAAATAAAAGGAAATGAAAGGGTAAATGGTTATTTTACCATTAAATCCTTTGAAAAATTAGAGTGTAGTCAATTTATTTAGTCTTAGGACATATTTGTAGTTTACTTTTCTTATTCTTTATTTTATAGGTAAATATGTCATTTTGAAAACTTCATTAATTCAATTTTTTGAAACTTCATTAATTCAATTTTTTGTTCTCTCCATTTCTTTCCACTTTAGGAAGATGAGAATTTTAAAATTTTAACACTCACTTTTATTTCTTTTTATTCCATTTCTTTTCTTTCTCTCCTAAAAAACCTCACAAACAAGCTATTGATTCTAAAATATTTTCTTTTCTCTTCTTTTCTTTCCAGTCACTACATCCAAGTGATTAGTCTCTAATCTTGCATGTTGTTAATAATGTTATGATATATTTTAATTCAAGTTTAGACATTATTACATAATATTGAATGGATGTATACACTTGATCGATTTTTATTTTGTGATGTGAATTTTAGGTGAAAGTGATCAAGATGTAGACCTTGAATGTCATGTTGATGAGAAATATGAATATTAGCAACGGAGAGGAGTAGAGCTAGCTTGGATTAATATGGAGAGCTTAGGGATGATGACATTGAAATTTTGAAAAGCTGAGGGGCATAAGATTAGAATCTGAGGAAGGAGGATTCGAATCTAGATCTTTAGGATTCAAATCCTAATAAAGAAATTTCAATCCTAATGGCTACTAGAAATGAGATTCAAATCTAACTTAAGAGGATTTGAATCTTATGGTAGATCAAGAGCAACTTCTGATAACGGGATATTTCAAATTAATTTGAATTTACTTTTTTCTTCTTATTTCTAAATAAACTAGGATTCTATTACTCCTGTGAGGATATATAGGATATTATTAGGAAACCTAGAGGATCTTCTTCATCTTCTTTCTCTTTCTCCTCTATTCATTTTCTTTCTTTAAAGACCCTAGTTTTGTTTTTTTGTATGGCTTGTAACTAAAACCCGACTTAGGCTAGGATGAAACTCATTTGTGAATCCTTGTAAGTTTTTTTATTTATTCATGCACTGATATATTGCGCTACAATTCTAAATTTTTTGAATGATGAATGGATGTTTTCAATAGTTTTAGTAAAGAATTTTATTTCTATGCAATCTTTGATTTTTCGTAGACAAAGAGTTGGTTTGGCACAACAAATGCTTATGGAAACCTTTGATTTGTTGTTGACAAAACTATGATTTGGCATGAAAAATGCTTAGATTCCTTATGCTTTAAAACCCTAGTTTTATGTTACTCCAAAACAATTGGACTTTGAAATAGACAAACATTTCGATTGAATATGCAATTATTGTGATTCAATTGAATTAATCAAGCATTAATAAACTATAAACTTACACGATGAAGTAATAGAGGGAAATCTGATGCCTAAGTACTCTTTTCCATACATAAACTACAATTTTCTTGATATCTTATTTTCAATACAAACATCAAACTTTTTTTTTCTTTAAAAATTTGATACCAAAAGACTTCCAAGCTCTTCCAAAAGATGATCCTAGACTTTGCTGAATTACTAAACTTAACAAATACTTGCACTTGGAAAAAGATAGGTACCAAGCACAATATCGAACCATCAACTAGGTATGGTTTTGAGGATTTAATTTCTTATGCATTTATTACTAGTACCAAAGATCTAGTCACTTTTCAAGAAGCTATTAGTAGCTAAGAGAAGAGTAGATGGATAGAAGCCATTGTGAAGTAGATGAACATCTTTGCATAAGAACAAGACATATGCATTGGTGAAACTTTCCAAGTGAGAGAGGGTGATAAGTGATCTACAAGTAGAAGAAGACAATCTTAAAGAAGAAAGAAGAGAAGTTCAAGACTTGCTTGATAGTGAAAAAAAAGTAGATTGACTATATGAGATTTTTTTCCCCAATGGTTAGATATACTTCTATCAAGGTGACATTAGCCTTGGTAGCATATTTTGACATGTAGTTGGAATAGATAGACCTAAAGATGACATTCCTTTAAGATAATTTGGAGAAACAAATTTATATAGAGTAGTAGAGGCCTTTTCTTAACTCAAAGAGGAACAGTTTGTTTGTAAATTGAAGAAGTTACCTTTTAGGCTAAAGTAGTCTCCGTGATAGTGATATAAGTGATTCAACTCTTTTTTGATAAAAATTGGCTACAAACGATGTCAGTATGACTATTGTATTTATGTTAAAAGACTTGATGATAGTTTCTTCATTTATATTTTATTATATGTGGATGATATGTTGATTATTGTCAAGTGTTTTTTTTAGGTTAACAAGTTAAAGACTTCAATGAGTAAAACTCTAAGATAAAGGATTTGGATGCGGCCAAATAAATTTTTGGAAGGAAGATTTACAAAGACAGTTGATCATGGAGATTGTAGTTATCTCAAGAAGTTTATGAGGAAAAGATGATGAAGAGATTTAGCATAGATAATACAAAATCCATTAGGAAATTATTTGGTAAGACATTGTTGGATATTTGTAAATCAGTGCCCAAATATTGATGGTGAAATCAAGGACATAGAGTTAGTTCCATATGATAGTGTAATTGGGTGCTTTATCTATGATTTGGTTTGTACGAGACATAACTTGGTATATATAGTTAGTATGGTAAAATATATTTATGTATATTGCTAATCCTAGGAGAAATCATTAGAGTATAGTTAAATGGATCTTCAGGTACTTGCAAGTTACCACATGCTGTGGTATCAAGTTTAGCAAACAATGGGATGAACCTTCAGTGGTAGGGTTTTTGGATGCGGATTTTGGAGAGTACTTGGATGAGAGGGGGTTGATTTAGTTTGTGAGAATCCAAACAAGGTTAGGGGTGTGCACGCTTAGAGGAGAGGAGCTTACCTAATGATACGGTACAAGTTTATAAGTTCGTTGGCATTGTTGTGCTGGCTCCCTAAATCTCACATCGAGAGAGGGAACAAAAAATGGGAGGCTTGGCTCCTATAAAAAGGGCCTTCCCCCATAGTTGTTAAATGTACCAAGAACACAACTAAAAACCTGTGTTACCAAAGTGTGAGTGTAATTGGGTTTTGGGTTGTGTGAGTGGGAGAGGGTTTTACAATTTTATCCGTGTAAAAATTGTAATAGTTTAATATTGAGTTGAGTATATTACCTTTTTTGGGATCGTGGATGTAGGTCTATTAAGGGACCGAACCACGTTAAAAATTCTTGTGCTGAGTGCTCTAATTTTTTTTCCTTATTTGCGTGTGCGCTTCCATTGCGGGCTTTACAAGTGCTTCTGGGCCTAACAAGTGGTATCAGAGCTGAAGATTCCGGCTTGGGAGATGGAGAGGAAAAAAATGAGCAATGGGTGTCACATCAGCAGCAAATTTTGGAAAAGGTTAATCTTGCCTAATTTTGACGTTCTAGTTCTGAGGTTAGTTTTCTCAAGTTAGGCTTCGATTGTGGCATTTGCTGCATTGTTGGCTATTGGTATTGGTGTATATTAGGCTTCAATTGCTAGTTGTTGGCTACTTTGGTGTATATTATTGAAGTGTTTAATTGGAAAGGTTGTTAAGCACTATGTCTACACTAAGGTTTGAAGTCCCTTTATTCGATGGAAAGAGCAATTTTACATTGTGGCAGAGTATAATTCAAGACTACCTAGTGCAACAAGGCCTTGATATTGCATTAGAAGGTACAAAACCAGATGAGATGAAAGATAATGATTGGAAAATTGCTCAAAAGAAGGTTGTAGTACAATTCGGTTGGCACTTGCACTGCAAATTAAATACATAGTGTTGAATGAGACGTCACCGAAAGTGTTATGGGACAAGTTGGAGAGCATGTTCGCTTCAAAGTCCATGTCAAGCCGTCTTTGCATGAAATTGGATTTGTACTCATTGAGAATGGATGAAAGAGGTAATATTCATGACCATATCAATATTTTTAATCAGCTAGCATGTCAGTTGTTGAACACAGGGGAGAAGGTTGAAGACGAAGAACAGGCATTGCTCTTGTTAGCTTCATTACTTAGGTCATACAAACCGCTGGTTCAGTCGATGTTAATTGGGAAGAAAACTCTAACACTGAATGAGGTGATAACGGTTTTGAAGGAGAATGACAATATAATGAGAAATGGAGGCAATCCTGGAGAAAGTCAATTTGCTAGCTATAGAGAGTTCTGAGTGAGAGAGGAGTCAGAAGAAGAAAGTTGACCATCGTGATAGATCGAAATCTCGACAGAGAGTTATGAGCAATGTTGAGTGCTATTATTATGGAGCGAATGGTCATATATAGAAAAGTTGTCCAAAGTTCAAGGAAGACTTGAAGGGTTTGAAACAACTGTAAGAGAAGATGAAGGTTAGTGATTCCTCCATCAATGTAGTTAATGAATCTGGTGATTTTTTGTTGCACACTATGGATGATGGTTCTACCTAAAATTATTCTGGTTGGGTGTTGGATTCTGCTTCTGACTTTCATATATGCAGAGATTGAGCTATGTTTGACACTTTGCACACTGATGGAGATTTTGGTTACATTAATGTGGGTAATAAATTGAAGCAGAAGATTGAAGGTGTTGGAAGAGTCTGTCTGAAACTCCACAATGGTGTTGTTAAAAATATTCCCAATGTGAAATATGTATCTATTGCTGGAGCGAATATAATTTCTTTTGGTGAGATGGCTTCACATGGATACAAGTATGTGAGTATTGGGAAGCAATGCAAGGTACACAGAGGTGGTAGCTTGATAATGCAAGGGAGGAAGAAGGGAAAGAATATTTATTATTTGGATGATCATTCCCTGAAGAGTCAGAAAGTAGAGAAGAGTCAGAAGACTGAGAAAATAGTGCATTTTTCTGACACTGTTGAAGTATATGGGAATTTGGGGAGAGGGAGGATTTATTGTGCTGGCTCCCCAAATCCCACATCGGGAGAGGGAACAAAAAATGGGAGGCTTGGCTCCTATAAAAAGGGCCTTCCTTCATAATTGTTAAATGTACTAAGAACACAACTAAAAACTTGTGTTACCAAAGTGTGGGTGTAATTGGGTTTTGGGTTGTGTGAGTGGAAGAGGGTTTTACAATTTTATCCGTGCAAAAATTGTAATAGTTTAATATTGAGTTGAGTATATTATTCCCTTTTTGGAATCGTGGATGTAGGTCTATTGAGGGACTGAATTATGTTAAAAATTCTTGTGTTGAGTGCAATAAATTTTTTTTTTCCTTATTTGTGTGTGTGCTTCCGTTGCGGGCTTTACAAGTGCTTGTGGGCCCAACAGACATGTCATAGAAAGTAAGTAGGAATTGAAGAGAAGTGTACAAAATCTTGAAGACCTTTGATCAATCGATGGCAGGTTGCTGGATGTCACTAAGAATTCCAAAGACAATAGAAAGTGACAAGGGGTGCTTGCGGGGAAGTTCGTTCAGTAGGTGGACCAATTTTTGATAATTTTAGAGCTGTTGCAAAGTTTTTTTTAGGCCAAAATTTCTATTTCCTATATATTGTTGTACACATTATTTAAGTTCAAATTAGACCTTTCTAGAATTTGTAAAAAAGATAAATGAAAAGTAAAGGAGAAGGTTTTCTCTTCTGTTCTTATAATATTTTCTCTATTATTGGAGATTAATAATAGAAACTATGGCATACCTTATTTACGGACGTAAATAACTGTGAAATCACATAAATTCGTAAATTTTGTATTATTATTTAGTTATTTATTTATTTACCTATTCGCCATTATCATTTGGATTGAGTCGATAACACTCCTCCCCTTCTAAGTACATAATGCAGGCATAACAGTGAATTGCTTTCGTGGGTGGACTTAGATAAAAAGCCGGACCTCGTTAAGTGCATGATTATTCTCGATCCATAAGGAAAAGCTGGTGCCTAACATATAGGGAATGGTATGTACTCCCAGCAAAGCTGCAGCCTCTCGAAAAAAAAAACAATCCATAATCAAGAACTTGCGCCCAACACGCAAAGGTGACCTGCAGCTGCATTTCATGCCTAGCTAATTATTCCCCGGCCAAAATAATTGAGCTCACACTTGCATGCAATTTTGTTGATCCAACCTTTCAAAAAAAAAAAAAAAAAAAAAAAAGGAAAAAAAACTTTGCTGTTCCAAGGGCCTATATCATATAACATCACATCACTTCTTGTGATTTTTGATCCAAGGGCCACGAGTTGTTGGATCAACTTGGGGTACGTACTAATTAATGGGGTTGAGGCAATTGTTCTTCTCTTTCTGTGGCCGACCCAAGTCCTCAAAAGCTAACCATCTTGTGCGTTTGTTGATTATTATTATTATTATTATATATTTTAAATAAATTATAATTAGCACTTTTGTGTTTTATTTTCAACCACATTTTAGGATATATTTTTTCCATCGTTTTAATTTATTCCTATACTTTTAAATTATTTTATTTTATTATTTTTTATTATTTATATTGGGTACGTACAATTTCCGTTAAATTATACAAGGTGTAAAGTCTAATGATTTCAAAATACGAAAGATAAATTGAGATATTTTGAAGTACAAAAATTAAAATAAGATTAGTTAGGGATAATAAGGACGTATTCAGAATTTATAATTAATAAAAAGATAAAATTACATTTTTAGCAAAAGAAAAATTACAACGAGGGCAAAGTATTAAAAAAAATGTATAAGGAAAATAGTAAAATTAACATAATTTCAATGTCATTTTCTAAATCAGTGAAAAACAATTGTTTCAATTGAGCTTTTTTGGTCTAGCCATGGATAAAAGTGCACAAGTGATTCGTGTAGTTCACATTATTTATTTATTTATTTTTTATTTTTTTATCTTTGCGAAGATAAAAGGCCGACAAAGGCTGGTTTGTCCCAAGCTAATTATGGAAGGACATCACCCTCTGCTTTGAATTTGTTGTAGCGTGTGCCAAAGGCGATCATGGCATGGAATGGCAGGGGTTTTTACTCTACTCCACTCCTCCACCTCTAGTTTTACGTACTACTACTACTACGACTGAAATTCAATCAATTGCGATCTTCCAATGCCCCCTCCCCCCCCCCCCCCCCAATTTAAAGCTAATAAACGCAACGCCCATTCTCTCCCTAGTTATAGAGAGAGATACACACAGAGTTGAGGCTATAAATATGAAGATAATATCCTTATGGTTGGCTTGTGAATCGGGCTTGGTCCATCGCCACTGATAAGAGCTCAGTCGAAGGTCTGTGAGGGGTTTCACTTCAGTGGGTGGGTAACTCCTTGCTGGAGAAGCAGGGCACGTGCAGAGGCCATAAGATGATGATCTTGTGCACGTGCTCCCCTTCTCCAACATGGGTTCTCCCACTTCTCTCTTTATCTCTCTTCCCATCTATATAGCTGGCTCAACCTCCACGTACAAATCGAACCTTGGGTAAATTGCAGTATACTTCAAACCCAGTAACCTTCTATAATTTTCTCTCTCTTCGGTTATTCACATGTACTCTCTCTGTTTCCTCTAATTTCACTTAACTATTGTTATCTTCTTGTAATTGACAAACTGTATCAGCTGTTAGGAAACGTTCTCTTTGTTTGTAATTTGAATGGTTTATTTTCCCACAGTTGCCTTGGTTGTACCATGTTGAGAAAATAAAAATAAAAATTAATGACACGGTACAATATAAAGATGCAATATTTTACCAATAATGTTATTTTATTAGACTTTAATGTCAGCATAATATGTACCTATATAATTTTTAATATTGTATTGATTTGATAGATAATATAAATAATTAATATGACATAATTTCGCCGTTGTGTGTTGAGTATATATATATATAGTTTTTTCACGTGAACAAATTTTTTCAAAAAAGTATTTTAAATAAGTAATGCTCAAAGTTGCATATGGTCACCCTCAGCGAATAGGAAGTTAGTTTCACGGTCATGCTCCATCCCCACGAGTACGTACAAGTAACAATGATTGATCCTCTTAACCCAAAAAGTCATTTTGTTTAGTTAAAAAAGAAACAATAGTAGGTAGTTTTGTATTTAGTTGGACAAACAATTACAGTGTGTAACCAAGAAGTCTAAAGGAAGTTTGTTTGGTTGAGTGAAGAAGTGAAAAAAAAGTTAAAGAAATATATATATATATATGTGTGTATATATTATTATTTATTTTTTGAATTAAAATAATTTTAAAAAAAAATAGGTCTCATTTTTTAATTTTTTATCACACATTCCTTCTTTTTCTCTCTTATTTTCTCTCATTTTCTCTTTTCCTTTCCTTCCAAAATTGGAAGAACAAAAATTAATGTGTAGCGCCCCTTCACTTCTCTAGCTTATCTTCTACTCTATTTTCCTTCCTCTTTACTTCTCTCTCCACCCGTTCAAATAATAAAAATGAGGCATTATTTCTTCTTTTCCTTCTTATTTTACATCCAACCAAACATAGGATTAGGTGGCATCTGAAATTTCACAAAACCGATATAAACTATTTCGATGTCAACTTGAAGATCACATGATCAGAATTGTTGAATTTTAATTCAATTGTCCAAACACATTCACGCATTTTTAAACTTAAAAATATATAATAAAATTTACACTGTTCAATTTTAATCCAACTAACTTCAATCACATGATGCCTAAATTGTATCAAAACTGATATCACTTGTTTCGATGTTAGTTCGAAAATCGCATAATCAGGGTAGTTGATTTTAATTTAACGGTTCAAACTTATTTATATACTTTTAAACTTAAAAATATGAATAAATTTGAACCATTAAATTTTAATTCAACGAGGTAGATAACGCAATTTTCAAAGTGATATCAAAACCAATATTACTCTTTTTTTTAATCAAAACTCGGTAGACCGCCCCTGAAAGAAATTGGTGATCCACCAGCGACACCTTATTTGGCGGTGACCACATAACCTGCAGGATTTGAACGGCGTTTAATTTGAAGAAAAAAAAAGACAAAAGAAAATAAAGTGAAAGCAGTAGAAGAAAAGCTGGTGAAAGTATTTTCGGAAAGTCTACAGGATGGAAAAGAAATTGAACTAAGGATCAAAGAGGAAAATTCAAAAGTGATTAAATGCATCGTTGCGTTAAACAATTCAAACAATTATGAAATCGTTGGATTGTGTTCGATAATAAAAAATCATTGCCAGAACTAGTCATCACGTTAATTAGAAATTCCAATCCAAGTCTACCAAACACAAAACAAATAGAGATTATGGGCAGAGAGAGTGTCCCCGACTAGAAAATCCTCCGATGGTAAAATCAGTAAAGGCTTGAGAGAATTGTGGAGTGAAAAGTAAAGAATAAAGTATTAGGTTGACAATAGTGAGTATACCTAAATTTTGGAGTTCAGTGTTGTATTTATAGTACGGTAGCATGAATAAATTAACTTATAAAAAATGATATTGCAATGATACTTTATGATACACAACATTTACTTTCCCTTAAATGCCTTTCACTTCTCATCTAATGTCCCCACTTTGTATTAAATGCGCATGGGCAAGAGAGGCATTTGAATAGATAGGATGCAATCCTAGAGACTGTCCACACGTCGCATCTGTCTGCCATTTGTAACGAAACAAACTAACTAGATTAACTTTTAGGTAATAAATTCAGTTCATTTATTACTATTTGGCATTTATGGTCAGGATTACATTACCAAGTGGTAGGGCTTAACTACAGTAATCTCCCGATTACTAAACCAATGCGAAGTATGCTTATAATGTGCTCGGAGAGATGCCACGTGTCTTGCCCTATTGTGCTCCGGAAGGGACCACATGTCCCCAATTTATTTTGTACCACTATTATGCCTCCACTTTGGTCGAGATAATTTATTTTCCAAGTAGAGTACAAGGCATCTGAAATGACACTTATTAGATTTCTGTAAAATCTCTTCATATATCTTATAATTACCTCGCTTTTTATGTGTTTTGCAGAGATTGGTCACTTTTTTGTCTTATTTATAACATGTGGTGTGCCCTTTTGCCTTTTTAGCTCGTTATGCCGCCTACACAAAACCCTAAGGCTGTGATCCTCCTATCGTATAAATGTCAATTTGAAAATAGAGGCGGCAATAAATATCAATTTTTGCCGCCTGTTTGACTCTGTGGCTTCGAAATTTCAAATACATATACATATATATATGTACATATCATCTACTACGTTTATATTTTTTAGAAACTTGCACTCTTTGAGCTTGTTCAAATCATCTCTGCAACCTCTTCCTCCTCCATCAACGCTCCTATTCTCTGCCTTAGTGTTTCCCTTTTGGTGAGTGTTGATTTTTTCGACCTTCTTCTTCTTATTCTTTTTCTTTTTTACTCAAAACCATTGGTAAGTTAGCTGACGGAACTCAAATTTGAAGAAAAAATTAGGCTTTTTAACAAAAATATGATATTCCCCCCAATGTAGGGAATGCCATATTTTTGTTAAACCCTTTCCTTTAAACCATTTCCTTCATTCTGTCATAAACATACTTGACCTCTCCCCTAGATGTGTCACCCACAACTTTTATAAGATAATGAATGGGATAAACGAAATCAACAAACGATACAAGTTTCACATGTCAGAATGGGATCTACTCTATTGCTATAATATTCAAAAAGTTAAGAAAAATAAGGACAAGTGGTATTTGAAGTCCCAATTGGATATAAAGTCAGCGGGCACTGGAGGCACGATCCAGATGAAGATCCTTTCCCTCCAGTTCCTCTATTGTCCTTGGGCCCAGGTTGACAGACTTCAGATCTTCATGTGTCGATTTGTCTTTTGATTTTGGTATAAATTAAACCCAACCTTAATTGTGTTTCCTTGTAGCCGAGCAAGTGAAGAAATCTTGGGCCAAGGGGACCCGCACTAATATAGCACACTTAGAAATCATCTGAAAGTTCCTTGGCAGTTCAGAACTCTACCATTTCGCCAGGGTTGCACTAGTTCTCTTCATCTTCATGTTGCGTGACAAGTCCTTCATCTCACCCTCATAAGGATTCGCGCTTGGTGAGGCCATTAACTAGCTACAAAAGTGGTTCACTTCGACCTCGAAGGAGAAAGAGGCATTCTACACACTAAAGCACAAAGATTGGGTGCCTCCTCTACCGTTTGCTATCCCTCTCGCTATTTCAACACTCCCAGTTCAATGTGCCTAAACAATTCAACCTGCCAAGCAACCTCCGCATAGGTGAAGGTTGATCATAGAAGAAGAGGAAGAAGAAAAAGAAGAAGAAGAAGCATCTCATCTTTTCCCCCATTCACAAAGCAAAAGACATGGCCCCAAAGTTGAGCCTAAGAAAGGAGACAGAGCTGAGGGCAAAGAAGAAAAAGGCCGAAATGGCCAAGAAAAGAAAAGTCGAAGAAGTGGCCCCCACTGAGGAGCGGGCGTAACAAGAAGGGAAGAGATTGGAAGTGGTTATTCTCGACCTTTCTGAAGATGTAGCCAAGCACTCTCGACCATTGGAAGGTGACTTTGAAGCTGCGACAAAGAAACTAAGATTCACTCATTCCTCAGAGATGGTTGTGTACTTGGTCCCATCTCTCCGAAAAGATTCTTCTCTTCCATCTATCCCCTTTAAGCCCAAAGTATCATCTTCCTCAGCACCAACTCCACCCCACCTTACTTCCACAATGCCAACTTTTTCAGTACCAACTTCCTTTGCACCACCCAAAACTTCCTCACAAAGACAATCCATTCGTGATGCCATTCCCTTCATGCCCAACATTATTGTTCCAAGCCGAATCTCCCAAAATGGTTGGCCATTCATCATCTGCGATTCAGCATTCGTCTACTCTACTGAATATGCCAAAGTAATTGTGCCTCCCTAAGATCAACAAAAATTAAGGAGGATAGCTCCCTTTGAGTTACCAAATGCATTGATCAGGAATGCTATCTCTGTAGTCACCTTATGTTCTTTTCCTTCTTCTTCTTCTTCTTTTTTTTTTTTAACTTTTTCCACTTGTTTAACTTTTCCTCATTTTAATCTCCTATTTTATTTCTTGCATAATTCTTTCTATGCTTTAGAAACTACCTCACATCTTGAGGGTTTGCAAAAGAAGATCAACAACAATAAGACGGAAGTGAATGCACTAAGAGGCAGACTCCACGATGCTTTGGCTGATGAGGAAGAAATGAAAAAGTAGATTAAAGCTTCTAAATCAAACAAGGATGTCACCGAGCAAAAAGTGGGGTTGTTAGAGTCTCGGGTTGGAGTTCTAGAGAAGTTCCTTACTACTAAGGATGAGGAACTTATCCAAGAAACCGAGCATGTGGCCATGAAGGACACCGAGCTCTCAGCATTAAGAGCCAAGCAAGAGAAAATGGTTGAGGAAATATCCAAATATAGGCTAGAGCTCTCTAACATGAAAACTATAAGGGAGAAGCTAAAAGTGGAGCTGAAAGGAAAAACTAACACTTTGCAGAAGAAGGAGAAAGTCATCAAGAACCTGAAGAGGCCCAAGCTAATGAAATCAAGAGTGTATTGGAAAACCACTCTAAGAAACTTGAAGGCATTCATGTCGACTACATACAATAGATGACTGAGGCCATGAAGGCATACTTTTTGGATGGTTGGGAGGCAATAATGAAGAGGTTGAAGGTTGACCCCCCCCCACCAGCACATACAAGATCGTGCCATGGCTTTTCCTTAATGAAATGATTCATTCTTTCAGCCTCGACGGGCCTTCACAAACTCCAACGATTAACACTCTTGGTGGGGATGAAATAGGTAATGAAAAGAATGAAGAGGAGGTCAATAGTGCAACCAAGGCTATCCAAGAGCAACCAATGGCTATCCAAAGGACAGATGAAGAAATCGAGGAAGCTTTGGCAATAGTTGCTAATGAGATCATTGAGAGATCAATCAAAGACCTCATCAATTCAATCGTCAAAGAAATTTTGAAAGAAGACACCAAATATGATTAGGATCGTTATTTTTTCCATATAAACCTTGATGTACTTTAGTCTTTTCAATTCTTTTCCTTCTTTGTTATTGTACTCCAAATTCTTTGAAATATCAATAATACATTTTGGCTTTTTGGTTGATAT
This sequence comes from Vitellaria paradoxa, assembly GCA_019916065.1. Lineage (NCBI taxonomy): Eukaryota > Viridiplantae > Streptophyta > Magnoliopsida > Ericales > Sapotaceae > Vitellaria > Vitellaria paradoxa. Next base: position 17,541,805 of record CM034243.1, on the reverse strand, counting down.
TGTTGTTCTATCTCTTTATTCTAACTTTAGTAATAAGATAGTCTTCTATAACTTTAAGTTTGTAAACTCATGACATTTATCTCCTTAAATGAATGCTGGAAGCTCAAAATACAACACTTGTCTAATTTGCTCTTTAAGTTAATGCCGAGCTTAGCTCCTTTATGACGAGTAGTATGATGAATAATAGGACTTGTAAATGATAAGTACCAAGCACTCAAGAAATATTTGTGCTTAAATGATTAATATGGTAAATCAACTGAACTGTAATAAAAGTTATGCTAAATCTCCATGAACTAGGCTATAAAGATTTCTTTAAAGTATTGCTGACCTCTTCTCGTGTGGTCAGAAAGCTTTCTATTCAAATTATTTTGTGCCACGATTGTATTTCTAATTATTCTGCTACAATCTTTAAGTTAAATCACACTTAGGATGAATGTTTCAACTCAATGTAGTATTCAAACTTACCAAACCAAACCAAACCAAGCCTTTTCCCACTAGGTGAGGTAGTATTCAAACTTAATCGAACATAAATTGAATCGAAGTGACTTTTAACATGCAGCCGACCACTTTTTATGTGGCCAGAAAGCTCCTTATGCTCTCATACTTAGAACTATCATTGCATTTTTGCCATATCTCCTAATATGATGTAGTCGGGGCTTTAAGTTTTCACTTTTCTAGACTGTCAAAGAAGTAACTATTGCCTAAGTTAGAATTTTAAGTTTGTAAATGAACCAAATTCGCATATCTGAAGTTTGCAATGAAATTGTAATGAAATCAATAAGCTTGTCCTCTTTCTGTGTCAATCGTTGGGAAAACCCAATGGGGTTTTACCTCTTCTAAGCCAACGGTAGAGAAATATTTTTGAACCAACACTAGGTAAACCTAGTGAGGCAATCCTTTTGAACCAACACTAGGTAAACCTAGTGAGGTAATCTTTTTGAGCCAACATTAGGGAAACCTAGTGAAGCAATCTTTTTGAACCAACACTAGGGAAACCTAGTGAAGTAATCCTTGTTAGTGTTAGGGCATCTAAGTGAGACTATCCTTTAATTTTGTCCATGCCTTTGAAATTGTTTCTTTATGATGCTTATTTGCAAAACATTTCATTAATAAATATCTAATTCAAATGCTTACATATAAAATAACTTCAAATAGGCTTTGTTCCAGGGTCTTTTAACTGGTCATTTTTCTAGGTCACATAGTTGATAAGCTCCATTACCAAGCACTTCTATGACATGAAAGGGACTTGACTGCCTCGCAAATATGCAATGAAAATAACCCCCAAGTGTAAGGGCGTGCGGTGTAGTTTTACCTGGTGAATTTAGGATCGTCTCCACAGGGAACTCTAAATGAATGACTCTTAGGATTTCTACGTTCTTCAAACTACTGTTCTCTTTTTAGGAAACTATGAAAGTAAAAGGGATTTTCGATTTTGGAAAGTTTGATTTTAAAATATAAACTCTAAAATAGCAAATTTAAAATGCAATTGACCTAAACTAACTATGCTGGAATTTCAAGAATTAAAAAGAAGAAACACTATAACTATTTCAAATCAACAAACAGCAAGTAAACAGTTCAAAATAAATAAAATAGTGAATTAAATTAAGATTCTAAACAATTGTAATTAAAGATCTTGATTCAACCTATAAATCCAGGTGAATACCCTATTCTCATGTATAGATGTGATTAATTTATCTCAGTTTACAGCTCACGTTTAGGAAAAGTAAACCGGAAAGATTTTATTATCAAAGCTTTAATTTCCAAAGCACGGTTCTAAAATCACATTTAGGATAAATAAAACCAGAAAGATTTCATCTTGAAAACATTCTTTGGTCCAGATTTCTTTTCGTTGATTCAAAATATAAAGAAAATTTTAATCATGTAACGTCATCAAGGATTTCAAGGAAATATGATCAAGGTTACACGTTTTCGAAGGCTTTGAAAATCAAACGAAAAAGAAAACCAAAAAAATTAGATCTAAATCTACTTCGTTTGTTTTCGAAATATTAAGAAACTTATAATCATGCATAGTTATTAGTGATTTCAAGGAAATATAATCAACTACGCAAGTTTTCAAAAGTTTCGAAAGCTTACGAAAATAGGTTTAGAAAACAGGAACCCAACATGCAACTTTTACGTTGTATGCTTGGATTCAATCACATCCAACATTCGAATAAGGATTCACCCATCTTTGATGGGTTAAATCAAGAAGGAATCTACACTAGCATGTTAATAGAATAAACAAAACAGAAAGTAAAAGAAGAGATAAAGAAAGAAAACTCCATTGATGAATAAAATCTGCAACTTCAATTAATTGCTGTGTAAAACTTCCTTGAATCCAAATCTTCAATCAAAATTAAAGAAAACTCTCAAAAAGTAAAGAAAAACTCTCAGAAAACTAAACCCTCAATCGTATGTTCAGCCCCCCTTAGGTTGGGTACAAAGTATGTATATATAGGCAACTGAAAAACCCTAAAACTGGACTTTTTGGACTCGCGGCGTCGGGACGCCAGGGGGCATAGCCTCTTTTCTTCTGCTGCTTTCAGCTTTCTATCCTCAAATTCCAATGCGATTTTGACCTTGAAGATGATGGATTCAGGCTTCGGCTAAAACATGAAAGTTGTAGCCCTTGGAGTCTTCTTTCCAACCTAAAAAGAATCAGGTCAATCGGAATTGTGAGTGAAAAGATATGGTCAAATACTGATAGGGTGTCAAGCTGGAACTTCAGCTGCACACTACTTCAACCATCTTGAACTTTAGACCATCTTTTCTCCTTGGCAGTCACTTTCATCGCTGCTAATCTCACTTATTTTGCCATTTTCCTTACAATTAAGAAAATAAATACTATAAGTAATAAAATAATGATAAAACTTCAAAATAAACTACTTAACTGCATCAAAAGTTATACAAAGTGGAGTTTGTAATAGCACTTTTCAAGTGCAATCACACCCTCCAACTTGAATGTTGCTAGTCCCTAGCAATGCCCTTTATTAAAATGAAATGCAACTACCATCCTATTTCTCTTTTCGTTGGAAATACGGCTACACTTAGTTACTTGTAGTATGCCCTTTAAACCCCTAGGTTCCTTCTAGTGGACGAGTAAGGTCTCGTGAGGGTTTGCAGTGATGCTACCCACAAACATCTATGGCATTGTCTCACAGTGTCAAAAAGTGATCAAGATAAAAATGAATCAAGCTCAAGCCCAACAAGTCACAAAACCCAAATATCGTGTGTAATTCCCAAGTGCTAAGCACTAAAGCATGGACTATCAAAGTAGAAAGAGCATGTGTGCAAAATTGTTTCATTTATACAACAAGGCTGCAAGAGCATAAACATAACTAGGTTTTGACTTCAAATGCTCATAGGGTACCACTCATAGAAAGGAATTCACTCATCAAGGGTTCACACATACCTATTAGCATATGATGCTATCCTAGTTACACATAACCCCAAAAATAATTGAGTGAACTGAAATGAAATTCAAAGTGGATAGCTCATAACCATGTTCCAATGCAAATGTAAAAGATCACACCACACAACCTACATAAGACCACTACATGCACAATACAAGAGTTAGTTGCTTAGAATCCACTAGATCTTTATTTTGGTTGTAACTTGGCCAAGGGTAATGGTCAACAATGGAGGATATGGAAATCAAAGCACATGTCTTGGGATAAAGATGCTCAAGTGCGCACAAGTCCCTAACTACTCATTTCCTTTCTAAACCCTAACAAGGATCCCAACAAGAAGCTTATTCACAAACTTACAAACTACTCATGGGACATTCTCAATAATTATAATACAATGCACAAGTCCCAAAATTACACAAGCAAAAGGGAATGACAAACTTTTTTTTCTTCTTTTTTTTTCTTTTTCATTTTCTCTTTTTTTTTTCTTTTTTTTCTTTTTTTTCTCATTTTTTCTTTTTTTTTTTCTTTTTATTTCTCTTTTTTCTTTTTGAAATAATGAAAATACATCAGCTAGATTCTCCACCTAATATCTCCTCTCAATATGCTCTTAAAAATTTCCATTCCCAACCCCCATTCACATCATTGACATTAAGGCACTTTCACAACTCAAGACATGTGAGGGTAAGGCTAAAAATGTGTGAATAAGGTTAAGGGACAATATATGAGGTGGGAACCAAAGAAAAATTATTTATATATTTATCACACACTTTATTAAAAAGGCTTCAAGTTGGTTTCTAGGGCAATTTCATATCAAGGAAGGATAAGAAGGTCCAAAAATATCAAAAAGGGCCTAGCATCATGTTCAAAGCTTGCAACAACTCATAATGTCCCAAGTGAAACTCATGCAAGTGTGTGTGATACAACTAGTGCATTGAAAACCAAAGTGAAGATCAAAAGAGCTGTGACTATGTGCAACCCCTCAAGAAAAGAATAATAGGCTTAAAAGCTCACCATTAGGGGTATAAGTCTCCATCTAGTCCAAGAATGCTCAATTAACCAATGTTAAACAAAATCTACTCCTAAGCACATAAACTCTTCTCTATGATAGTAAAAAAAAATGCATAAGGTCATAACACACTCAATTTGAACTGAGTTTCCTATTGAAGCTTGAACAAAACTCATTTATCACTCTCTCACTCAATTCCACAATCAACCAAACCAAAAAGAAGGGATGATATGTAAGTACAAATGTGGTAAATTCATGTATTCAAGCTCAACTATGCTCAAAAATTTTGAAATTTTGTAATTTTGGCACAAGAGGTCATCATGCGAACCCTACCCCCCAACTTAAAATTCACATTGTCCTCAATGTGAGAACCATAATGCATATGTGGGTCCGTAGTGTGCAATAGTGAGCATGATGATGCGCATGAAACAATAACCACAAAAGGCACAAATAAGGATAAAGCACAAATTAAACCAAGCATGCGCCCATTATTCAAGCCACTTAAGGCATCACCCAATGCATCCCCCCAACTTAGATTCTACAGCACTCCCAACAACAACAATTATATATGTGAAGTATCAATTGAAAGTGCAAAACTAAATAAATAGGAGAGGAATGATATTACCTCAAGAGCTTCCTTATTTTGAAGAAAAACAAAAGAACTATAGAAACAATATGTTAGAATTAAAAGAAGATAGAAATAAAAGAAAAATAAAACAAGAAGAAAAGAGTTAGTAGAAAGACAAAATAAAAATAAAAGAAAGAAAAGCTAAACTAACAATAAATCAAAAATAAAGAAAGAAAAATCTAATCTACTAATATACAAGGGTTAGCGTAAAAATATACTATCCAACTCCTGATCTTTCCCAAGCGTTACCAAATAGCTTTAGAAATAAAATATTCTCCTCGAGTCTAGGAAGTGCCAAGAATGAGTACGCTCCAAGTGTAGAGAATGCTAGAGGATGTATAACCTTGTAGTGATCTTTAAACCACAAATATAGCCCAAGATTATTTGCATATGTGAACATGGAATGTGGTTGAGTGTTTTCTAGTATCCCCTCGACACCTAAAAAATCAATGCAAACTACTTCTTGGTTTGATATCGTGGAATTAAAATTTTCCTCACTAAAGTGAATAGTTTTCTCTAAAAGATCCTTGAAAAATTCACAATCCACGTAATCTTGGACCATAGATTCTACTAAATCTACTTCTTGTATATCAGGCACCTCTTTTGGTTGTTTGGTAACATGAAAGATATTCGTTTCAAACTCAATGTTACCAAAAGTCATTTTCATGGATCCATTCCTGCAGTTAATTAAAGCATTCGATGTTGCTAAGAATGGACGACCTAAAATGACAGGTGTCTTGTTATCCCAAATAGCAACACTAGAGGGGGGTGAATAGGGTTGCTTAAAAATTTTGCAATAAAAATTTTAACCCTAAAACAAATATGTCAAGATGAATATGAAATGCACCAAAAAAGATTATTTAATATTTGTGAATGAAGAGTGAGTGCTAGTGTTTGTAATAAATATAAAGAGAAGGGAAGAGAAGCAAACACAATCGATTTATAGTGGTTCGGCTTCAATGTTGCCTACGTCCACTCCCCAAGGCCTTCCTTGAGATTTCTCCACTATTCTTTGAAGAGCTTGTTACACACTAGCTTCCCAAGGTGCTAGAAACCTTTCCTAAGTGATTTTATTCCCAAATCACTCACACAAGTCTCTCTCAAAGAAAGTCTCTTGTTTTGGTTCTAACACTTAAACCAAAACCAACAAGAGCTCACCCAACTCTCATAAATTAAAAGGGCTTTAAATTTTCTTTTCTTACAACAACAATGATGAGTTTATAACTCAATCAAATCAAAAAGAAACTCTCACAAGTTGAATATGAAAGATGAAGCACAAATGTGAGAAGAAATCACTCTATGTTTGCAAAGATATGGAATTTCTTGTATCTCTTTGTAAGCACTTCTTTTTTGCCTTGTTCTTCTTCTTGAATCTGAGTTTGAGGCTCTATTTATAGATGAAAATCTCCAAATGGCCGTTACTAAGTGAAAAGACACTTTTGCCCTTGAAAGAAATTGAATTTCCTTGCTTCCAATGCTGTCTTTCAGATTCTGATTTTCTGAGATATATTTGTGACCGTTTTTCACACTCATAACATTCAAATCTGACATTGCCTCAGAGTTAAGACTTTGTAGATATATAAGTCAGCTATCACATGTCAAATTTTGAGTTTCATCCAACGGTTAGATAGTCAGATGGCTTCTGAACCGAGACTAGCTTCTGATAGCTTTTTCTGACATTCTGAATCTGTGTTTCCCGTTTAAGCTTCCGTTTCACCATGATACTTTTAGAATTAGAAGAAACTTAAACTACAAAAGTTGTAGCTTTTTGAGTCTTCTTTTCACACACTAAAATTCAGAATTTTTAAGCTGTATAGTATTAGTTATGTCTCAAAAACTAAGACTAGCTCCAGAATCCAGAATTAAAATCTTTTCTATAATGACTAATATTCCAACTCATGTTTTGACACTTTAACTTCAGATCCACAAAAATCTCCCTTCGTTAAAGTTGTAGATATGGAAGTCTAGTTTACTATATTAAAATTTCACGAAAATTGAACCGTTGGATCTTAAGATATCATCTATATACTAACACATGTCTGATTTCTCTGTTTATCCGAGTTAACCTCTAGTTCAAATATTCATCTTACTTTGATTTCTATTACTCCAAACTTTGAAATTCCTTTATTCCTACATCCAAATTATGTGAAAATATCTAAAAAATAATATCAATCTCTTCCAACTCTATTATCTTGAATCTATCAAATGAATTGTAACATTTCATACAATGTCTATTTGAAAATTAATTGTGAAAATTTAATTCAATTGTTTGTTATCATCAAAGTCAATTATAAAACTAACTTTATAAACCTTGGGCCAACATGTCTGATTAGGTGTAGACAAATTAGTAAGTGGCTGAGTGTCAAGGATGATAAAATCCACAGGAAAGCAGAAATTCTCCACTTTAACTAATACGTCCTCAACTATACCCATGGAACCTTGATGGATCGGTCAGCTAATTGTAAGGTTACTCGCGTGGGTTTCAATTTCCCTAAGCCTAATTGCTCGTATACTGAATAAGGTAGCAAGTTTACACTTGCTCCCAAATCAAGCAATGCTCTTTCTATTCGATGTTCCCTATACAACATGTGATTGTTAGACAACCAAGGTCCTTATATTTCGGGGGTGTCTTGCATTGAAGGATAGCACTTGCTTATTCAGTCATAAACACCTTCTCTTTCAATTTCAATCCCCTTTTTACCATACATAAGTCTTTCAAAAATTTGGCGTATGAGGGAATCTGTTTGATTGCATCGAGTAGAGGTATGTTTATTTTAACTTGCTTGAACACCTCTAATATCTCTGTAGCGTGAGTCTCCTTCATGTTTTGTAACAACCTTTGTGGAAAAGGTGCTTTAGGGATGTACTCTCAAGGTGCTTCTACCACTTCTTCATTCTTATTCACTTTCTCATTCCCTTTATCAACTGGCTTGATGTGATCTTCCTTTTTCTCTGTTTGATGTCCCAATTCGTCCCCTTTTTCTTGGTCTTCCGCTATCCACTTAGGTTCTAACTCTTCCTTAGGTCTGGTTTCTCTGGGGCAAATGGTTTTATCAATAACTTTTCCATTCCTAAGTGTCGTGACAGCTTGCACTTGTTCGCAACTATGGGAAGATCCTTCAGCTTGTTTTACCTGAACTACTGGGTTTGGATGTGGTTGAGCTGGTAGTTGACCTTTTAAAAAAGTGCTCAATGCTTGGGTTATTTGGGTCAACTGACTCTTCATTGCATCCATAGTTGGGTTATGTTGCACCCACAGTTTTGATTGTGTGTTTATGAATTGCTGAAGTGTGTCTTCAGTGGACCTTTTGTTTGGGGGAATATAAGCATTCAGTTGTGGTGCAAAGTTCTGAGATGGTCCAGGATTGTGAAATGAAACTTGAGGAACAGGTGGAAGTGGAGCAAATTGATATTGATATGTGGTTGGTACTCCATCATTCCTCCAAGAAAAATTATTATTCCTTAAAGTTTGATTATACGCATCAGAGTAAGAATTTCCCCCTTGGTTTTGTCCCCTATAAGGTTAACGAAATTGGTTAACAACATGAAAAGATAGTTCATTTTGTTTTTGACTTTGTACAAAGTCTCTAGCAGAAGAGAGATTCGGGCAATCCTCCAATCTGTATGTTTGACTATCACACATAACACAATATACCATTGCCACAAGTTCTTGGATTACTGGTTTTTCCTTTTTAATCTTCAGAGTCTCTATTTCCCTCGTTAAGACTGCTAACTTGGCTCTAAGATCATCTGGCTCACTAAGCTGATACATACCCCTAGTTGATGACACATTGGAGGCTAAAGCATTTTGAGGCCCAGTCGTGTCCCATGTTAGAGCATTCTCTACTAGAAATTCAAAGAATTCATATGCTTCCTTAGGGGTCGTATCATAGAATTGCCCATTACACATAGTTTCTACAAACTGTTTGTGATGTGGCGTAAGTGATCCAAAGAAAATACTTGCTAATCACCAAATTTCAAATCCATGATGAGGGCAAGAATGCAACAGTGTTTTAAACCTTTCCCAACTTTTATAGAATGTCTCTCCCTGATGGATAGCAAAATTCAGGATTTGGTGTTGAATAGTATCAATTCTATTTGGTGGAAAGAATTTCTTTAAGAACTTCGCCTACAACTCATCCCATGTGTGAATGGAATTTGGTTGCAAGAACTCAAACCATCGGGCTGCCTTATCCTTAAGGAATACTAGTTCTAAAGGACGCCCTTGATCTTTTATGGTCACACATATGTTTCTAAATTGAGTGAGATGATCATATGGATTTTCAGAGTCCATACCATGAAAAGTAGGTAAGAGTTGAATCATACCATTTTGAATTGAAAAGCTTCTTGTGGCTCTGGCCATACAATGCATGATTCAGGTGTGTACCTATCAGGTTGCAAAAGATCTCTCATAGATCGTCTCATAACTATATTTTGACTATTTCCTTCTGCCATTTCTACTTCAGGAATGGATGAAGAAGAAGTTTGGAAGTCTCCTAAAAGGTCAGTGGGTTGAACAAGTGGATTATCAAAGCTAGATCTTTGCAATCTACCGTCACCTCCTCGTTCCCAAGCACTCATAAGCTATGAAGGAAGGCTCAAATAATCTATTGCTTTTGAGCAGTAGAGAAACTATTTTTTTTAAACAATAGAAGAATAACTTAGAATTACCCTAGTGAATCAAAACTAAGTTCCCTAGCAATGGTGCCAAAAACTTGACCGCGTCGCAAATATGCAATGAAAATAACCCCCAAGTGTAAGGGCGTGCGGTATAGTTTTACCTGGTGAATTCAGGATCGTCTCCACAGGGAACTCTAAATGAATGACTCTCAAGATTTCTAAATTCTCCTAACTACTGTTCTCTTTTTGGAAACTATGAAAGTAAAAGAAATTTTGATTTTGGAAAGTTTGATTTAAAATATAAACTACTTGACAAGGAATTAAAGTATGAATAAGTAAACTAACTAAGCTGGAAATAAAAGCTCTAGAAAAAGGAAACAACTATATTAAAGAAACAATTAAAAGATTCAAAATAGATTTAACTCAAATAAAATAGTGAATTAACTTAAGGATCTAAACAATATAATTAAAGATCTTGATTCAACCTACAAATCTGGGTGAATACCTTATTCTCTTGTATGGATGTGATTAATTTATCTCAGTTTACAGCTCACTTTTAAGAAAAGTAAACCGGAAAAATTTCGTCGTCAAAGCTTTAATTTCTAAAGCACAGTTTTAAAATCACGTTTAGGATAAATAAAACCAGAAAGATATCATCTTTAAAACATTCTTTGGTCCAGATTTCTTTTCGTTGATTTCAAAATATAAAGAAAGTTTTAATCATGTAACGTTATCAGTGATTTCAAGGAAATATGATCAAGGTTACATGTTTTCAAAGGCTTTAAAGAACAAACGAAGAAGAAAACCAGAAAAATTAAATCTAAATCTATTTAATTTGTCTTCGAAATATTAAGAAAATTATAATCATGCGTAGTAATTAGTGATTTCAAGGAAATATGATCAATTACACAAGTTTTCAAAGGTTTTGAAAACATCTAAAAATTGATTTAGAAGAAAAAAAAAAAAAAAAAACAAGAACCCAAACATACAACTTTTACGTTGCATGCTTGAATTCAATCACATCCAACATTCAAATAAAGATTCACCCATCATTATTGGGTTGAATCAAGAATGAATCTACGCTAGCATGTTAATAGAATAAAAAAATAAAAAGTAAAAGAAGAGATAAAGAAATCAAACTCCATTGATGAATAAAATCTGCAACTTCAATTAACTGCTGCCTAAAACTTCGCTTCAATCTAAATCTTCAATCCAAAATTAAAGAAAACTCTTAAAAAGTAAAGAAAAACTCTCAGAAAACTAAACCCTTAATCGTATGTTCGCCCCCCCTTAGGTTGGATACAAAGTATGTATATATAGGCAACTAAAAAACCCTAAAACTGGACTTCTCGGACTCGCGGCGTCGAGACAGCGTTGGGACGCCAGGGGGTCAAAAGTTATACAAAAGTAGAATTTGTAATAGCACTTTTCAAGTGCAATCAAAATCTTTACTGGTGCAGTGGAAACAGACATGTTCTTTGGATTACCCTTGAGAGTTCGAATGAACTGCTTGACCAGAAAATCTCGATCAGTTCCAGTGTTGCTACAGGTTTCCACAAAGTAAGCAACATGCTGCTTTAGATTTACTTTGTCGTCAAATTATTGGAATTTTAGGGGTTGGTAACCAGCTGGCATCTTCAATTGATTAATCCGATAAGTGTAAGGCTTAGTGTATGTGAGAGAAGATTTTGCAGTTTTCTCGTTCTTATCTTTGAGGGTGCCAAAATAAACTCCTTCAACTGATCAACAAGGACAAAACCATCAGCAGAGATTGACAAACTTTTTGGAGTTTCTTCTTGCTTGCTAGATGATTCAGTCACTTCTTATGGTTTTGGAAGAGAAAGAGTTTGGCTTGGTTCTCCAGTGTTGTTCAGCTTATTCATGATCGCTTCAATTTGTTGATCACATTCTTACACCACCTTGTATAAATTCTTTACAATCTTCGGCAGCGAGTTGACTTGCTTCTCTAACGATGTCACATTCTTCATCATCACATTCATAGCTATCAAGCTTGTTGTTCAGCTTATTCATGATCGTTTCAATTTGGTGATCATGTTCTTACACCACCTTGTATAAGTTCTCCATAATATTCGACAATGAGTTGACTCATTCCTCTAACGATGTCACATTCGTCATCATCACATTCATAGCTGTTGAGCTTTAAGAACTAGCAAAATCATCATGCAACTTGCACTTTAATTAAGGAATTTCTAAAGGAGAGTTGGATTCAGAATTGCTTGAATCATTAATATCCTTTTGGCTAGATTGGAGCTTGACACTTGAATTAGATCCTTGAGACATGGAAGGATGTGACAGAGCCTTCTCCAAAATTACAAAAACATCTTTTTTTGATTTTGCAGCAGTAGCAGCATCTTTTTTACCCCTTGGAAAACTTGATGATGTAGATGTTATCTTCAACAAACATGAATTGAAAATAAGTGCTGATTTCGGTAGTAGTGAGGCTTGCTTCAATGCTTTAGCCGTGGCTTTTGCCTTACTTTGTGTGACCAGGCCAGTGCTTTGTGCAATAAACCTTGAGCTAGTGTTGCTGGCGATAGATTTGGAGCCTTCGACTTTCAAATTTGGAACTGTCGAATGGTTATTCTTAGGAACCCTTAAGAGCTTGGTTGATTTAGTTTGATAAAGAAAGGAGATGAGAGGCAGATATGGTCCCACTGAGCATGCCAGAAATTTATACACACAAATTTCGTGTTTGGAATAAACACATAAAATTGTAAGAACAAATTAATTTTATTGATGGAAAAATGGGTTACAATCGCTGAGAAATAATCCTCTGATTCTTCTCTTCAAAACGTTAATATGAAAGTTTGAAGCTTGATCTTGTAACAACACTTAACTATTCTTGGTGCTTGAGAGTCTGTGGGGCTTTTCGTAGCTTGATCGAGCAGAGTTTCTTTATGTACAAAAGAATGTCTCTCTGTGCTTAGTAGTGACCCCTCTTTATAGATGTGGAGAAGAGAGTCACAATAGAACTTAACTTTTTCAAAATAATTATCTCGTTATTTTATTTATTAAATAAGAGATAATATCAAAGAATTAAGATAGCATTATACTTCTTATATAATTATCTCTTTATTTTTTTAAGAGATAAAAATTATGAAATAATAATTATCTTTAGAGTAGGCCTTGTTAACAAGTGGCTCAATTTGATTGGTCAAGTCTCGTCATCTTTAGGTTGCATCATTTTTACATGTGGCATCTTATGATTCATCCACATGTCCAGCTTTCTTGAAATCCTACTTAAGACATGTGGCAAGATTTAATTTATCAAATTAATTGGGGTTTTGCCTGACATTTGGCAATATTTAATTAGTCAAAATTTGCGTGTCTACACCCATTCCTTCCAAATGGACTAAGATTGATAGTACACCTAGGCTTTGATACTATCTGTTGGGTGGTTTCAGGCCTCTCTTATTCCCAAAAGCTAGCTTGTAACGTGAGACTTTCTCTCATACTTATATACTGACCACTAGACCCTTCTACAATTGATGTGGGAACTCCAATAATTTTCTCCTTCACACATCGAGTCTTGGGTCTCCTTTAACAACCAATATGAAAACGTCAATGATGCGTTGACTCGCATCATCAATAACGCAACGTGCCATGCGAGTGGTATTGGCGAGGGTTCTTGTTGGGTGTGTCTTGGCCTGTGGGAATGTGAAGTTGGGTAGTGGCCTTGCGCCTTGCATGCTACACTTTGGGTGTAGATGATTGATATGTTTAGATGCTTGGCAAAAGGTTTGGGGCATAACACCTTGTCCTATATCACTAGACTAACGTTAGGTGTATGGCTTATTTAGCGTGCACGCGAGTTGCTCGTTTAATTTGTGTCGTCCATCGGCATGAAAGTATCCTTATGCTCAGATTAAGCAACAAGCTTCTGTATATGTTGGGCGTGTGGAGCTTGACTCGTGGAGCTTGAGTCATGGAGTTTGGGTGAATCCTCTTAAGTGAGATTCGCTTGGATCCTGGTTTAGCGTACTTCAATTGTCTTAGTGCTTAGGTAAACGAGACTGACCTTGAAACCTAGTCACCTCACGAGCATTTGTTTTCCGCTACATGTTCTATGAAGGTGCCAAAATGAGTTGTCATATGCTTTCAATCGACCCGTTCCTAGCACTATGTAATGTAGCTTATGAACTAAAAATGGTTGTAATATGCCATAAATTAGTCAGCCCGTAACAATTAATATGTAATGTAGCTTATGAAAGAATTTGACACCCCGTCAAAAAAAAAAAAAAAAGACAAAAAACCTTAAATTAAGTAACTACTTTATCGCTAGAAATATGATTTGCATGGAAAAAATTTCAATGCATCTGAGTGTTGCAACCAGGAAAGCAACTAGAAAGACATATATTTGTTTTTCAGCAAGAATACAAATAACTTTTATTTTTCAAAATAGTTGCGAAGTTATTTTTTCATAAATTCAAAACGAAATATTAATAGAATAATAACTTTAATATTTTTACTAAAATTAAAATACAACAAAATGCATAAAAACTATAATGCAATGTATGGAACTACTGAGTTCGTTAATTATTTTATTATTGCTCTTTGATGTATTTTGTTGGGTTTAACAAATACTTTCAAACATTTTTAGATATTTTAATATTTTTATTTGCTCTTGAAATGTTTTCGAAATGCCTTTTTTTTCCAATACTAATCGAAACACCCTACAGAAATAAAATTTTTAATTCTTATTTTTTGGTGATAAATACTTCGTAAACAGTGACAATTTTAGATAACTTCAACACAAATTAATGAAATATTATGGCTCAAATAAAGTTACCACACCAACTCACTCGCTGAATGGTTGTGGCTCGTCTTACAAAGGAATGTAGCTATGAAATGAAATTGAAATTTAAAAACTTTGGAAAAAAATGTGATTATCGAAGATTAATTAAGTTAGATAGAAGGTGATCCAAAATATGAAACAATTAGGAAACCAAGAGAGATATAGAGACTAGAGAGGCATGAATGGGAGAGGGAATTTTTAGGCGCTAAGTCAAAATTCTAGGAATGTATATATATAGCACTTTAGAATTAAGAAAATAATGTAATTGTTTGATTTCAAACAATGACCTATATTCTTTAATTAGCATGGTGGGTGAGTAGTCGAGGAAAATGAGAAAGAATATTGGTATGGCATAGGGATTTCTTTTTTTTTTTTTTTAGGATGCCGTGGGAGTTCACTAATTCTGAAAATTATAATTGCATTTATATATTTGTTTATAGGCTTTTGTGAAATTTTTACTTCCCAAAGGTCACCAGTTTGAGTCTCCTCAAGACTTACTTAATCGTTAATTTAAGAATTTCAGGAATTAGTCAAGATGCGCGTAAATTAGTCCGAACACCTGAGTTATAAAAAAAAATAAATAAACAAATACAGACGGTAATTATCTTGTTTCTATTTCATGAAACTGAATAGGAGTAAAATTAAAATCACATTTTAAACAAAATATTAAATAGAGTTAGAAAAAGCTAATTAATCAAAATATACAAAAGAAAGAGTATATAGGACATCAATGTAGATGGTTCCAAATTGCCTATGGTATTTTGGATTTTTTTAGGACATTATAGAGTGCCTTAGAGAATGTTCCAGAATTTTATAGTTTATTGCAGGATTCTCTCAAATTATCATAGAACCTATAATGGAATTTTCTAGAGGATGCCATGAGGATTCTAAAACATTGTACCAAATTTTATAAAAAGTTATAGAGTATTTGTAGAATATTGGGGAGGATCCATTAAAAGTTTGACACGTGTAAATATCTATATATGTTTTAGTCAAGGATTCTAGATGCACAATCCCTATTATTAAATCAAATCAATCTACACTGCAAATTGAAGATGTAAATGAGTATAAATAAGTGAGTTAAGTCTTATCTAGAAATCAACTGTAGGAACCCAAATATGAGTGCTAGCGAAGCGTTGGTCCAAACTTTTTTGTGTGGTTCTTTTTTTTTTCCCCTTTTTTCTCCTAGCTTTGTGCTAGTACATTAAAATTAGTTATATTAATATTATCAAATATGTTGAAAATAAAAAAAAATAAATTAGGATTAAATAATTAAAAATATAACTAAAGTTCCAACTAGCTTGTTTTGGGATGAAGTGGGCTGGTTTAATATTTAGATCTGTAGATATAGTTTTGTGATAATTGTTAGAGATGCAGGTTAAGGATTGGTTCCAGCATTGTTTGGCCACATTCATGTGGGTCAAATCGACCCTACGTATTAACACATAGATTACTCAAACACAAAGTTTTTCATGCCCACCCAAATAAAAGCACGTGATTTCATGTTTAATTTTTAGATGCTGATTTAGCGTCGTATCATCCATTAAAAGGAAATTGTTGTACACTTTATCAGAGATGCGTGAGCTAACCAATTCTTAGAGCCATGGCATGATTTGCATGATATGAGACGGGATGGTCATGCCTCATGAATGTCCATGTTTTCTAGTTCATCAAATGTTGTGATTACCTAAATTTTGAATCATTGTAATTTTATAAATTTGGATAGGTGTATAATAAAAAAGAAGATAAATAAAAATTTATTTGGGTTGGATTTGACAATTTTGGGTCTAATAATATATGTGAAATGAAACTAGGGTAAGAGAATGTGGCCCAAAATGTTCAAACTATAAAAATGGGCTAAGGGAGTATTAGGCTGGGTAATAAATAATAAAATTTTACGCGTTTATAAAACTCTCTATAGATACTTTAGTCTTTTTTGAGTAGTTATTTTTAGGTTAGAGTATAAAAAATATTCTTGTAGTTTATACTTGATGTTACTTTAATCTCTTAAATTTCAACTGTAACAGTCAAATTTCTATAGTTTGGATCGAGTAGCAATTGAGTTTTTTTGTCAACAATTGTTTATACATAGCCGTTAGAGTGAGAGTAAAATTATCATTTTGGTTTCATCTTCACCAACACCCAATTATATTCATCTTCCCTTCCTTCCTAAGAATGCATTACCTTTATTTTTTGAATGTATTTGTGTATGAAATCAAAAATAGGGGCTACTATAATCAGAAGCCTCTGCAATTGTATTCATTTTCACATCCTCAATGATACTTAACATATCTTCCTCCATTCTAGCCCTAAAGAAGAATAGAAACTAATACTTTGGTTATTAGAAATCAAATGACAAAAGGAAGAAAACAAATTGATCAATAAAGAATAGAATTAATCTGTGTAATAAATAGACATAATTGACTTGTGTTTTTGTTATGAAAGTAACTAAAAAATAAACAAAATCAAAAGAAGTAATAGATGAGATGAATATACATATAGAAAAGTAATTACAATGTATCAGGGCAACAATATAAAAAAAAAAAGTGTAGGAGACCTATAAACACTATGCAACATTGGATTGGAAGCAGGACCACCAATGGTTTTTAAACATGATTCTGCCAAAAAAATATTCTAGGAGAAACTTTGGAAGCAAATTTTCAATCAGAGATTGTGTGTATCTATGTTAACTCATTACTGAATAAGTTGGCAGTGCATCATGTATAAATGGGCCTTTCTAGTCAAAAGGTGCCTATTGGTTAAGCAATGCATTATTATCTTAATTACAAAAATTGAAGCTGATAGTGTATCCAAATCATATCATAGGTGTTAAAGCATAACTACTAATACATGTGAAAGTTGTATAATATATGTGAATATATATAGAGAGAAGGCAAAGGCAATATGAATATAATTGGGTGCTAGGGAAGATGAACTCAAAATGAAAATTTTTTCCCTAACTTTAACAGCTGTGTATAAAGAGTTACTGACAGAAGGACCAAACTGCTACTTGACCAAAATTGTAGTGATTTGATTGTTATAATTGAAATGAAGGGGTCTAAAATGGCACCAAATGCAAACGATAGAGGTAGTTTTGGACATTACCTTGATTTTTATTTTTTTTTACAGGTTATTTTTACAGTTTTCCATGTAAGTTGTTTTAAAATTTTTCATTCGTCACGCCTTACTTCTCGTAATCTGAGTGAGTGTTAATGACATGTAATCACATACAAACATTCACTAAACTTTAGTCAGAGCTATATAACCACCCTGGAGCGTACATCCAAAGTATATACGTAATAAAATATTAATAGCATGGCCATGGTCATCACTCAGCAATAGTGCTCCAAATTACAATATGAGTTTAACTATGCCATTACAAATCTAAATCAATATACATGTACAACTCACCACTCTATCAAGTGCAACAAATATATATTTAACTAATCTCAAATGAAATAAAAGGACAATATGAAACTCTAAATCCAACTCTCCACTGGTCGGTCCATCTTAATCTTGCAACCACAATTACAGGGGCCGATGAACACTAGTCCACGTGTGCTCACTTTAACACATAGGCATATGATACATATTCTAGCATGCTACTAACATGAACATACAATATGGTAATGCATATCACTCACAACATGCCATTTCATGTTCTATCATGTCACCATCTAATGTAAAATATATTCACCAACAATCCACTTATGACCCAGAGTATTAAGCCACATAATGACTTATTAGATGGCTATCATGTAACAAGTAATAATCTCAACTGATAACAATTCAAGCATCACCTTGCCAGATTATTAAAGGTATCGAATATCATTGCCTATCAAATAAGGATAATAATTCAATCATCATTATGCAATATCACCGTATTATTATTGTTAACATTATCTTATAATTAGTTGAGTATCCATTATTTGATGCCCATTAAATTCTAACCTCAATCATTCATATTAATTTTATAAACTGTTATGTCTCATTTTCCAAAACTTAAGTTTTAACAATCATCACATTGCTTGCCAAATCATATTATTGTAATATCGATATCTCTTCTCTATTCTCCACATTAATTCTTACAAGGTTATCAAAAAGTTCTCATACTTTTATAGATTACTTACTAGATCAACATAGCTATTTGTCAGTTTTTTTTTTTTTTTTTAGGTAAGTGTATTTGGATTAGTTGGGAAATATTTACATCATCTTAGGGACATACCCTCGTGTATAAACTAATTACAAAAAGGGATTCCCTAGGAGGGACAAAGATTAGTGTTTTCCCTTGTGTGTTTAATGATAGGAAGCTAAGAAGCTTTTAATCTAATCTCATGCTTGATATTGTTGATGATGCTGGTGGTGGAGGATGAGAGGCCTTTGAATATTCTTGCATTATGCTCTTGCCATAAGTGGTACACTAAGACTGCCCAAGCAAGCATACATATAGTACTCTTGGAGCCTTTCCCTTTAAATTTGTTAGCTGCCCATATGATTTCTTCTTGCTATAGTTGGGCTAATTTAATAATTGAGCACATTTGTAAGATGGAACTTTGTACCTCAGCTGAAAAAGGGCATGCAAAGTATAAATGTTCCAAACTCTCTGAGTAGCTTCCACAAAAGACACAAACCAAGTTTGCATCCATCCCCCAAGCAATGAGCTTGTCTTTAGTGGATAATATTCCTTTTATGGCAATCCATAGTATGAAGTTATGCCTTATAATATGGTAAAGGAACCAAAGGAGTTTATACCATATCACTTGTTGCACTGGCCTCTAAAGTGCATTCCAAGTAGCTGCAGCATTATAGACTCCATCTTTTGAAGGAAGCCATATAAACTGATCTTGAAGGTGCGGTTATGGAGTATATTTTGGAGGAAACTCAAGGACTATTTCTCTAAGCTCCCAAGTGATTGGAGATAGCCATTTCCATTACCTATTTTGAATGATGCTCGAAACCTTAGCCCCTTTAGATAAACCAAAATCATAGGCTATTCTTGGGGAGTATTTTGGAATCAATAGCCCTTTAGGATGCCAATTTGAGTACCAAAGAGAGATAGAATCACCATTGCCTACTTTGTATTCAAAAAGTTGTATAGCTTGCTCCCAAAGTTTAAGAAGTTTTTGCCAAGTCCATGAACAATCAGAAGGGATTTTGATTTCCCAAAAGCATTTGTTCATTAAGAGATTTATCAGTTTTCTAAATCACTTTAGGTAACTAATTCTCAATAACTTATCTCCATATTTCTTTAAACCATAACACTATTACAAACATGCTACTCAAATACCGATGACTGAGATCCCTAAACATATTTCCAAATAACTTTCTCAAATTTTCTTCCACAACAAGAATCAATCATTATAAGTTTAGTTGTGTTAAACCCATTTCCACATATAATCATTCACACCTATACCAACAACCATGCACACACACCCACATAAGGATGAAATACACCCATGTCACCCTTTTTATAAGTCTAGACTCAATGGTAGTGATGCACCCACACACACACACACCCATACCTACATCACCTTTTTTATAAGTCTCCACTCAAGGGTAGAAATGTCCCCACGCGTCATGTTGTAGGCTGTTAACCTATTGGCATGAAGATTAAATCTTGCACAGATTTAAGGATTTTCAACCTAAGGGTATTCTCTGTACCCTTCCTATTTTTTACCACATTTCATCACACACACATCAAAACACATCACCCACACACACAACTATTAGACAACACTATATTCATTAATACATTTACCATTTCACTTTTTAAGAGCCCTGTCATCATCCAACCATCATTTTATGTCCTATCATATTTAAGCAATCTAAGATCATATCAATAAATTTTCATATCCCCATCTAGTTAATATTCCTATTTTTAAGAATCATTATATTTATTTTTTTACACACATCATATGCATTTCCCAATACTCTACCACGCTTTCTGATACCAATTTTCTTATTACACTTTATATTATTATCAAGACAACTAACTCAATTAATATATCAATCTGACTCACCCAACACGTTAGATACTAATCACACATAGAATGTCTTTCTGTTGCATGCCAGGTTTTCACTTGCATCATAAAATAGCAAGCTAACCCAATTTCTCATTATTATTCGCAACATCCATTTCTCACATCTAACAAATTTATTTAGTCACTCAAGTTTTATTAAATCAAAACCCATCTCATGTATTTTATCTTGCAACTAAGCTCAAGTCATGATCCAAATTCATTAATTAGCTTATAATTTTCCACATATAATTTCTATTGAATAAGCAAATCTCATCCATCACATTAGAGAATGAAAGATAAGTACATCGGGTTTGTACAGTCTAGTAAATACCTCTTACCCTACCAAGAAGGTTATGACTATTCACACACATATCCATATCATTTAAACCAAGCCAATCATATTATTTGCATCATAGTATAAAAGATAATTAAATCAACTTCTATAATCAAATACTACTATTAGTAATTATCATAACGTCTTGTTTCCTTTTAAATTTGCAAACTATTAAAGAACATATACTTCATATGCAAATAGATCATTACACCACAATTTTTTAATCATAAAAGGTTGACATAGTCTCAATCACCTCACATCTTCACTTAATTTTACTATATTAATTCTTATTCGCATATCTTCTCTTAGAGCTCATAATCATTTCTTTTGTAAATTTTATTTACTTAAATTATTAACATTTCAAAAGTCTAGACATTTCATCTTAATCACTTATCTTAAAGTAAATAATTTAGATCAATGATATTATATTTTTTGCAAGAACATTTTTCTCCTTTTAATTTGTTTAGGTATAGAATTACTGATGCATTACATGGATAAGCAAATGAGGCACATAAACTAATCCCATAATCACAACATCGTTCTCATTTCATTTAACTTAGTTGTCATCATCTCAAAGGTACTTTTTCTTTTCATAACTAGGCAACAATAACAATCACTAATCACCATTTCATCTCTTCCCTCTTTCGTTATTTGGTTTATTTCATAGTAACCATCATACCAGTCTATTACTAATCAATCATCATATCAAAATGTCATAATAACTACAATAAGTTATATCAACAACAAATTATTTGAACTTTCCCTTCATCAAATGTAAAATTCATATTAGTCAACTTATCTAATCCTTATTGAAAAAGTTAAAACAATCTGATTTATTATTAAATCCATATTTAGATTATGTCCAAGGTGTGGGCATTAATACATTCTTATAACTAAAAAATGGCCAATCACAGGTTTGGGACGAAGGACGGGTGCTCTAGGTCTCTAGGGTGTGTGCTCGGCCCCCTTCACAAGTGGGCACCCGAGGTTTTTGACAGTATGTCCTTGATGGTGCTTTGTTTTCTAGTTTTGACAATTCTAAACGTTTAAATCCGAATTCGTTCAAAACATGATTAATCGACTGAAGTTCTTTTTCCAAATGGCATCTACAAGCCTTTAGCATCAAATGAAACCATCGATTTAAGATTTCATTAAACATTAATCTAGTTATGAACTTTCATACATCTTTCTTCCTCTAGATGTATATATACGATATATATTCATATATAACTTGTACCTTCTTTCTCGAATTGCTTTTAAAACTTCCAATAGACATGAAAATGACATTCAAACAATTCCTACATATCATATATGTGAGTAATAAGCACTTAAACCCTACCTCAGCGAAGAAACAAGTAGAAACCGAATATTGTAACTTTGCTGATGAAACCCAGAAAGCTTCGTAAGCCCCGTTCACTCAAACTGTTGATCCTAATATCAAAATATTTATACCGTTATGATCAAAACGAGTCTAATATTCATCACTGTAAGTTTAATTTGAAAATGTCTAACGTTTGACATATTTACTAAAGTGGCTTGCTCATCGACTCTCGGCTCTTTCTCTTCTCATATAACCAACGTTATACATAATATATATATATATACATATATATAAATGTGGTTGCTTTGGGATGTAGCTTGCCACCCCTCCCTCCTTTCTCTATTTCTCTTTTCATAGGCCTACAACCGAAATGACCTGGGAGCAGCATGATAGAAAAAGAAACTAATCAACTAGTAGCTAACGTAACCACTGGCTGGGCACCCGACCCTCTACAATTTTTAAAAATTGTAACTTAATTTTTATAAAAAAATATTCAAAAACATATAAGAAGGGTGAGAGAGTGTGTTTTCATGTGAAATAATTGAAAAATAGCCAAAGTTGAAAAGGAAAAAAAAAATGTGGTAATCTTGGCCATTGAACAAATTGAAAATATCCCAAATTTAAGTTCTTAAACTCCCTTATTATAGAGATAACATCATACAATTCATCTATTTGGTAATTAAATAATCCAACTTATTTTGGTTTTGCTTTTAAGTTAACAAAAATTAATTAAATTTGTGTTTGGGTTCCAAACCCAATGTCAACTTATTTGAAATACTTAATCACATTTTCTTGGCATACCTAGACATTCTTGCCATGCCTCGGTTTAAACTCAAGTGTGAAATGGTATGGTTAATGGGACTAACTATAATTAAAGAAAGCCAGTTCTAGTTCGAATCAGGAAAAAGGCACAACTATATGTCAAAGGTCAATGCCAAGGTAAATTTATTCTAATAATATAACAAATCCATTAAGAAACTACCATACTTCACTTTAACCCGTTTAGAATAAATACAATTTTGTATCAATATAGTAATAGTTAAAATAACAAACCACAACTAAACAATTTAAACATAACTACAACAAACTTGACACAATGCAAAAACTAAGTACTAATCAAAATAATGATTAATCCGATTTAGTGGGCCAAAAAATGATAAATTGGGTATCCTTTCTACCTTAATAATAGTCCATCAATATAAGTATAAGTAAGCTACTAAACCCAGTAATAAAAATCTCCTAGGTGCCTACATGTCGTGTACATGCTATTCATGAAAGTGAGAAACATCTAAGATATACAACAGAAGCATATAAATAACATAATTAATAATAACCAAGGACATAATAAACTTAAGTTATTTATCATGATATAAAATGTTCAAATAAATCGGGATACAATTTGCTAATCAAGATGCGAATATATCCTAATTTTTATACCAATAAAAAATATCTAGGCAAACAAATCCGTAAGTCAACATAATCCAATCTAGGTATTCCTATTCTTCCATTACCCCTAGCATATGGGAGTTAGCATCTTTCAGCATAAATTATATGTTTGCCACAATCACTGAAACCTATTTTGGTTATCACCATGGATATGCCACATCCAAAATTGGCATGATTGGCTAAGTGACAAACAAAGTCTTCCACCCCAAGTACTATGGTACCTTCTTAATATGTTACCATCTCTATATTTTATTGCAATATTAATATTTTTAGACCCAAAGCCAAGTTTTTGTTTTCCTATTCTTCATATGTTATTCCAATTATTTCAAATCTAATTATGAAAATATCCTCTCAATTTAGCATGATTCCCAATTATACATCTTTCACGACAAATTTGCATGCGGATAGGTATAGAGCCTAGAAACGCGAATTAAATCATAAAGTTTGATGTGGACCTTGACAAAGCTAATTTTTGGGTGTTCTAAAGATAATAGGTCATGATATGTAACACTTAGACTCACCACCTGATACTTTTAGAAGGGGGTGTAGAGAAACCCAATGATTGTACGGCAAAACGTACAACTATAGCTTCTAATTGGGTATTGTTAAGTAATTTTATGATAGCAAAAGAAAGGAAATGTGTTTTTCTTGATTAAGAGGTTTTTGAATGATTTTGTAGGTATTGGAGTTAATTTGACAAGAAAATGATCGAATAAGGAATCAAAGTATTGAGGTTGTTCAGTCACTTGTCCAAACAGACCTCTGTCTGCACACAGGTCCGAAAAACGAAAGGGTGATGGAGAACTTTACAAAATAATTGACTAAGTACTAGAATAGGTCTGGACGCCTGTCTGAATAGGAGTTTGTGCCAATATCTATTCAAATAATAGAGAAGCTAAGAGGAAAATGGATGCAAAAATAGTCTAAGTATGGATTTCCTATCTAGACCCTTGTCTGGACAGACTTGTGTTCGCACCATGAAAATTTCTAAGTACTGGAATCAAGTCCAAACCCCTATCTAGACCAGCATCTATTGGAACTAGTGTGCACATCACAAAATGATTCTAAGATTCAGGGATAAAAAGAAAATTTCTAAGTGTCATGAAAGCTGTCTACACCTTTATCTGGACAGTGAGGGTGTTCGGACCCCAATCCAAACCGTCCTGTGTTTTCTAGAATTTTGTAATTCATTGGTTATTTCGAATGGCAACTTTGTCTGGAATATATATACTATAAATACTGAGAATAAGAGATTTCAGGTAGCTATGCCATTATGTACATTTCAGTTTGGTTAGTTTTCATTTTAGAGAGATAAAGTAGATCTAGATTGAGTTTGAAGCCATTTCAATTCAGATTTTCAGTTTCTCAATTCAAATTTCTTGCAATTCTTTCAATTTCAATATAATGATGCAATTCAATTCAAGCATGAGTAACTTCTTCTTTTGGATTCAAATCAAAGCTAGTCATTGAATTACATGGATCATGAAGGTAAACATGAGCTTCAATTCTCTCTTTCTACACTTCAAGGTTTAATTGATGATTGAATTAATTTCTTAATCCCTAGAATTTCTTTATAGTTCATTACTTGATTTAGTTTGGATCCAATACCTTTATTACATTGATTTAATCCAAAATCAAAACCAATCACAATTTCAGATCAAAGATTGATTTCTATAATTCTTTGTGAGTTGATTTCCACTTAAGATTTTCCAAATAAATTTGTTCATCGATTTTCTCTCAAGGCTCTCTTTGGACATGATCCGGCACTTACTATTTATTATCCTTCAATTAACACCTACACTTTTGGTTTGAGCCAACATTGAATATACATTAAATTTGAGAGCAAGCAAGAAATTTGATTTTCTTATCTAAAACTTAGTTTTATTAATTTTCTTAAAAATGATAAATGGCCATTTTAGTGGCTTCATACTGATATAAACAATAAAAAATTATGGGTTCAGAAGTACAACTCTGCATGGGGAATGTGTTGGGCACCTTGCACTCTTGGATACCTAAAGATGTCCAGAATCCTTTTTAATCTTTGTAGTAGAATCTCATGATCAATCTCTAATATACAGTAGTCATCAACAAAATGGCCCCTAAAAGGTATGATGCAAATAATGCATGCAAAGAGTGTAGTGGCCAAGCCTCATCAAGCTGCCTATGTTATCTCACTAAGAATTAGGCTAATCGTAGTTCATATGTACAATTGTACCTAGAATATCTACCTAGATGACATTATGTTCCCTAGAAGGTTTTACTTGCTCACTAAATGCAAAATGCAAATTAAAGTCTAATCTTGAATGAATTGGCTTAAGGAGGCAACAGTGGGGATCTACTTAGAAATGAAATAAGTGCTCAATTAGGAATGTATAAGCTTGAATTCTACCGAAGAGGTAGATGTGCTCCACTTGAGTAAAATGAGTATGTTTAGGGTAAGAATGAAACTAAATGACCTTTATGATGTATGCAAATGCAAATGATGTAATTTGGGGTCTTAGTGACCGAACTCGAGTAATATGCTCAAGTTACCTACATACCTTAGAAAGAGATTAGGTTTACATAGTTAGAATCTATTAACCCAACCTCTATAAATGCAAGCAATATGCACTGAAAATATGGGATAATTTGTATTTATGCAATGCCAAGCTACCACATATAGCAACCTAGCGTTAGTCATCATTATCGACCTTACTAGGTTGTTCAAGGGTATATGTATAAAAATACTTAAGAAATGGTAGGCAATTGGGCACTTACGCCAATTAGGGTTTTGGCATGTAGTTAGACACTTACGCCAATTAGGGTAAAGGTAGATACTTATGCCTTCAATGGTTTTAGACTAACAATTAGGCACTTGCAACATTACAAGTGTGGCCTTTAGGGACAAAGCTAATATTTTGAGTCTAGGAGAGCCAAAAAAATTTTAATTGATATTATAAATTATATAGAGTAAATAAAAAATAGATTAATATATTTGAATAGATGATACTATTAGTTGACCTTCTAATTTTTAGATTGTGTATAACAATTAATGTAGTATCTAATGTGCCCATTTAATGCCCTGGTGATTGAAGAGTCTTTTATTATTCAATGTCTTGGTATTTGAGAAGTCTTTTATTATTCAATGTCTTTGTATTTAAAATGTCTTTTATTATTATTATGCTTTTATGAGTTGTGCCTTAACCCTTGGGAAGTAGGCTGACTATTAATGTTAGACTTTTGGAAAGATGTATTAGAGTTAATGCTCAAGCTAGGGAAGATGTACTAAAGTCAATGCTCAAGCTAGAATAAATATAAGGTGGAAGATGTAGAGGAGCAATTCAAGTAGAATTTGCCGTCTGATAATACAAGTACTTGGTTGAGCATTACTCCTTTTGATTCTCTTGCATCTTGTTGTGTTCTTTGTTCTTCAAGAATTCCATCCCTTATCCTTCCACCCTTATCATTTGGTATCAGAGCTAGTTATTATGCTCTCGGAATTTTCTTCAATTACTTTCTCATGTTGGCACGAGAAGATAGAGGAAGATGTGGTAACTGGATAAAAGGTTTATGTGATGAAAGAGATGCAGAACTCCAGGCATTTCAAAGATAAGTAAAGCAACTTACTTTGCATTTTAAACACTAAAAAGCTCATAGTGAGCAAGGTGTTTCAAGTCATGGATATTCTAGTAATGAATCTAATTTAAATCCATTTGCTAATTATGGTGAGCCATTACCAAGGATGTTGCATTATAATTTTGACACTTCGAAGATTGATTTAGAGGAGTCTATCACCTTCAACCCAAAGAGTTTCTTGAATGGCTTAGTTCTATTAAGAAATTCTTTGATTATAAGGAGACACCGGAAAACCAACGCATCAAGCTTGTGGCTACAACACTTCGTGGCTATGCTTCAACATGGTGGGAAAAAGTACCAGAAATAAGACTTTGCAAAGGGAAGCCTAAGATTTTCTTCTTAGGAGAAAATGAAGACAAGGCTTGAAGAGAAATTCCTTCTAGTGGATTTTGCTTAAATGGCCTTTTCTCAATTCAACAACACTCACCAAGATTCTAAAAGTATACTCGACTATACTAAATAATTTTACAAACTCATGGCTCATAATGATATCCAAGAAATTGAAGAACAGCTCATTGTTAGATATGTTGGTGGTCTAAGAATGGCCATTAGAGATAAAGTTGAAATGCACCGATTATTCAAGTTAAAAGATGCTTACCAACTAGCATTGAAAGGGGAGGCAAAGCTTGCTCGAAGGGGTGCCAAGAAATTTATGGGCATATGAAGGTGGTCTTCTCTTGGTCCTCAAGTGCTATCTCAACCTAATTGTACCCCAAGTACCCATCAAGAAAGCAACAAAAAGACTTTCCCGCTACTCTCTCGAGCACTTAATCTAGGAATAGAAGGGAAAAATAGTTCGTCCAGGTCACAGCATTCAAGCACCCATAATTAATACACATATGCCACCCAGTTTGGGTATGCTAAGGCAATAACTCTCCTTTCTCATTCTCTACAACAATGACACTAGACTTTTTAGGAACCACTTGGGTGGGACTCACCCACTTAAATCAGAGATGGGGTAAATGATACCCGCATTGAACAATTTAAGCATTTTCCCTTTCATAACCTCTTTCATATATGTTACATTTGGCTCGTAGGTTTGGCATCATTCTTAAGGTATATATAATGGGAACACAGTAAGAAACTAATACCTCGAAGATCTACCATAGTCCAACCTAAGGCCTGACGATGGGCCCTCAAAATTGCCAATAATCTTTCTTCTTGAGCTCTCTCCAACTTAGAAGACACAACTACTGGGAATGAGTCACCTTCCCTTAGGAATGCATACTTAGGTTTACTTGGTAAAAGTTTCTTAGAAGGACAAGGGAGACATTCAACCGATGCCTTGGGTTTAATCAAGAATGGCTCTAAAGACTCAAAAACTGGTACCTAGCTACTAGTAGCCATGACTTCTTCCCCTGTACTCACAAACTCCTCACTATCCACAAAGCTTGCTCCATCAAGAGCCTCACACCTCTCACTTCTCACTAAAGCTTTTTCTAAGGCATCAAAGAAGGTCTTTTCAAAGTATTGCTCTCTCAAAGCATGAATCACATCTACCTCTCAAATATCCTCAAACTTTCCCATTTGCTTCCCCACCCAAAAGATGTTCATCTCCATGGTCATATTTCCAAAAGAGAGTTTTATGTCCCCACTCCTACAATTGAAAACTACATTTGATGTAGCAAGGAAGGGTCAACTAAGAATGACCAAAACAAATTGGGTACGATTTGGAATAGATTAGGTGTCTAATACAATGAAGTCAGCTGGAAACTAAAACTTGTCTACTTGGACTAACAAATCCTCCACTATGCCCTTTAGCATTTTGATCAAATGGTCAGCCAATTACAATGTTACTCTAGTGGATTTCAACTCACCTAAGCCTAATTGTTGATAGACAGTGTAAGGCAACAGGTTGCCACTAGCACCTAGGTCAAGTAGAGCTTTGTCAATGATGTGGTCCCCTATTATACATGAAATTGTTGGACACCCAGGATTTTCATATTTAAGAGCCGTATCACGCTAGATTATGGTATACACTTGTTCAGTAAAAAAAGCTTTCTCCTTTACATTGAGCTTTCTCTTTATGGTGCACATATCCTTAAGGAATTTAACATAAAAGGGATTTCGCTTGATAGCTTCAAGTGATGGGATGTTAATTCTCATTGGTTCAAAAATCTCCTAAATTTTGGAGTTCAACATCTCATTCTTGCCCTCTGCTAATCTTTGGGGGAAAGGTGGTTTAGGCATGCGCTCAATGGTTTGGTCTATTTGCCTACCCAAAGTTCCCAAATTGGTTTCCTCCTTATTCTTTTACTCTTTTCCCTTATTCTTATTCTCAACCTCAAGATTCTGTTTGCCATGATTACTATTCTTTTCCTCTTGTTTCCTTTTGTTTCTCTTTCATTTCTCCCTCACTCTCCTTTTCAATCTCCGCACTACCCCTAGATCCTAATTTATTGCTAAATGCATTGACCCTTGGATCGATAGGCTTTTGGATGATTTTGCCACTACTCAAAGTGTTGACAACCTAAATTTGCTCACATGGGGTAGTACCTAAGGTTGATGACTCACTCATGTTCCCCTAGACTTTCGGGTTAGGAAAAGTTTATGCAGGGAGTTTGTCACTTTGAGTGGTACTTATGGCCTGTGTCAACTTGGAAACTTGCCCTCTAATGTCATCTAAAGCCTAAGTCACTTTATTATTGATGTTCAATTGCTGTTGCATGAATTGATGAGGAGTGTCTTCAAAAGGCCTCTTTTTTACGAGTTGGAATGCAACAAAATTGGGCTATTGGTATTAGGGTGGTGGTAAGGGACGTGATTGAAATGATTGACCCTGATTGTCATCTCTCCACGAGAAACTAGGATGGTTGCTCCACCCCGGGGGACAAGCATTAGAAGTTTGGTTTTCCCTTTGGTAAGTGAAATTCCCACCTCGCGGGTAAGAGCAGTTTCTTCAGCCCCTATTTTGAAATGGGTGGTTCTAGAAGTTGTCGATATAGGCTTGACCATAAGTAATCTCTCTAAGCAAAGGTAGTTCAGGGCACAAATTAGCATCATGTCCCACTTGGTCACACATAGCACAAATAAATTTCTCTTTATTTTTAAGCTCAAGAGAATTTAGCTTATGTCACAATGTGGCTAACCTAGCTCACAGATCGTCGCCCTTACTTAACTCCAATTGGCCACTAGGTGTGGGATTCCTATGCTTAGAAGAAGATGGAGGTCCAATTTTGCAATCATTAGAGTCTTTAGCCACCATGTCAAAGAAGTCTACGGCATCCTTCACATTCTTATCAAATAAAGTACCATTGCACATGGTAGACACAAATTGCTTAAGACTAGGGTTCAAAGACTTATGGAAGATACTCACTAATCTCCATAGTTCAAAGCCATGATAAGGACAAGCCATTAGGAGCTCCTGGAACCTCTCCGAAGCTCGATAGAAATTCTCATTTAGCTTACATAAAAATATGGTGATCTATCGCCTATAGTGTTGAGTTTTTTGGTTGTGAAGTATTTCTTTAAGAACTCAGTTTGCATTTCGCGCTAAGTTCTAATAGAATGAGGACGGAGGGAATTGAGTCAAAATTTGGCCTTGACCTTAAGGGAAAATAGAAAGAGTTGGAGACGTATTACATCATCATTGGCATTTTGGTCAACACAAGTGTTACTCATTTCCTCAAATTCTCTCAAGTGATTGTAGTGATTATCAGAGTCAAGACCATAAAATGTAGGAAGGAGTTGGATGATCCTAGGCCTTAGTGTGAAATTTCCTGTAGTCAAAAGCAAGATTATACATGATGGTGTGGTTTTCCTAATAGGGTTGAGGTGATCTCTAATCCTTCTAAGGTTCGGGGGTCCATCATCCCCATTAACACTTCCGTCTCCCCCTGAATTAGCCATTGAGTTAAATGTTTATGAATTGATGAGTGAAATGTGGAAACTGAGTCTAGGGGTTTGGGAATGTAGGATGGTCTTCTTGGTCAAAATCAACTACAATTACCCTACCTGACCTTAATACCATAGAATAGACGCAACTCTCTAACAAATCATAAAAGAACATATACAAAGATAGAAAATGAAAACAAAATGAAAATGAAAATAAAATATTAACAATAGGAATGCAGTGATGTCACCTATAAATCCAAATGCAATCATGTTGAAGATGATGGCAAGCACGTCCCGCCACAAGTTCTCCAAATTCGTCACACCAAAACCATTGTTCCCTGGCAATAGCACTAAAAACTTGACCGCACTCAAATTGTGTGAACTCTCTCTCAAGTATAAGAGGGTTGTCACAATTTTAATCTAGATGAGTCCTAGGTCATCTCCACCAGAAGCAAATGTGTGTGACTAGAGTTAGAACTCGTTTTGAAAGTACTTACAAAGAATGATAGATTAGAAAAGGAAAAAAAATCTTTTGGGTTTTTTAAGTGGGTTTTGAAAGATATTTTGAAAATAAAACTTAACTTCAACTCAAAACATTTATGAATAGATGAACATAAGTTTATGGAAATTACCTTGGATTGAAAAACACTTGGTCTTAATCTATTCATGTGGCGGTGTCAAGATGTTGACTTGGATTTCTTTAACTCAACCTTACATCCACACATGTGGTGTAGGGTTATAAGATTTATCTCAAAGACTTGTTCAAGTAAAAAAATGTAGAATTGGGGTTTTGAATGGAGTTCAAATTCACCGGGATATTGAACTGGACACTTCATATGCACAAGTGTCAGCTCGTAACCAAGGCCTGGTTATAACACAGGTTAATCAATTTCAATACGCAAACCTAATTTCTAGGCTTTTTACAGGTCCATCAAAAATCATATTTCATTGAAGAACATATAATCCAAATCAACCATCTGTTAGCCACTATATTCTTAGATTGAAACCAAGGATGAAGCCCTAGCCTAGCATGCTTAAGCTAAAAGTTTAAAACGAGAAACAACCATACAAACCTTCTATTGAATTAAAACTATAGATGAAAATAGAAAACAAATATTGTAAACTAAAATAGATTGAGAAGAAGTAATGAAAAATGAAATTAAACTTTACAATTCAACAAGATAAGATTCACTTACACAACTTATAAACCCTAGGAGAAAGAAAGGACTTGAAATGAAAACACCAAACGTAAGTCTTAAGATAAATCAAAATCCATCTCGATCTGACAAAAAAAAATGTATTTATAAGTCACCACAAAGGATAAGGGCAAAATAGTAACTTAATAAATATAACAAAAAATGAATTGTTTAGCTTCCACGTGCAGAAAGGCATCCGGGCAGGGAGCTGGGGTGCCTGCCCAAACTTCTAAAACAATATAGCTCTCTGGGTGCGCCCAAGCTATATGGTGGGCCACCCTGGCAGCATAAGGGGTGCTCACCTAATTGTATGAGATATGGTTGTTCTCTAAGGGCATTCAGGCAGGTTGGTGGGGTGCCTATTGTGCTTGCTTCAGTATTTGGAGCTTCTTTCATCCTTCTTTCTTGTTTCTTTTATCTTCTCTTCTTCTCCAATGCCTAAAACATCCTTAATTCCATCAAGTGATGATCAAACACTTGCAAAGCCCCACAAGAACATGCATTAGAGCAAAAGTCTAATAACTTGTGAGAATGAGCAATCAAAGTGTTCATAAATAGGTAAAGAACCATAACTATATAACAACTTATATGAACAATCATTCATAAGTGTAGGCTAAGACTTAGTACTAACGTTATTAAAGGTCATCTACTTGGCACTTAGGCACTTATATTATCATAGATATTGGTTAGCACTCAGACACTTTTGTTGTTAAGGGTGTTCAAACTGGCATTTGGGCACTTACATCGCCAAATGTATAGGCTAAAACTCTGGAATTTATGTTATCAAAGGTGTTTCAAACTTTCACTTAGGCATTTATGTCATCATAAGTGTTAGCTGGCATATAAATAGTTATGCTATCTGTTATGCCCTGAATTCCACAATATGGGGACACGATCAAAATAAATACAATCACTCATTCCATCACATAATTCTATCTTAATCCAAACCACAATTAGAGTCAAATATAATATAATTGAAAATATTAAATAAAATGAAGTCATAACCACTGTTAGGCATAATGCTCCAAAATATACACAATGGCTTAAACCAAACCGCCACAACTTCATCAAAAATAAACATATACAATGGTCACTTAATAGAGGGCTTAAAAGAATAATATAAACTTTGCATATGATGCATCAAAAGAATACAATAAAATTTATGTCAAAAGATAAGTAAAAAAATAAGTAACTTGGAAATCTAAGTTCCATGATCCAAAAGCTCCACTAGCAAGCTCACCTCATAAACTACAACAATAATTGTATAAGAGTGAGTGCAAAACCACGTGTGCCCACTATGCACGCAATATATGTAACTTGACTTATAATGCTACTACGTGATCATACATAACACGTATCAAACTAACAATAATAATAATCATAATGATATGCAACCGTAACTCAACATCTTAAATAATGATATCAAAGTCAACCAAACATCTCATCAAAGCATCACATTGCCATCTTGTCCATTAATTATAATCACAAGTATTGTCATCATTATCTTATTATACTCCTATTTCCAATCCATCATTGCAAGTATATATTGAAGTTTAATATAAAGTTTCCAAGCCAATGTCACAGCTCATCAATGCAACACAACATGACCACAACCATACACACACGCATACATACTGATTAGTATGCATTATTACATAATTTTATATCTATTGAGCATGTTAATTATGCAATGAAATATGATTGTTCGGATAAATTGTTATATCTTTATGGTTTTCCACCCATGTAGGAACACTTTGATTGCTTATTCCTCACAAGTTATTGGACTTTTGCTCTAATGCATATCTTTTGTGGGGTTTTGTAGGTGTTTGATCATCAATTGATGGGGTTGAGGATGTTTTAAGCGTTAGAGAAGAAGAGAAGATCAAGGAGCCAAGAAGAAATGATGAAAGAAGCCCTATTAGTTGAAGCAAGCACAGTGGAGCGCCTAAGCTTCCACCTCAGGTGCCCCCAAAGAGTTGCAATTCTCCAAATGCTCTAGGAGTTCAGTGGGGTGCCCCATCTCAGGTGCCCCCAAAGAGTTGCAATTCTCCAAATGCTCTAGGAGTTTAGTGGGGCGCCCCACTTTGGACCTTGGGCGCCCCTTTGCATGAAGAAGCTAAATCCGTGATTTTTTGTTATATTTATTAAGTTACTATTTTACTCTCAACGTTTTGTAGCCTATAAATACAAGTTTCTATTC
Source organism: Vitellaria paradoxa (assembly GCA_019916065.1). NCBI lineage: Eukaryota > Viridiplantae > Streptophyta > Magnoliopsida > Ericales > Sapotaceae > Vitellaria > Vitellaria paradoxa. The sequence goes on along the minus strand of CM034243.1, from coordinate 17,507,359 downwards.
AGACTTAAGGGAGTTTGAGGGTTATTCTTCTAATAGTTTTCTTTAAGTTTTCATTACATTTAATTTGAAGATTTGGATTCAAGCATTAGGTTAAGTTGAAGTTTTCTATAGTTTACGTATGTAAGTTACTTCGTATAAGTTACTTCGTATTCAATTATTTCAATTCGATGCTTTGAGTTTAGATTTATTTCATATTTCCTTTCGTTTCTTTAGTTTCTTTCATTTTCATTTTCCATTGTACATTAATGGATGATTTGCAAGTATATTGTTCTCTTCGAAGTTCAAATATGTTAGGCTAGGGTTTGTTCTTGGCTTCAAGCCATTGAAGGTAGTGTGGTAGTTTGGTAAACTCAAACGTAAAAGAATATTTTTAAATGAAACATCTTTTGATTTCTAATTGGAATCTCGGAGTAAGTTAGGGTTCTTTCGAAAGTAACTTACTCGTGTTACAACCGTAACTTGGTAACAAGCTTTCACTTGTGTACACGAAGTATTTGGTTCAATGTCCCGGTGAGTTAGAAACATATTTTTCAAAACCTAAATTAGGTTTTCTTACGAAATCAAATCACCCGTGTTATAATCATAGCTTGGTTATGATTGGCCACTCGTGCATACCAAGTGTTTGATTCAATGGCTCAATGATTTGGAATTTATTTCTTAAAGCCATGACATAAGGTTTTCTTATGAAATCGATTCACTCGTGTTATAATTGAAACCTAATTACAAGCTGATGCTCGTGCACACTAGGTGTTTGATTCAATGTCCCGGTGAGTCCGAAACTAATTCCAAAAGCCTCCACTTACCTTGAGTTCCATAAACTAGGTTTTAATGAAGTATCTTTTGACCTAGCAATGTATGTGCGTTTGTCAGGTTGAGTTACAAATGAGTTTGAGTAAATCACTACCCACTACCAAACTTGGTTGGAAACCAAGATTATCTTAGTTATTTTATTTTTAATATTTTCATTTTAATTTAATATCACAACTCCTTCACTCCATCATTCTCAACCCAACCATACTCAGACATCTTATAAATCCAAAATTAGTTTAAATTAACATAGGTTCACCTACTAACTAAGAGAACAAGTCTGGAGCTTTTAAAAAAGCCCTCCCTATAGAGATGACCTTGGTTCTTACCGAGTAAGACTACGACCACCCTCTTGCACTTGAGAGGTAAAACCCAAACACATTTCAGGGTTAGTCACATACCACATCACATGTATTCTACATCATTGACCTACAACCATAACAACCAGCCACGAACACACCATCCTTCAATGTCAAAATCCAATGCCAGGGAACTAAATATATGCTATCTTAGGCATCTGTGACTATAGTCTCAGCCAAAGACAATATCATGTTCCTTGGGATATTTGCATTATTTTGTGGATTACTAGTCCACTTGACACAAAATTGTACCCTGTGCAGGTCTAGGAACTTTTAACCTATGGGCATGTGTGCCTTATACTTCATATTATCTCCCTACTTAAAATCAACTCACCAATGCCACAACATCTCATCAATAAGAACTAGGTTTCTGACACACAAGACAATAAGACATCGCAATCCTCTGCAAGTCTATGTTGCCATGAAAGGTGCCTATTTGTGTGTATGATTCTGCGATATTTGAGTTTGAAAATATTTTTGTGAATTTGAAACCTGAGGATGTAAGCGTGTATGGTCTCATTTTGTGAATGAGGTCATGTACAAGCCTTAAAGGTAATTAAGATGACATGTGTAGTTCCTCAAAAGTAGGATTACATATAATGAATGAATGTGAGCATAAGTAAGGTTGTGCTCTAGATATCTGAGTTTGAGGATGATTAATTATATTTTTACAATGTGTGTGACCCACTAGCGTGGTAGAATAACTGTTGTGTACTTTTGAATTTTTTTCTTTTTTTTTCTGAATGATTTAATGTCAAAGTGGTTAAAGAAGTATTAACCTTGTGTATAGTTTCATCAAGCAACCTAGTCACTAAGATATGTTTTCTATTCCCTTAAGGGTTTTCTTTATTGTAAGAGCTTTTAGATTAATGGATCATTTTCAATCAAAGATGTCATATATCTTGCTTGAGCATTATCTGGTTGTAATTCAAGAGTAAGGTGTCAAATGATTGAGATTTTGGTTAGTCTAGGCTAATCATGACATGTTGGACAATTTTGGGAAGGAAGAAATTGCCCCTAAATTGTGTGAACAACTAGGCTAAGTGACCATTGTCAGTCAAAAGAGAACTTTGATCCAGGTTATAATGTAAGATTTGGTTTAGGGCTTGAAGAGAATAAGTAATATGCAAGCTCAAATTCCTATTTATACTTAGGTAAAATTTATTAAGGATCATCTATAAGGTCTTATATTTGAGAATGCGTCCTTCCGTTATGAGAAAGTCTTTAAGTGCATTCCATAGATGTGTTTGAGCAAAGCTATTAGCTTCAATCTGAGAGAACTTTATTTGGACCGTAGTGTAAGCCTGGGTAAGGGTTAAAGAAACGAATGATTTTTAAACTCAAATATTTTTATGGGTTTTCAACGATCCCAAGGTTGTTCAATTATTCATTTTATGAGCCAGCGAATTTCGTTGTTCTTAATGCTTGAGAGCTTAGATTTGACCATTGCTTTCTTTTTTTTGATATTTTATAGTCGTTGATGATGTTTATACTTTTGTTTTTCTTTTTGTTTTGACCCTAGTCATTGCTCGATTTTATTTTTTGGACTGTGGGACTTCTTTTCTATTTTATATTGATTTTAACTCTTTTTTTGTGCATCTAGCTTTGCTATTTTCACTTCTATTACCCCAATATGGAGGTCGACCTCTAGAGGTTTACAGTAAAAGAATTTATACTAGCTTAATGGGTTTACAAAAGGTATAATTGTCCTGGTCTAATGATAGCAAAAATAATGGCCTCTCATCATTCTGAATTTGACCACCTTGTTCAAATAAATCACATTCGAGTTGCTTTGACACTTCTTTTGGAGTTGAGTTGACTTAGCTGGACAAAGCAATCACTATGTTGACAAGGGATGACCTTAGTGTTTGAACCGTCCTACTAGCTTGCTCCAATGTGGAAGATGATTCAACACAGGATTTAATGAAAAAAATGTATGATGAATTTTTGTAGGGTTAATGACTATTATAACCTCTATACTTAGGGTCAACATCACTTATAATTTTTGCCTTATTATTATACACTAACTTCTCCTATAATCATAAGTAAAGTGAAACAATGGATGAAATTGTTTATTTTAATAGCTCGTGACATATTCGTTTACAAGAAGTGCAAGTTTTCAAAATCTAAAAATAAAAATAACAATATGAATGGACCAAAATGCCCTTCTGGCAAAGGCACTAGCAACTATGGAAGATATCTCGATAACATTAGGAGAATCAAAACCAGAACAGATTTGGTCAAAGAACGTGCCAAAGGGTAAGTTAGCAGTAGGAATAGTCAGGCTCACATTGGAATTAACTATAGCGGCAACTAAATAAGAATAAGAAGGGTCTAGTTCTGCTCTTATAAAACTTTAGTTTCAATTTGTGTTATATATATTGGGTTTTGCATGCAATAATTTCAAGCATAAAAGAAAATAACTAGAAAGTAAAATTTGAACCATAAGGTGATATGTTGAATCAGTAAACTCGATGAGTACATAGATGAATTAAATTTGTTCGATCAATGGCATTTCCAGATTCAAGAGTAAAACTCTATTTCTAATTTGTGTTGTATGTATATATATTGTGGGTTTTACATAGAACTCTGGTTCGTTAATTGTGGGTTTTGGACAAGATTGAGAGGAGGGTCTAGTTCTGCCATTGCAAATCTCTGGTTCTAATTTGTGTTATATATATTGTGAGTTTTCCATAGAGCTCTAGTTCATTGATTGTGGGTTTTACACAAGATTGAGAGGAGGGTTTAGTTCTGCCATTACAGAACTCTAGTTCTAATTTGTGTTGTATATTTATCTTGAGTTTTGCATAGAATTTGTTTTTTATATATCCATTGAGAAAATTTTAAAATTTGAGAAAGATATTTTTTTTAGATTTGTGATTATATGCTTGGAATTTGATGAAGATTTCAAGAGTAAGGATTACAAGAATAGAATGTGTATGCTACTGTGGTGCTCTTTGTAAATGTTTTCTCCATAATAGAAATTTTGGTCTTCATGGCTTGAAAATTTCCTCCCTTATTTATGAAAGGTTTTCCTCATAAAAATATTATGTTCAATCCTTTTACTTTTCTGCACTTTGAGATTGTTATTTAATCAGTGATTCATAACTGACAAGGGAAAATTTTCACTACAAAATAAATTAATTATTATTATGTATATATAAGCTTAATATAAATTATTATAAGGTAACATTATGAGGATTGTTTGACTAATTGACTTAGGTAATTGGATTTGTTTATTATATATGCATTAACTAATAAATTGATTACTGTTATGCATGAATTATGGATTTAATTATCTCATGTAGTTGCTATTATTATTATATATGTCAACGATGCCCCTACAAGTGTTTGTTCTACTACCAAATTTCCCCAAGACCAAAAAGAGAATGCCAAAATCTATGCTAAGAAGGCAGCCATGCAATACTACCCCAACATGCCATAGCCCTAAAAATGCTAATTCATAACTCTTACTGTAGGACCAAATTGATAAGATCAAGAATTGGATGTGCTCGAGGTTGAGCTCATTCTTATTTGGCACCTCCGTGCTTGGAATGGTGTCATGTGTGCAATATATTTTTTGCACTAACATTATGCGCCCACTATGGTTAAGATAAGTTGTTACCCAGGTAGAATAAGATTTTGAATTTCAAAAATATATCATTTGATTATAAAATCTTGTCAAATCCCTACCTTTTCGCCCTTTTGATGACGTGTCTTGTCCTTACTGGTTTGTGCTTTGCCGAATTAACAATGCGGGGGATGCTTTCTTAGCTATAACATGTGTTATATTTATTGCTGTAACGAAACCCTAGGTACCCCCTCAGCTTCCTTATCAATGTCAATTCAATTTTAGTAACTATTTGTTGCCTTTTTGCCACTAATTCATCTCCTTATCAATGTCAATTCAATTTTAGTAACTATTAGTTGCTTTTTTACCGCTAATTCGTCTTTTGGCTTCCCTTGCAAGCTTATATGTGTGTATATAAATTCCTTTTATTTGAAAATTCTATGCGCCAAATCTTGTGACTCGAGGGGTGAGTGAATGCACATATAAATTATGCACTAATTAACCATGCCCTAGTCAAAGCAACGTAACAACCCTAGAGCAACATCTACACAAGATAATACCATAATATAAATTAAGCCGCGGCTATAGCAGGCTATTATGCTCCAATACATCCCATAATAATACATAAGCATAGGTCTTATAGCCTTTACAACCCAATCGAATAAATCTCTAAATTAAATAATATTATAGTCCCAAATTAAAATTTAACCTAAGTAAATGAAAATGTAATGTCTACAACAGCTTATGCATTTCTAATCCCACCAAATGCCAACCTACTTCTTAGAACTTTCCTACAAGAAAGTCTATAGGGACGTCAATAGTAATCCACTTGTTCTCACGAAGTATCATAAAAACATATATAATATGTAAAGTAATAACATAAAACAACACCAACATTTCCCAACTATAACATGAAACATCATTAAACAAAATCCAAATCCTCACACATAAGCATCATAATACCATTATCAAAAATATATCTCATCTATAACACATGCCATGATAAAAGTCATATACCTCAATGTTTTATTCAACTATTTTCTTACTTTAGCATTCTGATCATATTCATTCTCATCTATGTTTTATTCTTTTGTAATTTACAAGGTGGACACAATCAACGTCATTGTTAAACGCCACGATTGGCCTTAATATACATCATCATTAAGGGCCACGATTAGCCGCAGCACACATCCTTATTAAGGGCCACGATTAGCCACAATACACGTTATGTTGTAGGATACTAACCTACCAGTATGAACATCAATCCCTACATAAGTTTTAGGTTTTTCAACTCTAGGATAATCTCTATACCCTTCATATTTTCTTATACCCTCCATCCCTATGTCATATTATCAATCATGTTTTTTTTTTTTTAATTATCATTGCCATTTACATAATTATGTTCACATCCTCATCTCATTCAACCATATAACAATTAATATCATCATGATAGCCAAAAACAACAATCTCAATTCAATTCAACACCATAATAACTGACCGACCCTAAAAAGTGTTTCAGGTTCTACCTCTCAAGTGCAAGAAGGCAGTCGTAGTTTTAAACTCGGTGAGTCTGAGGTCGAATCCATAGGGAGGGCTTTGTTAAAAGCTCTAGACTTGTTCTCTTAATTAGTAGGTGAACCTAAATTAATTTGAACTAATTTTTTAGCAACTCAAACTTTTGTTTTAAATTCTAAATGAAAGAAATTCAATTTAATTTTAAAATGCAAACAAAAGATCTACTCTAAATTTTAAAGTGAATAAATCAACTCAGAAATTAAATTAAATAACAAGCACAATACTAAAGAGGTTCTTGATCCAACTTTCAAGTCCGGGTAGCTCACTACTTTACCTTGGGATGTTTTTATTAAATCTAGATTAGGGTTTAATTCGAAAAGTGTTAAGAATATTTTAATCAAAGGTCAGTACCAGTGATCTCAAGCGGATATGGTTAAAGACATTTGTTTTCGAAGGTTTTTCAAATAAACGAAACTAGAAGTGAACTCAAATCCTATTTTTAATCTTGTTCGAAAGTATGTAAACGGTTATATTCGAAAACCCATACCAGTGACTTCAAACGAGTGTGGTTAAAGATTTTCAGTTTCGAATGTTTTCGAAACAAGTTAAAATAGATTTTAATATGGTAGATTCTTACGCATGAGCTCTCACAACCCATGCGAAGGGTCTACGAACATCCCAAAGTTTTTCGTGAACTACGCATTCTTGATTTGTTGAACCAAGAACTAGGGTTTTACGCTACAACTAGTTTAAACATCACAAAGGCAACAAAATAACACTCAATCATGCTATTTAATAATTGAAATAAACAAAACATTGTATTAAAGGATGAAACGAAAATAACTTACAAGGTTTGTGTGTAAAAGAAGAGATGAACTACGAATGCGAAGATGAATAATAAAACGCCGACAATATCCATGAACAGTCTTCAAGAACAAAAACTCTCTAAAAACTGATCTAAAAACTAATCTAAACTTCAATGGAATGGTAGAAACTTCTAAGGAGGCATCCCCTTTCATAACCGTCCCATGGCTCTTTAAAAATATGCCACAAAACCCTAGAAGAGGAGCTTTCACGTGGCTGTTGTAAATCACGGGTGGTCCTGACCGTCCGGAGAGGGTGTCGGGACAGTCTGAAATTTTATACTTTCTGTGGTCTCGATCGTCTGGGTGACGGTGGGGATCGTTTAGTATCTCTTTCATTGCTTTCTTTCCTTCTCTTGGTTAGGTCTTTGGGCTAGTCTTTTCCATCGAAGATGAGGTTTGAGCCATAACTTTTTCTTTGTCTTCTTGGCCCTCTCCATAGCTATAAACTTCGACATCCTGGCCCTTTTTCCTACAAATAAAACAATAAAGGTATAAGTAACACAATAACACTAAAACTTCAACTTTACTTATTTTAATGCATGAATAAGTGTTGAGTTAGGGAGTCTGTAATTACACTTTTCAAGTGTAATCAATAACATGTTATCACTTTATATCATATTTTCTCATTTCGTTAACATGTTCTCAACTCATTTCAACTCAAACATGGCATTTGCAATAGCAAGTTTATCAAAACTCAATAGGAAACATATATTAAGAACAAGATATCAAAATTTGATAAATATAACAAAGGAAACCAAAACTAAGATGTTGGAGTACCCGGGGCATTCAAGGGCCGAGGCACCCTTCTACAGGTAAGTTCAAGATTTAACACTTTTTTCATGCTTTTCCATAAAAACTCATTCTATAATCAATTTCGTATACTTTTGAACCTTTCTTGTATAAATTAGCGAGTTCACAACCATATATGTTCAATAAAAGAAAACTTAGGTGAGAAAAACCCAAGTTTTTGCTTTTTGGAGGGGTCTAAACACCCCTTTTAGGGACCCGAGTGCCCTCACCACTCAACTAGCCAAAATAGAGCACCCTGAGTGCTCACATAGCAACCCCGGGCATCCCTCTGTGTTTAGAGGTGTTACTCTATTTTGGTTAGAGCTCTACTTCATCGTTTGGGGTTTCAAACTTTGCCAAATCCAACTTTTGATTCAAAACCTTGTTTCTAGGTGTTGTTTAGGACCTAAAGACTCTAATGAGTCAATCAAAACAAGTTTTAGTTATCTCATTTCTTCAAATTAAATCTTTCGTTTCAACCTATACATACACATATATACATATACTACTCCACTTGAATCACTCATTCATGCTTCCAATATCCAAAATAAGCATCATAAAAACATTTTCTAGTTCGTTACATCTCATATATGCTATTAAGAGGCTAGAAATCCCTACCTCAAACTTTGAACAAAGTGTAATAAGAAGACAGTGAACTCCCAGTTTTAGCCTTCCAAATTCAAGTAGATCAATATCCTTACCCCTTGATCCTAACAACAAACAAATTATATATAAATGTGTTCAGGGAGTGCTTAATTTCATTTTTACAAGATTAATTTGTGTTTGGTTGAGTTTAGAATAACTTACCAAAACCAAACTTCCCAGTTCTTCTCTTGGTTCCAACTCACTTTCCCTATTTCCTTCTCCCAATCTCAAAACTCTCTCACTCTCCTCTCTCCTACATCTATATACAACCCCCAACTTGCTCCCCAAGCATGCTACAATGCCCTAATGCTCTCCGTTACTACTTACTCTAACTATAGACTACTATAGAAGTGACCTTGAGTTGACAAACGCAGAGCCACATCAATTTGTCAAAATTTACACAGGCAGGGTGCTCCTCTGATCATCCTAGACACCCACACCAGGGGCTTGGTGCCTCTCTACACCCCCTAGGTGCCCTTCTGCACCACGCCGTGCCAAAGTGCCAAATTTTTTGTTTTTGGGCCTATTACTTCCAAGATTTCAACAACTAACAACCCTAACGACTACAATTGCCTAAAATAATATATTATTACATCCAAAACTTGTTAAAAACCATCTATTTATATTAATACGGAAACCCGAGATGGTACAAAATCCTAAATTATTCAAATAAAGCCTTAAGGCATACATATGCACACAAATCCCCACAAACAATTACACCAAATAGTGGTGTATATACAAGTCTTGTTATCCTTTATTTAGGTGTTGTTAAAGTGTGTTTAACTTCTAAAAAAGTACATATTTAAGTGTTGTTATCCTACATTTAGGTGTTGTTAAAGTGTGTTGTTAAAGTATTGCTGGAATGTAATTTAGGTTATTGTATTGGTTGAAAGTTTTTTATTTTTTGTTGGGTGTTGTTAGAATGGAATTGGAATGTGTATTTGTTGTTAGGTTTTTTTGTACTTTTTCTGATCTTTTTTTTTTTTTTTTTTGTATTAGTTTGTTTGATTTGTTAAATTGTTAATTTTATTAGTTTGTTTGACATAAGTTTTGATTTGTTAAATTGTTAATTTTATTAATTAGTTTGTTGAACTGTAATTGTTAAATTGTCAACGATATTTGTAATTGATTTTTTAGTTTGTCAAACTGTTAATTTGAATAGTAGTTTGTTAAATTGTTCATTTATTAAGTTGTTAATTTATAAATTTGTTAATTTGTTAACTGTAATTTGTTAAATTGTGAATGCATATTTATTTGTAATTAATTTATTATTTTTTTAAATTGTTAATTATTAGTTTATTAATTTGTTAAATTGAATACTAGTTTGTTAAATTGATAATTTATTAAGTTGTTAAATTATTAGTTTGTTAATTTGGTGACTTGTAGGTTGTTAATTAATTTGTTATGTTTTATATTGAAAATACTAAACAATAAGATAATAATCCAATAATTTAAATTTCATTTGACAAAATTTAAATAAAATGGTCAACAAATTAACATATATAAAGACTAATTTAAAAACCAGAAAACAAACTCCTAGAAATAATTGATAATTTTAAAATTATTCAACTCTCGAATATATTTTTTACAATGAAAATACAAAAAGTCATTCCATGCTGAGATAGATCAGCAAATGGACCATTTTCAGGATCAGCTGTGGGCTGATTTCCATGACTCTCAACAAGTAGCATATTAAAACTCTTATAAATATTTACAAATTCTCTTATTATTTTTTTTCAAAACTAGATGACTACTATAATTTTAAACTATTAAATGTAAGATACTGATGATGAAGCTGGGACTTGCCACCCTCCAACACATAGAGACGATCATGATAAGGTATCATTTTATTATTTCCACATGCATAAATATGTTCACTTTTTAATAACTAGTAGTGTTTATAACTTGACATTTAGGACGTAGAATTAAAATGTAAAGTCAAACATAGAAACTTGAAATTTAAGATTGCCCAAGTAGGAGTTGAACGTAAATGTTTAGGACTCACAGGAACGAATCATACGGAATCCGAGCGTCAAATCCTTAAATTGTCCCTGGGCAGCTTCTAGTTGAAACATAAAACTTAGAACTTCCCAAATAAGAGTCAACTGCTCAAACCGAACATGCGACATCCGATGTCAACAGATATTGATGAGTAGCTAGTTTTAAGCATAAGTAACCTGCAAAAATGCATCGCGTGAGAATCCAAGCATCGAATTGCTCGAAATGGCCCCAAGTAGTTTTTAGTTGAAACATGAAATTTAGAGTTTCCCAAGTATGAGTCAACTACTCAAAGCGAGCATACGATGTCCATTGTCAATGGAACTTGACGTATAGCAAGTTCTAAGCAAGAGTGACTTGTAGGAATAAACTGCGTGAGAATTTGAGCATTGAATAGCTCGAAATGGCCCCGGGTGGTTTCTAGTTGAAACATGAAACTTAGAACTTCCTAAGTAAGAGTCAACTACTCAAACCAGGCATATGGCATCCGATGTTAACGGAACTTGATTTGTAGCAAGTCTAGGCATAAGTGACTTGCGAGAATGAACCGTGTGGGAATCCGAGCATCAAATCACTCTCGGAATGGGCCCGAGTAGTTTCTAGTTGAAACATGAAACTTAGAACTTTCCAAGTATGAGTCAACTGCTCAAACCAAGCATGCGTCGTCCGATGTCAATGAAACTTGATGAGTAGCTAGTTCTAGGCACAAGTGACTTGTAAAAATAAAATGCGCAGGATTTTGAGGGTCAGATGGTTTAAGATGGCCCCGGAAAGTTTCTACTTAATTAAATTCAAAGTTTTAGAAGTTAAATTTGTTTATGATTTGGTTTTAAATTCATTCATTATAAATTTTATTAGCATTTAATTGAATTATTTTCAAATCTATTTTAGGTTTGATGGATTTTGTTGCGGTTTCGAGCCTTTTTCTTAGTCAAAAAATTTTTTAAAATTTTTTTTTTTTGTAAATTCATTAACTTATAAATATTTTGTAATGAATATTTAATTTTTATTTTATTAATATTTTTATTTGTGTTGGATAATTTAATTTTTTGAGTTAAATGTTGGTACAAGTTATATGTTTGCACAAGTTTTATTGTATGTTGCTATAGGTTTTGTTGGTTTTAACAATAATAGCTAGGTTTTAAAAACAAAACAAAACAAAACATTATATACAACCACTTTGAGCCAGTCATCTAAAGTTTTTCCATTGAATTTTCAAGGCAATCATATAAAAAGAATAGACGACCACTTTGAGGCAGCTGCCTAAAAGAATGCACGCAATTTATTCTCAATTACTTTTGGTTGTCCATCACCTTTCAAGACTAGCTTAGGCAATCGTCTATTGCTATTGACGATTGCAGCATCAGCGACCGCCTTAAAGCAGTCGTTTAAAGTATAAATAACCACCTCTAACGGTCGAGCATTTTTTTAATTCTAGTAGTGAGATGAAAGTTCCATCTAGACAAATTTTTTTTCGCTCAAACGGATTAGGGTAGACACTTTTTAACTTTTCTATTAGAACTTTTTAAAATTTATAAAAATGTTATTGGGAATTGTAGAAATGCTATTGTGTTTTGTAGAAATGTTTTTGTTGGGATTTGTAGAAATTTGTTGAGATTTGTAAAGGCTTATAGACATTCACGTAGTTCAAGGTGAGAAAAATTTTGTAGAGAATTATAGAGATTTTTGGAGTTTTTCAAAATTTTTTGGAGCTCCAAACATGCCTTAAGTGTCTACAAGTTCTAGTAGGTATCTAAGTGTGTCAAATGTTGTCCAAGTGTTATTAGTGTGTTTCTAACGTATCCAGGTGTTGTAAGACTGTGTCTAAGTATGTATATACAATTACATTGTGCATTAATTTCTGTTAAAGTTTGTATAAGTGTTTTAGAAAGTGCCTAATGTGTGTAAGTGATGTCAAAGTGCGTATAATTGTATATTGAGGCTCGCCCGATAAGTTGTAGTTTTTGGCTACTTAATTTTTTTTTTTTTTTTTTGGGAAACGATTAAAATTATCCTTTTACATTTTAATTTTTTTAAATTATAAAGGGTAAAAATATAACAAAAAATTAAAAAAAGTAATTACTAAAAAATTAGTTTTTTTCCTTTCTTAAACACAGAAAAAATTAGTTTTTTTTTTTTTGCAATTACACAAAAAAAAATAATTTTTTTTCCAAATTAAGCTTGAGTATTGCGAGAGTATGTGTAACTGCTAAAAGTGCTGTTAGAATGTTTCCAGAATGTGGATAATTTGTGCACCATGGACCAACGGACATATGTGTCATTTGGGCTAATTGCACTCTTTTTTTTTTTTTTTTTGGGGAAAGGTAATTGGGCTAATTGTTGTTCACCCAATAACGGGCTGAAATTTATTTAAAAAGTTAAAACTTTTTTTTTATTTTTCAGAATAAGTAGCATAATTATTAAGCAGCTTCCATTGCCCATGAAGAAGAATTTTTCTTACGTCGTATTTGGTTTTTTGCAAAAAAAAAAAATTAATTTCTTTTTGAAAATTGTACTTTTTAATTGTGTTGATCGCATTCGTGCAAAAATAAATAAATAAATAATTCATGTCTATTTGAATAAAATTTAGAAATATAAAAAATAATTTTTTATTATTTTTTCACGCAAGCTAATAGCTTTTACTTCTACAGACATTAATTTTTTGAATTATTTTTTACGAGTACAATTAACGCTACTAATTAAAAATAGCTTAAAAATAAATTTTGTTAAAAAAAATTATATAAGACGAAAAAATATAAAAAAAATTAACAATTAACTTTTTCGTAACCGAAACAGTAGTTTCAAAATCTAATGAAAAGAAAAATAAACAAACATAATCCCACAAGGACGTGTAAAGGTGTTGGAGTCTGTAGAACAATCCATATATGTTTGGAGTAAGATAAAACATCCAAAAATTTTATAAATCTATGACAACCCCTCTACTTCTAATTTTTTCGTCATTGCTGATTTCAAAAAATTTCAATATTTCGTTAAAAAAAAATTAAAAATAAGTTAATCGAATGTGTAAATTTTTTATACAATCATATTCTTTTTTCGTCGAAACCTTTCAAACGAGTACCTTTATCACTATTTTTTGTAAATTTTTTTGAATTCGTGGGAACAGATTTGAAAAACCGTTCCTATGATTTGTGACTTTTCAAAAAAAAAAAGACGACCCCAAAATTAACCTCAAATCACATTTTATCTCAATTTATCTTATTTTTTCTTACTCCAAACGAAACCATATCATACACATTCACTTCCACTTGTATTGCATCCATTTTATTTTTTTCTCATACATAAAAATGACAGTCCATTTGTATGCACTAAAGTATTTAATGGTGCCAATAATGCTCCATTATGGCAATGAAAATGATGAATTACTTGACATATATGCCCTCAGCGTAAGAACTTTTCGAGTCATTTAAAACCTCTAGATAGACTGGCAACGCCGATCGAGGGCTAATTTGGAAAACCGGCAACGAGCATCTCCCTCAGGCCTTTTCTTAGGATTTTGCCAGACGGAGCTTTTGGGATTGTATCCGTAAACAGAACCCTATGAATTCTTTTGTAGAATACCACCTGCACCATTTACGAGTGCACACCATCTAGTTTATTAGTTTTTAATTAGAGTTCGTTAATTAAATTTAAAGAAAAATTATTAACCCAATTAATGATGTGCCATGCATTGGACTAAATTTTGATGGATGCCTACAAGGAAAATTTCTCCTCTTTAAAAAAAAATGATGAAAAAAAACATATATATTTTAAATTAATAAATATATATATATATATATATATATTAAAAGCGGCGCACACACTTTGTATATATCTTTAATTAATTTTTTATTTAAAAAATTAGAACAATTGTCTCAAATAATAAATAATAAATAATGAGTAATTATTAATTAAAGATATTTAATAAATTAATTTTTATTATATTTTTTTATAAAAAATAATATAAAATAAAAAAATTAATGAAGAAGTGCAAATATTTCACCCTTGTAAAATTGTCAATCATTAATTTGTCTGTCATTTGCATTGTTATATATATATATATATATATATGTATATTTTAGTTAATCAAAATTTACCTGTTTTGAGATGTATTGCTTGATTTCGTCCTCGGTGATCTTAGATCCGTTGGCTATTACAACGAATGCAACTGGAACTTCTCCCGCTGTCTCATCTTTCATACTGCACGTAATATACATATATATATATATATATTACTAATAAAAATTGGCTATGCAAATTAAAATTAATATCACAGCTGCCTTGTACATTCACTTTGCTTAGCAGTTTTGTAGATTCAGTGAGAAACATTTGTCAAAAATATTAATTCAAATGATGTCAAAAAATTTGCTAACCTTAAGGGCATCAGATTCTCCATAGAAAGGGATACCTAATTTTAGAAAAAGCAAAACTAAGAAATTCACTTTTTTTTTTTTTTTTTTTTTTTTGCCCTCCATAAGATTTCTTGGACTTTCCCTAAAATAGGAGACATGAATAATACTTCCCTCCGCTAAAAGTTTTTAAAACCAAAAATGGGTTTTACTCTATTACTTTATTCACCTTTTTGAAATGGAAAATAGTAAAAAATAAAAAAAAAATTAATGATTTAGAGAATGCATATTTTAATACACCAAGAATGATTTTAAGAAATTAGTTATAGAGTGAGTTGGATAAGAAAATAATAGAGTAAGAAAATAATATTTTTTAGAAAGTAGTGTATGTTACAGGTTCCAGAGGATTGAAGTGCTAAAGACATTCACGGCTGATGTATAAAAGATCAATGATCTTAATGTAAACTATTAAATTATTAGGAGATCAGAACCATTAAATCATTTGGACCGTTAAATCATCATTAAGCCATTTAGAAGAAAAAATCAAGTTAAATCAAGTCCATTAAACTATTTGGAAATAAAAAAAAATCAAGACTGTATTAAAACTATTAATTTTTTTGCACATCAGCCGCTAAAATGTTAGCAATTCACTTACCAAAAAAAAAAATGTTAGCAATTTGGCCCCCAGAAATCCCTATGCTATTAGAAACTCTTGCCAAAAAAGTTACCAGAATAATATAGCAATTCTGAGGACTTATCAGTTAAAAAAAAAAAAACTTTAAAGTTAATATAAAGAAGCCTTTTGCAAAAGTACTATACATAACACCATTTTGTTAAAAAATTCTAATAGAGAAGTTTTTTTTTTTAAGAATTCTTTATAACATATGTTTAGAAAATCTGGCATGAATGCTCTAATATCTTAAAATATTATATCAATCACAATCTATGAGTGAAACATGTTATATCATTCGAATTTTTTTTTCAAATAATGGTAAACTACTAAGTACTCTTATATTTTATGCCAAATTTTTCTTAGACTATTTTACTTTAAATCACGTCATTTTACTCTTTATATTTTTCAATTGTCTCACTTTACTCATTTCATTAAATTTATTGACGAAAAATGCTACTTATCTATTGTGTACAATGGGCATTGATATTTTCATTCATTCTTTTTTTTTTTTTTTTGAAATGATAAATGATAGAAATGGCAAAGTGAGACATTTTAAAAAGATGAGACAAAATAACATAAGTTGAAATAAAAATCTTAAAATAAAATTGGTAATAAAGTAGAGAAATTTTAAGTGTAATTTATCTTTTAAAAAGTATTTTAGCAAAATAAAATTTTTCTTTTCATAGGTTGACTTACGGTACGACAGCAGCATCAGAGATGATGGGATGGGCAACTAACAATGCTTCAAGCTCCGCTGGTGCTACTTGAAACCCTTTATATTTGATCAATTCCTTCAACCTATCCACAATGAATAGCTCGTCATCATCATCCACATACCCAATATCACCAGTGTGCAACCAACCTTCCTTGTCTATCGTTCTCTCGGTTGCTTCCGGGTCATCTAGATACCCTATTTATATGCAAAATTTGTGAGTTTTTAACTTTCTTAATTAGTTCCCAACTTGACTAACATTTCTAAATGACAAATATATATATATATATATATATTGGAATTATTAGCCACTTAAATTGCTGCCTCTTTTAAAGATAAAAAATAATGTAGAACTAGATTACATAATTGTTTTAAATGAAAACTTCTATGTAATCTTACGGTTGTAATAAAGTTTGGTACGTACGATACAAATCTCTCCGACTATAACATGCTACAGTAGCAACAGCAATAGCAACAACAACAATAACAATAATAACAATAATAACAATAGGCTAAGGAAGGCAATCCCTTCTACTTACCACCAAATGGTGAAATTTTTGACCCCTCCCCAAGGAGAGTTTTTGATAAAAGGAGATCAAATTATCTTGAAAAAGTGCTACTTAGCAACCACTGGGCAAAGAATATCCCCAGTCAGGATAAGTCGGTGGTCAGCCTTGACAACGTGCTGACTAAACTGGCCCATTAATGCTTTGTTCTTATGGTCCTGACCTTATCTATATATAACTATATCCAGTAGTTATAGTATGCCCCAAACAAGAGAAGTGCCACTAATTAACTAACATCACGACCGATTAAAAAATATTGTGTCTGATCAATCTCCTTGTCAAAAAGAGCCTGCCCGAGGAAAAGTAGGCCCTAGCGTGACTTCTCAAGGAAAACCTAGAGGTGTTCATCTAGATACTCAATGAAATACATGGCATCGACCCTACTATCATGTCCCATAAGCTCAATGCCTGTGCGACCATCAAGTTTGTGGTCCATAAAGGATGGCAGCTTTCCCCTATATATGTTGAAGTTGTAATTAAAGAAGTGGAAAAATTGTTGGAGGCAAGGACAATAAGAGAGATGAGCTGCCTAAAGTGGCTTTCCAACAAAATGGCAGTAAAAAGAAGAACAGCAGCTAGCAAGTCTGCATAAACTTCACTGACCTCAACAAAAATAGCCCAAAAGACCTTTTTCTATTGCCAAAGATCGATTAGCTACTCAGTGACACTACAGGGCATGAGATGATAAGCTTTCTCAATGTCTATCGGAGATATCACCAAATCCCCTTGTTCAGATCTAATCAGAAAAATACAGTATTCATTACGCTACAGGGGATCTACTGTTATAAAGTGATGTTGATCGGACTAAAGAACGTCGAGGCTACCTACCAGAAGCTATTCATAAGAATGTTCCACTCTTAAATCGAGTAAACGATGGAGGTCTACATTGATGACATGGTTATCAAGAGTAAGACCAAGTCCAACCACCTTACCGACTTACAGGAGGTGTTTAGGATTTTGAAGGATTATGGCCTGCATTTGAATGCATCCAAATGTGTCTTTAGGGTGAACTTAGGGAAGTTCCTTGGGCACTTGGCGATAAGAAAGGTGTAATAACTCGTATTTTAGTATATATCATTTTATTCTTAATGCAAATAATTATGATTTAATAGCATGTTAATATAGCTAATGAGATGCTTCAGTAGACTAGGTTGCTCGGTTCCTAGGGTTTGACCTTGTTCTATACTAAGGGTTTTGGTTTAATAGAAGTTAATCTTGCTCACCGAAAGGGATTCCCGTGCATACAGACCCCTCACCCTACTCCCCGAGTACACAGATAAGGGACCCCAGTTGCCTACACTATAGATTTTTCACAAAATTGTCTTCCAACTTTATTTTGAAATAAAACTTCTTCTAAAGTTTTAATATAGAGCTTTAAAAAGGTTTACAAAAGATGTTATTTTGAAAAAAATAATGAATTGTGATGAAATAAGAAATATTCCTAAGATTTGAGATATGAATCAATATGATTTATATGATGTTGTTGGTTGTGATAAGAAAATGATATTAGTATAGATAATGGAAAAACAAAATGAGATATGCTTAATGATTGTGGTTTTAGGGTTAGCAAATATTGATAAATACGTGATTATCCTTGAGTTGAGAGTTCTTAAACCTGCGCAAGGTTTGGTTATCATGCTAGTAGGTTAATAGCCTACAATATGATGCTAATATTAGTTTATCATAACCGTTAGATATTAATGCTTAAACAACAATGCTAACTTGGTGTATGGTTGTGAGCCCAGGCTTATAAACAATGATGACTCGACTCATCATTTTCGTTAGGTGTTGGCCTATAAAAAACAACGCTAGTTTGGACTGTGCTTATTGATCACAGGTCAGTCTTGCATAGTATCCACCCCAAGGGTGTTGTGTTGATGATAAATAGTAAATAGATAATCAAAAGATAAAAAAAGGACATGATATTGATGTTAGCATTTGATGACGATATATATGGTTTATTCGATGTTGATGACATGATGATGTTATATGTTTTTTAGTTATTATGATTATGATTGCATGATAATATCATGTTAGGGCATGTGTTGCATATTATATATATTTAGATATACACCCTGGGCATACGTGGATTAGTGTTCATGTCCTTATGAACTGTAATGTAGGTGCAGAGCCCAAAGCGTAGGTGGGCTGCAGTATATTTTGTATTATATTGAATGGTTTTTATTCTTTTGTTCCTCTAAGGAGATGGAGCTAACTATAGTAGACATTTTTACTTTGAAGATGTATTATTTTGTACTCTATATCTATCTTTGGTTGTTCAATATGGTTGTAAAGGCCAGTGGGCCTAGATATTATATTGGTTATTGTATTATAGCATGGTTGCCTGGTTATGACTAAAACTTTTGTTATTACAATTTTATTATTATTGTGGATGTTTGCTCCAAGGTAGTTGTATGGCTCTAATCAGGATTTATGATTTGTTTATATTATTTACTTGTGATTATTTAGTTCACTTCTCAGGTTATAAAATTCAAGACATGACAAAAGAGGATCGAGAAAAACCCTGACCAGATCACCACCATCAAAAAACTAAACATCTAATCACTGTAAAAGAGATTCAATGCCTTACTATCATGGCAATGATGTTCAATCGCTTCATTAGCATGGCCTTAGACTAATATAGGCCTTTTTTTCTATTACTAAAAGGGAGATGAATTCTTTATTGGGATAAAGAATTTGACCAAGCTCTGGAGGAATTGAAGACATACCATGCCTTTCCTCCTCTCATATCAAATATGCGACCAAAAGAGGACCTACAATTCTACTTGGTCATATCAGAACACTATATCATTGCGGTGTTAATAAAGGGGGAAAATGAAATCTAGCAACTAATGTACTATGTGAGTCAAATGCTGGTTCAGGCTGAAGTGAGATACCTCTTAATTAAGAAGTTAGTTTTAGCCTTAGCAATAGCTTTCAAGAAGTCATCCCACTACTTCCTGGCACACTCGATGATAATCATAACTTAGCATCCCCTCAAAGCTATCTCAAGGAAAACAAACCTGTCAGGGAGGATGGCTAAGTGGGCAATCAAACTTGAAAGTTACGACATCAATTTTTTCACTCGAATAGCCATAAAAGTACAAGTATTTGCAGATTCTATAGTTAAGTTAGTACTCTCTTCAACGTCCAACCAGTATAACATTTTAGAGGTAACTAGAGACCAATGTTTGATGGTTCAGATTGACAATGCTTCAACAAGGAAGGCTTCAGAGCAGGGGTAGTCCTAATTTTCCCTGAATGCCTAACAATCGGGTAAATTATGGAACTTCAGCTTCAAACTACTAATAATAAAGCTGAGTACAAAGCACTGTTGATTAGACTAATGATGATGCTCAAACAATATGCACTTGGTCCCAACTTTTGACTCTCAGCTAGTCATTAGCCAACTTAACAAAGTACAAGGGTTGTTCAAACAATATGGCCAAGTACTATAAGGAGAACCAAGCTCTAATAAATAAATTAGACTCAGTCAAGTTAAAACTAATCAGGCAAAGTGATAATAATCCAGCAAATGCCCTAGCGATGCTTGGGATGACTAAGTAGCATGGGGAATCAAGGAGCATTAATGTGAAGAGATTGTTTGCCCCAAGTATGACAATGTCCAAACATATAATATAAACAAATTCTCTTGCTCCGAGTTCGATGGATCTAATCATCTGGTTCTTGAAGGACAATATGCTCCCCTAAGACAAAAAATAGGCCCCTTAAAATAAAGGGAAAGGCATTAAGGTTTTAGCTGTCACCTGACCAAAATCTATACAAGAAACCTTTCCGTAGGCCGTATTTACTCTATGTTCGTATACAAGTGGTGCTCAAGGAGATACATGAAGGAGTTTGTAGTGCAGACACTAGGGTTAATCTCTTGCTACGCAAGTGATTTCTCAAGAATATTTGCGAACCCGCATATAAAAGGATGCTTGCCAGTATTCCAAGAAGTATGACAAAATGCCAAAGATTTACTCCAATTCCTCATCAGCCAACTCAGGGCCTAAACCTCTTACCGACACTTGAACTTTCATACAATAGGATTTGGACATAGTTGGTCCAATGTGAATGGCCTCGAATGGTCAACACTGGCTTCTGGTCGCCCCCGACTACCTTACTAAGTGGATTGAGGTAAAAGCACTCTCCACCATCAAGGATACTGATACAAGGCGTTTCATCTGGAAGAGTACAGTGACAAGATACAATGTCCCTTAATGCTTGATTTTTCACAATGGTACATAGTTTAACAGCTTGGTTTTTACGAAATTCTATTCAAATGAATCATTATTGAACCCTTGCCTACCCTCAGAACAACAGTCAAGCAAAAGTATCTTATAAAATAGTTTTGAATGGCATCAAAAAATAAATAGACCAAGCCAGTAGTCATTAAGTGAAAGAACTACACATGGTTCTATGGACTTATCACACTACACCCTCATTAATCAATAAGAGAAAGCCCATTCTTGCTTGCATTTGGATTAGAGACCGTTATTCCGTTGGAGATTAGCACGCTAATCAATTGAACAGTAGCGTTTTGCAAGGCTACAATGATGCTACTATAAGAGGAGTCTAAAACTCCTAGATGAAAAGAGAAAACTTGCTTAGATCTGGTTAGCATCTTATCAACAACAACTCAGGAAGACTCAAAGCAAAAATATTCGAGCAAAGATCATTTACACAAGATGACTTTGTCCTCAAGAAAGTAATACCTTCCATAAGGAATCTAGCTAATGGCAAGCTTGGTCCAAACTAGGAGGGCCTATATAAATTCATTGAGGTGTGGTCAAAATGGGGTATATCGACTAGAAAACCTGGAGGAAAGATGACTGCTAAAGCCTTAGATTGTTACCAACCTCAAAAAATACTATCATTAAAGTTACAATTCCTTGTAAAACATCAATAAAGAGTTTTTTCTCAAATTTTGGCTTCCATAATTTTCTCCTTCAACAAAGCAATTGCCGGTTTTTGCTCAGTAAAATCGCAGCTCTAAAGCAATTGCTTGGCATTAACCATGACTTAATGCCACCTAACCCACTTAGGCTAACAAAGTAATTGCCCAATCTTTGCTCAGCGAAATCACAGCTTTAAAGTGATTGTCTGGCACCAACTATGACTCAAAGCCACATAATATGCTTAGCTTGGCAAAATGATTGCCCGATCTTTGCTCGACAAAATCACAGCTTTAAAGAAATTGCTTAGCACTAGCCCTGGCTTGGAGCCACCTAACCTGCTTAGGTCAACAAAGCGATCACGCAGTATTTGCTTAGCAAAACCACGACTCTAAAGTGATTTCCTAGGATCAGCCACGACCCAAAATCACTTAAGTTTTAACTTAAGTTAGCAATGTAATCGCATGGCAGTTGTTCCCATATATTATAAACAGTTCATTTGAGCAGAATGAATGATAGTAAGTTGATGAAAAAAGTCATTATCATTCATCAAGGGGGCTAACCCCCAGAAGTTACAAAAAAAAAGAATAAGAAGATCATAAAGAAAACAAAAAAATAGAAACTACCAATAGATGTTGAAAGGGGGTTTGGTCACTTCATCTATGGAAGCCTCCAACTGATCTTCCTTAACAAATGCTAAAAAGGTGTTTTGAATGATCAAAGCTTGAAGGTTAAAGATGAAGTTGGGGTTGGTTATTGGCCACTAAATGGATGTGAAGGGCTAAGACTCCTTGAGGTGGTTGACCTTCCTTAAAGTAACAAACCAACTGTTGTGGAAGACCATGTTCTCCCCAATGACCATTTGGTCTTGTTAGGCATCACTAGCTTCTTCAAAATCATCATCATGGGCCTTTTTCACATCTTTCTTTAGCTCAGTGACATTTGCTTTGGTCACCTTTATCCTTGATCTTACCTTTGCCAGCTCAGTATTAGCTGTGTCCTTTTCAGTGGCAAGCTCTTCATTTATAACATAGGCCTCTTTGACATTCTCCCTGACCTTCTCTACTCGAAAACGTTGGACTTACTCCAGCGTTTCCACCATCTTGATCAACTCAAGCGCCCTTGTAAGTTAATGGGTAGCATCTTGGAAGAATTAGGCTCCCTAGTGACATGAAGGACAAATTTAGAAAAGAACATAAGTTGAGATTAAACTTTAAGCCAATCAAAAGATTACTTACTGGAAGGGTGTGCTACACCACCTGCATGACGCAAGCCTCATCATTTAGGTTTATTATGGCCTCTCAATCAGATGAAAGGATTGCTACCTGAGCAATAGTCAAAGCAACTTGTTCGCCCTTTCAAGCAGATTCTTGCTTAGTGATTGAACGACCCCCAAACATATGGCCAATTACAAAGTCATTCTCCCCTGACTAAGAAATAAGGTTGGAAGTACCAGCTACCTGGGGGCAGCCTCCTTTCTCTTTTTTGATGGAGGGGCAACGAGAGCAATGCACTCCGCTAGTCATTTGACCAAGTTTATCTCACCCTAAGCAGATAGAAGAAAAGATAGGGATTGTTTTTTTTATTTCCCTTCCCTTGGCATTGACGCCTTTGAGCCTAACAAATAAATCACTCAACTTCATTTCGTCAAATATTATGTCAGAAAGGTAAAGGGTAGTATGCCCTTAAGATTAGGTAAAGGATCCCCAAGGAAGGAACGAGAGAAGTCTTTTGTTGACCTTATGTGTGTCTAACCAAACAAGCCCATTGAAGCACTTATCTCCGATTGGGGCACGATAACCGGTACCTTATCTTGCACTTTAAAAGGAATCTTAATGACGTCGAGAGCCTTATTAATGTCAAGCTCACTTAGTTTTAGAGGAAAGGCAATGTATTTCATATAAGTTGGTCACTATCTAATCAAAACTGGTATAGCCCAACCAAGTCCCTTTAGATACTTCAGTCTTTTGTAGGTAAGGACTTGCAATCTGGTTAGCACTGACACTCTACTCTTTCTCAAACTTTTTGTTAAGACCCTCCTCTACAAAATAATAATAATGACCAATTAGTAATAGAATAGAAGAAACAAATCAATATATAAACCAAAGAAAAAAGACAACATATGCCCCCCATCAAATTTAAGACCCTAAAACTTCTGAATTCACCTTGCAAGAATTGCTAATCACCACAAACCAGGATTAATCTTCTGAAGTTCTTGCTAGAGTAAGGTAAAAAGTGGACCAAATTATCTTTAACCCTACACTTCATGTAATACTGGTCGTGTTTGGCTTTAATGTGGGCATAGTAATGAAGTATCTTCTAAGGACCTAAGTTGACTTGGACTAACCAATTAAGCTTAGTCACCCCCATCAGGTCAACAGTTATAGCTAAGTTGATCGGGCAGATCTTAGGGGTCAACAAAAACATTTGAACAAGCGGATGAAGTAGGAATCTAATCCCCACACTTCTCTATGGCTAACGAAGGCCACATAGTCTATTTTGAACCCATAGTTTTAGCAATATTGTCATCGTTGACATGGGGAAGGGTTAGCTTGACAGTGTTTGGAATCCTATGTCTAGCCCCAAAAGCTTTAAGACTGCCCAGTTTCCTAAGCTGAATAAGGAATTTACCCAACTTAGAAAAGAAAAGTGTAGAAAATAGAAAAGAAGACCTAGAATTTGGGATGAAAGACTCAATAGTATTAAATCGGTGAAAAAGGGTTTGGTCAAGATAAGTCTTAATCCGAATAGAGTCACAAAAATGGAACTAACAAAAGCTCTCATAAGGATCAAAGATTTTACTCAAATGCATAAAAGTTCAAAAGAATTTTGGAAGTGATTATTTATAGTAAAGGTTGAGGAAGATAAAAGGTCACCAAAAGTGAAACAACACTAACCCCAAATAGTTGCAATTTATGATAGCCGTCCTATCCAATAAGACGTTCGATTGCCCTGTTAGATGTGTGCTTAAGGCTAGCATAGACTGGCATTAGTCTCGACTAGACTAGCCCATTAATGCTTGTACTTATGATCTTATCCTTGTCTACAACTATATCTAACCAGTTATAGTATGCCCCAAACAAGAGAAGCATCACCAATTAACCAACCTCACGACCGATTAGAGCATATAGTGTGGTCGATAATCTCCTGTAAGGTTTGTTCTCTCAATTAAGTCCTCACTCGCATTTCGAGTACATGTCGCAAGCAAGGACTGGGGGTAGTTGGAGGGGATTATTCGGACAAGCAGCAGACATCTGAATTTCTAAGCACATGGCGTACATCTTATTGCTCACCTTGTCAACACATTTACAATGGTGAATGTGGGGGAGAAGGGAGTTGCCCTGCTCCCCACTATCTTTGCACACGTTCCAGAGCCACTCCCCACCTCCGAACATGGTTCGATTGCTAGGGGTGGTGGACGTGGGTGTGAAACTACATCCATGAATACCAAATGATGCAAATGAAAAAGGTAAGTTGCTAATTACCCTTACTGAAATTGTTTGTCTCATCATTTCTTTTGTCTTTCAACAAGACTAAATTGACCATTGGAGGGGTATTTGATCACACCTTACCCAACTGACAATTTTTTCAGGTACTCAACCAAGAAGGTAGAGACTACTTTGCAATCTCATTCAAACAATTATCAATGACTAGTCGCATTTCATTCAGAGCGTTGATCAAACTGCTTATTTGAAATGGCCTCCAATTTTTTTGACACTCTAACATATGATTAGATCATGTCTCTGAAGTGTGAAAATTTGAGTCGCGATGTGTCTTGTCTTGCATGGGTTTCTCCCACTAATTATTTTATATGAAGCAGTAAAATTTTGAAGTGAACTGAGACGTGAAAACAAACTACAGAGTCAGTCGTGAGCCCTTAGATTGCATAGGTCCATCTACGCAGACAATGAAACAAGGTCGAGAAACTGAGTTCTTATATTAAATTCCTACAGGCACCTAAAACCTGATTATAAAAGTACCTTGAGCAAGAATGCATTGCTTAGGATGATTAAAGTTAAAATTAAGGTAAAAGTACAACATTTCAAGGCCATGTTTCGAAGAAAAACTGTTAAACAAGATAGACGAATCAGGATATAAAATAATAATAAGAAAAAATAACC
This sequence comes from Vitellaria paradoxa, assembly GCA_019916065.1. Lineage (NCBI taxonomy): Eukaryota > Viridiplantae > Streptophyta > Magnoliopsida > Ericales > Sapotaceae > Vitellaria > Vitellaria paradoxa. The sequence continues at coordinate 17,481,493 of CM034243.1, read as the reverse complement.
CATATATATCAGTATAGTGTTGAAACAAATTACGGTAAATTATAATGATTTTGTTTCAGTGTTTGATTTAGAATAGATATGCTACTACTTATTTTAATGTAGTATTGATGTTTATTACTTTCAAATATTATTAATTAACATTTGACTATAATCATCAATCAAAGTAAAGATGTTATAAAATATTTACATAATTTGTAGAAAGGTCAAGAAGAATTAAAAAAAAAAAAACTTGTTTACAGTATATTTATATTGAAATTGTAGGTCTTGGTACGTAGGAAGAATGAGTTGTTAAACTCATTTCAACATAATTGACGTGATTAAAAAAAGGAAAAACAAAAAATTAATGATAAATAAGTTATACAAAATATATATTTTTACTGTTTCCTTTTATATTGAATAAAATGTTAATGGTTGAGCTTCAGTATTAACAATATATGTAGAATGGAGACTATATATATATATATATTTGTAAAATAAGACTATAAGACATATTATTAAAATATTACAATAATATAGATCCTATATCCTATTTCCAGAGATATACAATACTACATGAATAATAGTATTTCCTATTTTGAGAGATATATTATCGAAACTGAGTACTCAAAACAAAAACAAATAAGAAGAGTTATAATTAGACTCATGACATTAATAATTCAATGCTCTCCCTCCAATCCCACCCTCACAATCAAACATATATTTAATGGATTCTACAACAATAATATTCTTTCCTGACATCTACATCAACTTGTCCTAAGGTTGTATTTGGAAAAATAAATTATTAAATTTATTTATTTATTTTTTGGCATGATTAGAAGTATTAAAAGAAAAGAAAAAATGGAAAATTGAGAAAATTACATGTATTAAATGTGTGTAATATAATGAAGTACCAGTTCTATCTACAAGGTTACAAAGTAGAAATAGAATAAAAGACAAACTCTACTTTTATAAGATTTTCTAAACTCTACTACTAGTTATCTAATAGACATTAACATCACCCCTCAAATTCAAGGTGAGAAATTAGAGAGCAACTTGAATTTGGAGACTAAGAACTAGAAAATAGTCAACACACCCCTTTCGCTTCGTGCAGGCTACACGCCCAAAGGCCACGAACTTAGCTCTTATTACGCACCCAAAGGTGACATACTTAGTTTTCGTTACACGTCCTGAGAGGTCACAAACATAGCTTTGGTTAGATGCCGAAAGGTCACGAACTTAACTTTATTTACACGGCTAAAAGTCACAAATGTAGCTTTAGTTACATGCCGTAAAATCACGAACCCAAATCTACTTACACGCCTAAAGGTCACAAACGTCGCGTTGGTTATACACCATAAGGTCACGAACCCAAATCTACTTATACGCCTAGAGGTTAGAACCTAGCTTGCAAGGGAAAAAATCCTTGAATGGCTGAAAGATGCAAAGCCAAAAGAACAAGAGGCATCTCAAATAAAGTGACTACGGTCTTCAATAAAGAAACTGAAATAGAAAGAAGTATCTCCAAAAGAGAAACTTGAAATTTAAAAATTTTTAGAAACTAGACATCGCATAATTAAACAAAAGCAATATAAAGTGGGCAAAGGAGGTAGCGGAGGCGATGACGACGGCGACGGCAAGAAAGGCACTGTCGGCGGTCAAAAATGTGGCTATTGTATGACTAATCTACCCAGAATCAAAAATCATGAGCTCTGATACCATGTTAAGAGAAAAGAATGAATGGAAAAGTTGAGAAAATTATATGTATTAAATGTGTGTTAAATGTGTATAATACAATGAAATAGCAACCCTATTTATAGGGTTACAAAGTAGAAATAGAATAAAAGACAAAATCTACTTTTATAAATTTATCTAAACTCTATTACTAGTTGTCTGACTATTACCCAAACTCTACTACTAGTTATTTGACTATTACCCAAACTTTATTACTAACTATCTAATATACATTAACAAGAAGATTGATAAACATTAAATAGATATTTGTCTAAATATTTAATTTTTATTCAATTAATAATAAAAAATCAATATACATAAGTAGTTTTATTTTTTTCCATTATTCAACTCTTTCCACAAATTCATAATTACTCTAAGCATGTTGTAACAAGGAAAATTATTTTATAATCTTGGTACACCCTCTTTAAGTTTATTAAGATTGAACCACTTAGACGCATTTATAATGGACCCTACTAAAATACACTTGTATGGTACAGTTCTAATATATTAAGAGTTCAATTGTTTGTTAGTATTGCTCCAAGAGCACTAAATAATACTCTTATAAGAATACCATAATTATTTATACAATATTAACTGTCATTTTATGAGTTTATAATTAATCTCACTAAGATGAACATCTGAAATTGTATAGTCGATCATATATAACATTAAAACGATCATTCATAATATTTCCCTCTATTAGGTATCATCTATTAATTTTGATTCATCCATCTGTCCATGACCTTGGCTTCTATTTAAAATGATATGACCTTTTTTTTCTTTACTTTAAAATAAAAATGATGGGTGAATTTTTTAAATCTTAACGATCAAGATCTCAGAGTTCTCAAAACTAGTGCAAATTAACTTTCGTGCCAAAAACGTTTTAAAATATAATTAATATATATTTTAATGTTGAAGATTCCCAAAGTTGTCAAGACTAATGAAATTTTGGCACCAAATTAAACACCGTAAAATAATTCTAGATGTGTTGAAAGTTTATCACCTAAGCCAAACTCCCAAAATTGTGATAAGGTTTGGTGAGAAGTCCAACAAGAATTAGTACAACAATTAAAATAAAAGTGGACCCCAGTTGAGGTTGTCTCTCAAAGAAAGTTTCAGCCATTTCCCCACCCGCCACCTAAAGATTTTGTTTCTTTCATTTGGTTTGAAATTTGTCATTGACAATGATAACCATGATACGAAAACACTCAATGTATCTTTGTTGCAACTTACCAAAAAAAAATGTATCTTTATTGTTGCCTCCATCAATTAGGGTTTGATTGCCAGTGTCAATACATATACATACAGATATATATATATATATATATATGAAGTTATTTTATTTTAAATTTATAAATTAACTCAATTCTCATATATATATATATATATATATATATGTAAGCTTTTAAACAAAATAATAATTTATGGGCAAAGAAATATAAGTTTCAAAAATATCGAAATTTAAATTTTATAAATTAAGTTATAATTAATTTGTTAAAGTTTTAAGTTATTTCACTTTAATTTACAATCAAGTGTGTATATATATAATATAAACCTTCCAATTCATATAAAGTTGGCTTCAAAATAGGAAAAAAAAAAATTCACATTTTAATAACAATGAAACAGTCATTTAATTGGCAACTAATTAATTATAAAGATATGTATATATAATAGTTTTCGTATGACACTAATTAAATATTATGAAAAATAATTTTGTACCATAACTTTTGTAAATTTGTGTTGTAATGACATTTTTTTATTTATTTAAAATGATTAATTATCCCACAAAAAATTCTCGTAAATTTATTTATTTTTAATTTTTGGTAAAAAAAAAAGTTGTATTTAATTAGTGTAACACTAGTAAGTAAATAAATAAATAAATATATTAATTACCTTTCATGATATGGTCGCCCCTAATGCAAATCTCTCCAGCTTGGTTCCGAGGAAGAGACACTCCAGTGTCGGGGTTGACGATCTTCATCTCAGCATTTCTAAGAACGGTACCGCATGATCCTGATTTGTCTCAAAAGGTTCCTTTGCAAATGCCAAGCACATTGACAAAGCTGTCTCTGTCATCCCATAACCCTGTAATTATCCATAATTTCACAATTGATCAGCTCCATCTCCTTTCATATATATATATATATATATTACTTTTTCATCATGAATGTTAATTCCTTTTTCTTATTTATTTATTTATTCATCTCAATGTTTTAACATATTTTGATAATTATTATAAAAGGGAATGAAGCTATGGAAATTAAAAGTAGAAGAATATTAAGGGCTCGTTTCGAGTAAGAAAAAACAAGATAAATTAAGATAAAATGTGATTTGGAGTTAATTTTAGCGCCGTTTTTTTTTTTTAATCGCAAACTGTGGGAACGGTTTTTTAAATCCGTTCCCACGGATTCAAAAAAATTTAAAAAAAATAGCGACAATGGTACTCATTTGAAAACTTTCGACACGAAGAATGTAATTGTATAAAAAAATTTATACATTCGATTAACTTATTTTTAGATTTTTTTATTTTTTTAGCGAAATGTTGAAATTTTTTTAAAATTAGTGATGGCGAAAAAATTAAAAATAGATGAGTTGTTAGAAATTTATAGAATTTTTTAGAGAATTTTTTTTATGTCAAATGAGCCCCTAAATATATTCTTTTATTGAGAAAAATAGTAAAAAGAAGGCTCTCAAACTGTTAGCCCTGAGCCAAGGTGGGGTGCGTGCTTCTTACCAATTGGTGGGATATATTTTTTTTTTTTTTCTTAATGAAATATGTGGGCCCACATCTATCTTTAAATGCTCATCACATGTGTGTACGAAAGAGTGGAAATTGGACAAACAATCACAATGAGTGAAAGCACATTCGGACAAGAAAAACTTAAAAACTTAAAAAGTTCGTTTGAACCACTAAGATGATTAAAAGTTCGAAAAAATAGAGAATGTCGGTTACCTTTTTACATTTAAAAAATCAATCAAAAATGATCAAAATAATCTGTTATAACGGTGTAAAGTAAGTTGTTCCAACATTTTAATCAAAAATTAGTATAAAAAATTAATAAATGTGAAAAAAATAAATAATTCTTACATTTTTTGTAACATTTTGTAAAAATTTAAAAAATTTAAATTTTAAAAATAAACACATGAAAAATAAAAACAACAAAAGTTAATAAAAATAAATAAATATTTGTAACTATTCATAACTTTTGATAATTTTTAACCCAGCCAGATGGGACTCTTATTAACAACAGCTGCAATATATTCACAAAACGCACTAATATGGGTTCCAGATTGTTGACAGTGGGAAAATTTATTACATTGGATCGATTAATAGTTTTAATTTGGTTGTATTTAATTTAATAGTCTTAATTTAATATAATAAAAATAATTTTAAAATAAAATACGTAAAATTTAATTGACACACAATTAATAAAAAAATATAAAAATCACATCACCATAAAATACAATAAAATCAAGTCTTGTATGGTAGTACTAAAGTCACCAAAATTTACCAATTTTAATTAATTTTTATATTCTTCTCCAATCAAATTTATTTACATATCATCTTTATATCACATTTTTTTATTTTTATAATACTTTTTGATTAATTTTTATCAATCAACACTCTTTCAAAATCGTTAATTGATACGCTATGGCTCCCGGAATGAATCTTTTTTTATTGTAGCGATCTGAAACCCCATTAATGTGGAAGAAATTTGTATAATATTTAAGGGATTACCGGCGTTTTTATAGGGATCGACACTCGTTTTTATAGACGCGCGAGTTGACACAGAGCTCTACCCAAGCAATAATTCATACGCACTGCTGCAGGCCCAAGTATACCAGCCCATTGATTTTCTTCCCTTAACATTTTGCTAATGATACATTTACATCCTCTTTCTTACATCTTTTCTACACTCAATTAGGTTATGATGAATTATAATCAGTATAATTTAATTTAAAATTATCACAATCGTACTTAAAAAGTGACAACCAACAACTATAATGATTTTAAAATAAATACACTGATGATGATCAATAGAGTATAACAAGAGTGTAAGAGGGAAGGTGTAAGTTCAGTGTTAATTTTAACATTCTTATATAGATAGTTTTTAATGAAATAACTCTTAATCACGAAATTATTATCCCCACATCATTTAAAAACTTTTTTAGTATATTTTCTGATAGGGAAAGTATTTTTTTATTTGTATTTATCTTAAATAAATATGAGCAGAAATCAATTAGAATATTAAAAGAGAAACATACTTGGCCAATTGTGGCATGTGGAAGCTTGGATCTAACAGCATCTTCAAGGTCTTTCCCCATGGGTGCAGCGCCGGAGATGACCCTTCGAACCGACGACAGGTCGTAATTTCCGACGACCGGGCTCTTGGCGATTTGCAATAGGATCGGCGGCACAAGCGGCGCGATTGTGACCTTGTACTTGTGAAACAACCTCTAGAAGCGCGTTGATCTCAAACTTGGGGATGATCACCAGCGTCGCTCTGGCTCTGAACGCGCAGAGCAGAACCAAGTTCAGGCAGTAGATGTGGAACAATGGCAGAACACACAATATGACGTCATCCATCTCCAGATGCTGGTTCGGGTTCTCCCCCTCTACCTGTTGCGCAATGCTCGTTACCAAACTCTTGTGCGTAAGCATCACCCCTTTCGGCAGCCCCGTCGTCCCGGAGGAGTACGGGAGCACCACCACATCCTCCGGTTGGACTTCCACCGCCGGCAAGTGGTTCTCGTTGGCCTCGGCCAACTCGGAGAAGTCCAGCACCATCCGGAGCCGGCGAGTCTGTGCATATGACTCTGACGTCGCGTTCTCTCTGGCGAATTCCATCACTTTCTCCGCGTAACAAGCTTTCGTGATTATTAGCTTCGCTTTGGATGACCTCGCTTGCTTGGCGATCTCCGCGGGGTGAAGAATGGGTTCGCCGTCGTGGTTATTGCTCCCGGAACAACGCGCCGAGGAATGCAAAGACGAATTCGGGCGAGTTGGGGAGGAGAAGCATGATGACTTGGCCCTGTTCGATGCCCATCTTGTGGAGGCCGGCGGCCGCTTTCCGAGCGGTGAGCACAACATCGGCGTAAGTGTATGTCTCGCCGGTGGCGCCGTCGATCAAGCAGGGATGAGAGCTGAATTGGGTTATGTTTTCGAAGCAATATGTTTGCAACGGCAAGTGATTTGGAATGTAAATATCAGGGAGTTTGGATCTGAAAATGAATTCTTGTTGTTCTTTTGGCATCTCCATTAAGGGAAGGCGAGGGTGTCTTACGAACCCTGCTTAATTAGATGGATTGAGTTTTGATTCAAGTAACCTGAGGACTGCGCTATATACTATTATTATTATTTTTTTTAAATTATCATGATAATCTCTCTCTCTTGTTGTCATTCACTTCAAATGAAAGTTTCTATTTTTTTCCCAAATTGACCCAAAAAAAAAAACAAAAACAAAAAAGGAAGAAGTTTCTTTTAGAATAAAGTCTTATTAAAGAAATGTCATTACCATATATTTTGTAACAATTTTTTTATCAAAGAAAAAAAAAACCTTGTAAAAAACATATTTTTCGATCGTAAAAAAAAATGTGGTAGGTGATGTTAGGAGGAGGAGATGGTCTAATGGAGTACTTCTTGGCATTCTAGTTACAAGAAAGGGTACAAATGAAATTTCAATCTTAACTACCAACCCCCCCGGGGGGTCATCTACATGATATGATTTTTAATTTTGTTTTATTATTATTATTTTTTCCCTTTTGTACGATAGAAAATGAAACAGCAATCAAACATATTATGGCCCTTGTTTGATTACAAACAAATTTCAAAAAAATTTTATAAATTTCTGGTAATTTTATATCACATTAACTTTTTTCTTCACTGCACGGATTACGAACTCTCAATTTATCTCACTTTATCTCATTCCAAACTCACCCTCTATTCTAAAGAATGACGTTCCAACCATATCCACAACGAAAGTGGGCTCATGACAGGTGTGATCAGTGGGATGCCAAATGTAGCCTAACCTTGCCATGCACATATTTTCTGAATAAAAAGTTCAAAAAAATTAAGGTTTTATTTGGTTTGAATTTTTATTTTTCATTTTTTTTTTTTATTTTTTATTTCTGTTTATATGTTTTATACTTTAAAAATCTAAAAAAAAAAAATAAAAAAATATATATTTGGTTTGACATTTTCTATTTTTCATATTTTGAAATTCTATTTATTTTTGGTTAAAAATGTTCAAAATGGCTTTTTACTATTCTGCATTTTGCTATACACTCATTTTTTTGTTTTTTAAAACAGATTTGAAACAAGTAACCATTACGTTTTGAACTATTTTTCTTATTTTAAAATTACAAAATAGAAAATGATCCCAAAACAAATATATTAAATTACACCTAATTTTTAATAATTTCAAATGAAAATGAAAAAAAACTCTTCTCAACATGTTTATTACTGACAAGGCAATTTTTGCTAAAAACTTTTGGTTGATTTTAATTTGGCATATAATCAAACTCTAGTGTGAAATACTATAAAAATAAAATTTAAAAAAAAAAAAAACAGTGCGAAATCATTTTCCTTACCCCTAAGGACCCAAAATGTGTATTTGCTATCAGTTAAAAATATAAAATAAATATAGGCGAAATGGTAGCTTTGTATTCTGACACTTTTCATGGCTTCTACCACACTCTAAAGTTTTAACATTTAACCCATCAAAAGGCGAAAGACTACCATTAAATTTTATAACATATATCTAACATAAATAAAAGCTATTATGGGGCACCATACCCCTTTCTAACTCCGTATCAAACATAACACAGGGTTAAATTCAATCCAATCTCTAAAACGTCGGTTGCACCTATGGTTTTGAGTTTTGACGAAGGACTAATAAGTGTTTGCGCCATCCAAACAGTGCCATTTTTTATAAATTTGGTTGATGAATTTATGCGGACGTGTCAGGTTCTAATATTCAAAGATAAGAATAAGGATGATCAAGGTAGTGCGAATTGTCATTACCTTGTCACTGCAAAAACTTCAAATTCGCTGATTTTTCATTAGGTGGATGAGACTGCAATATAAATGTATTGAATTATAACGTGAATAGATATGAATATTTCTAATGATATGAGTATTGAGATGGTGATCCACTATAAAAAATAAATTATATGAATATTGGGATGGATATGGATTAGAATAGGAATAATATGCAATACGATGAGGTATCGCCATTTCTAAAAGATATGAGTATGGAAATAGTGGAGTAAAGTACAAACATCACCCCTATCGATATCACTTTAATTCCATATGTTTCAAATTTAATAGATAAATCTCTACACTTTTAATCAAGCAGTAATTCGATCATTTCATTAACTGGCCATATATATAACAGTTAGATTGAGAGTAAAAATATAATTTCCTCTACAATTTACTCTCAGTGTCAATTTAGTTATTCACATTTCAATTGTAACAGTAAAATTCTACACTTTCGATATATATTTAAAATATATTTTGTTAAATTATTTAATTAATGATTAAATTATATTTAACATATTTTCTTTTTATTGAATTAAACATTTTTAATAAATAATTAATTGAATTAATAATATAGTTAAATTAATACTTAATTTTGTTTTTAATTAATATGAAAAATATTTTATTAAATTCAATTAATTTTTAAAAATATTAATAAAATAAAAAAATAGTAAAAAAGTAATTTATGTTGAACTTTCAAACGTAGTTTTAGTTTTTTTCAAGAAAAAAAAATAACAAGAAATAAAAATCAGAAAGTATAAAGAGTTAAATAAAATAGAAAAAATAGCAGTGTTACCAAACGGTCCTAGAATTGCTATTTTTTAAATTTCTTATCTCCACAGTTTTTTCTTTATACATTATATGTTATATAATTTTGTATATATATTTAATTCAAGAGGACACATTATCTGTGTAATTCTTTTGATTTTATTTCTTAATTATAACAACTATTAGTGAACCATCAAACCACCCTTTAGTAAAATTTAATTTTATTAATTTTTTAAAAAATTAATTGAATTTAATAAAATATATTTCATATTAAATATTAATTTAATCATATTATTTATTAAAATAATTAATTCAATAAAAAAAAATATTTAAGTATAATTTAATTGTATTATTTTATTAAAAATAATTTAATAAAATATTTCAAATTAAAATACTTATATAATTAAATAAAATATATTTCAGATTATATTATTATTTATTAAAAATAATTTAATAAAATACATTTCAAATACACCGAAATTGCATAAATTTGACTGTTACAATTGAAATACGATGGATTAAAGTAACGCTGAGAATAAACTATAGAAGAAATTACCTTTCCATCCTCAATCTAATGGTTGTGTGCAATGACTAGTTAACGAAAGGATCGAATTGCTGCTTGACCTAAAATGTAAGAATTTGACTATTACAGTTGAAACATGTGGAAATAAAATAATACTAAAGGTAAAATGTAGAAGTGCTTTTCGTACTTTACTTGAAATAGTAAGTAATATACATGCTTGACCTTTCTCGATGCTTTTTTTAGGTGACTCGCCAAGCGACCCAGCAGTGATTGATGACCAGAATTATCAACATTGGAATTGTTAGTAGCCTAAGATGAGTCCATGGCATCTACTAGAAAGTGCTTTGAAAAGTGTCAGCAGGTGCACAGAGCTGGAGCCTGGCATGTTCATCGGCTGGGCCGAGTGTTCGCTCACTTCAGAGTCTTCCCCATAGCACTGAGGTTGTGTCTCGATCTCCTATGTGCAAAATCTAAGGGACTAGTTCCTATGGAGATTCCTCATGAACTCATAAACACCATGGAGTCTAATATATCCCTTATTTGACTGAAATCCAAAGATAATGCTAAGGTTGGCAAGTAAACCTCTACTTTTCCTTTTTGGAAGGCATCGCTAAAGTTGTCAATTAGTTAAGGGTACTGTGCAAGTGAGGCGTCGATTAGTCCTAGAAACGGCGGCAGTGGCGCGAGGAGTTAACATTGGACATGCTGCAACCTAGGGATCACCCTTGAACCAGCAAACTTCGCGCCAAGCAAGACTGCCCTTGTCTCTTTCCACCGAATCTAATGACTTTGATTTTTTCATACCATTCTGACGCCTCCGGTTCTGCTTAACCCTCTCAGGCTCCCATTACTGAACTTGACGAAATAGGTCCCAGGTCTTTCCCTAGGATCTGGTTCTGGCCGCCTTTCCACTCCTCACTTTGGTTTCCACCAAGCCAATCAAATCTGTAGCAAGCTAGTTAGGAGAGAAGTTAAGTTTGGATTCATAAGTGGGGGGCAGGGAGGAAAGCACGATAAGAGGTGTGTCTCGGGCCTAGGTGACAGCAAGTTAGGTAGCTGTAAGGCTTTTATATTTGGTGGAAGGCAGGTTGATTGATCACGCGTGTACGCATCCAATCAGCACATAGCGAATGAAAAAAGTGTTCATCTTGGATTCTCTTCTCAGTCCCTCTAGTGGGTGCCGACCGGTCTTTCGACCAGATCCCCCTGACCTAAGTAAATCATGAACTTAATTCGATTATTCCTTCTTATTCTTATTAATAATACGCATTGGAACTATGAATGTCTAAGAATGAATTTCATTACATGAAAAGTAAAGTACAAAAAGAAAAGTACAACTGGAATTGAAAAATTGAAATGAAATAGCATAAAAGATAAAGATTTTGATTTAGTGCAGGGATCCGTTCTTTGGCTGCCTTCATCTATATTTATTTATAGGAAGTAACTGTCATCTATGTAACTTCTACTTAGCAACTCTCCACTTATTCACTTATCCACTAATCCATTACTTCTTTGGGTAGTTGTCCATAACTTCTCTAGTAGTTGTAATCTCAGTGATTGTAACTTGCGATAACTTCCCATTATCCTATCTACTTCCTTGAATTTAGATGCCAAAAATCAAGGTAAATCAGCAAATTTATGTCAAATAAATATCACTTAAATCAAATATAGTACCCGATATTTATTTTTGGCTATTTATGTATTATTTTTTGCTAATAAAATATTTTTTTAAGAATGGATTGATTTATTTTATTTTTTTGGGCCGATTATGGTCCGAATTGATATTTGGTTGGACAACTGAGCCAAAGGCCTAGCTCCCTTTTTCTTTCCTTCTTTCCTTTCCCTTTTCTTTTTTCTTTATTAGTGGGTTGGGTTGCCAAGAGAGAGATAGGAGGAAAGAGAGTGAGAAAAAGAGAGAAGAGGGAGGAGAAAGAGAGAGAGAGAAAATGAGTTCCGAGAAGAACATCGGATCGAGGAAATATTCGATACGAACATTGTGGTGATGTCTGTTTCTCATGATTTTGCTCGAAGTAAAGGATACGGACATTTGAAATTTAAGAACCGAAACCTAAATCTTCTCATTTCTTCTTCTCTTTCAATTCGAGGTAGGTGGGATTCATATATGTGATCTACGCATTGTTAGCATGATTTTGATACATATATATGTGATGATTTTGGTTGATAGTGATACCTGTGCATATATATATACATATGTGTATGTATACATATGTTTGTGGATTTGTATGTATGTATGCTCAATCTAGTTCATTTTTTAATTTTATTGCGTGATATTGAGATATAAGTGGTTAATGTTGATTGTGCTTCCATATCTGAGCTTGAAGTTTTGGAATTTGGGACCTTGAGGGCCAGATTAAGCTCGTTGGAGCTTAGATTTGTGCTACTACAGATCACAGATCATAGGAGTGCCCTTCCCATGGACATCTTGTGAGCTTCTCGTGAACATTAACCTTTATCCTTAATACCTTAATTTTCAATTTAAGAAATTTTGTTTAGAAAATTCTGGAGCCCCTATTTTTATTAATTATTCCAAAACCCATTAACCTTTACCCTTAATACTTTAATTTTCAATTTAAAACTTTAGGCTCCATTTGGTAAAACTGTCAGTTTTTAGTTTTGTTATTCAATTTTTAGTTTTTGTGTTCAATTTTTTATTTTTATTTTTCATTTTCATAATAGAAAATAAAAACCAAATTTTGAAAGCATGTTTGATAACAATAATTGTTAGTTGATAGCATACCCGCTAATTAATTAAATTGATTAAATTTAATTATTTTAATTATATTATTTGTTAAAATAATTATTTCAATAAAATATATTAAACATAATTTATTTTTTTTTTAAAAACAATTTAATAAAAATGTATTTAATGTTAATTAAATTAATAAGTAATTATATTAATTAAAATATAATTAATTATATAATTAATATAATTAATTATTAAATTAACTTAAATTGATTAGATTTAATTATTTAATTAATATAATTTTTTTATTTTTTTAAAAATAACTTTATTCAATAAATAAAATATATTAATGCAATCTAATTATATTATTTATTAAAACTAATTTAATAATATTTTTATATTAATTTAATTATCAAAATTTAATCATAATTAATTTAATTTAGTTAGTTGTTAATTATCAATTAAAATATATATTAAATATAATTATTTTTTTGAGAAAATTACATTTATTAAAAATCTAATTAAAATAATTTAATTTAAAATTAAATTATTTTCATTTAAATTAATTGAAATTATTTTATTTATTGAATTAAATTATTTTTAATAAAATAAATTAAAATAATTAATTTAATTACTAATTAAGTTAATTAACATGAATATATTTTATTAAATTATTTCTAAAAATAATATAATAAATTATGTTTTATAAATAATATAGTTAAAATAATTAAATTATATTGAATATATTTTTATATGTAATAAAATAAAAAAATCTACCATTACTAAGTACAATTTCATCATTAAATTGGAAGTGGGTAGGGGTGATAGTGGCGATTAATAGTAGTCAGAGGTGGGTGAGGATCGATGACGGTTGACAATGACCAGAGATGAGTGGGTGGCAACCAATGGACGTGATAGTTGATGGTGGGTGATAACTGTGACTGGTAGTGATTGTGAAAGAAAATGAAAATTGAAAATGAAAAATTGAAAAACACTTTTTCGTGTTTTCATAATTTTTAAAATATTTTTTAAAGTGGTTTTCATTTCTTTGAAAACTAATAACTATAGATAAATTTACCAAACAAGTTTTTATGTTTAGTTTTCCAAAAAAAAATGAAAGAAAAAATTATAAACTAAAAACAAAATGGTTGCCAAATGATCCCTTAAATTTTAAATTTTATTTCGTAGAAAACCTTGAACCTTAAAAAAAACCTCTAAACTCATATTCAAAATTTCATAAATTTTATTTAGAAAAAAAAAAAACTGAAACATTTCAAAAATCTTAAATTTTTTTTTAGAAAATTTATGAAAATCTAGGTCATCACAACTTCATATAGCAAATGTAATATATAGCCATTATTAATTTTAAAGTATTTTTTATAACTGTTTAAATTTACCATCATTAAATTTTAAAGTAGGAAACTTTGTTCTTTGAAAACTAGTTTAGAAAAATCAATCTTAATAATTTTAGAAAAACCTCTTTATCTTTTTTTAAGAAAGACTTAAGAAATTCTCAATTGCGTGGTCAAGGTTTGTGCTCTTAGGGAGTCAACACCAAGGCTGTGCATATCGGATCTCTCATTCGTGTATTTGAGGTAAACAAGATTCAATCTATGCAATCAGACAAATAGGTTGGTGCGACAGTAACTCCTATACCAAAACTCTATTACCCTCCCTATTTTCTTTTCTTAGATTTCAAATTTCAATTTTTTGCTTTAAAAATGGTTTTCATTCAATTTTTGTTCCATACCAATCTCCACCAACTTACGAACATACCCATGTAACTAATTTAATGTTCCATCTCGTATCAAGCATAAATCGAATTTATCATTCATCATCTTCCTCATCTATCTTATAAACATATATCTATATACGTGATACCTCAACTTCCAATATATACATCAAACCAAATAAATGGAATAACCATCATTAACGTAAACACGTATACACCACAAATGCAAGAAGAAGGTATCAAATCCCTACTATTTATCTTCCCCTCCATCTCTCGTATGCACATGTGTATATATATAATACCCATTTACCAATCAAACATTAAAACAGTGTAAACATCATAAAAAATGATACAAAAAACACGTTTATAACATGTAAACAAATAATAAACATACAACTCCTATAATAAACATACAACTCCTACCTAAGATTGCTCTGAAAATTAGAAATTGATTTGAAAATGTTCAGAATTGTCAGGAACTTTCTATGGTCAGCACCAACTCCTTCACATTAAACCAACTAAACCAATACACTTCACTCACTCTCAATTGCACTTTTGAAATAAAGTGGAAACTCAAGTTTCCAAAGAATTCTTCCTCACCAACTCTCTCTACTCCTTCTAGTTTTTGATCTTTACCCAAACATTCCTATACACACACATATAACTATAATAATGAAAGTCCTTCAAGATAAAGGAAAGGAAAACAAGCTAGGGATGTGACCATGGTGGTGAGGCTAATTATCATGCCCCGGGTTTTGTAGCCTGTGCGATGGACATTAATAATCACATGCAATCAACATAAACCTATTAAAGTTACCCAACCACTATAGAGCAAACATATACAATAATAAATAATAACAAAAGTCTCGATCATAACTAGATAATAGTTATTCAATATAATAATACAATAATATCAACGCACACCGATCTTATAACTATATCAATAAAATCTGATATAAAAATGACATAACTTCTCAAAATACAAATAATATCAAAACATGCTTAGCCCACCTATGCCTCAACCTCTACACTTGCAACAAGTCTACAGAGATATGAGCACTAATTCACCTGTGTCCGCGATACACATATAAACAAGCATAATATGCAACACATACCCTAACATGATACTACAGTGCAATAATATCAATAATAACCAATAGCCATATCATAACATCATATCCTAATCATATATCATCATGATATCTAAACATCATCATCATCATTATTATCATAATCATCATCTTGTCAACACAAACACGCATGGGGTTAATACTCTACAAAACTGACTCATGATTAATAAGCACAGTCCAAACCATCGTTGTCTTTTATTAACCTGCACAACAAAAATGATGAACTAAACTCTCGTCATCATTTATGAATCTTAGCTTAAGGGCCATGATTAACCAAGTCAGCATTGTATTTAAAGATTAATATCTAAAGATCATGAAGAACCTATAACGACATTGAATTATAGGCAACTAACCTACTAGTACATTTTCCAAACCTTGCATAGGTTTAGAGACTCTTAACCTTATGGTAATCACATAGCCTCTTATTTGCCAGTATCTGCTATCCCCAAAATCAACAATCCATAACTATGTCTCATTTTCTTTTCACATCCATTTATCCATATTAATAACATTGTGATCAATGTCAACATTAGTGTTATACAAGCCACATACATTACATCAAATTGTATATCGATTCATAGATCACATTCATTTCCAATTCATTTTTTATTTATTCTCCTTTAGTTGTATTTAAAATCGTGTATGAAAACAGTTTAGAAATGCAACGTCATCTTTGTAGAAAATCAGTTCCATTCAAAACATTTTTAAATAAAAAGTTTTGGAAAATCTTAGTAAGGCACCCAAGCAAAGTGTTCGTATGCCGTAGGCCTAGTTCGTGCGCTTAATTCACCAAGTCCATGTGCCTGAGGAGCCTGTGCACTCAAGTTCCTCTACTATCATAATTTCAATATGCTCTGTTTTACGTTTTCTGTTTTTCATGTGTATAAATTTTCAAATCTTAGCATCAAGACTATTTTTCTCCAATTGATTGATCAGTATCAATTTTTAATAACATGTGATCATAGTTATATTCTCTGTTTAGCATTTCATCACTTATCAAGTAAAATCAAATCTTATTTTTCATCATCTTCCTCATATGCCTATATATATACATATTATATATATGTATTATCACTACAAGATATCACACATTTGCCGACCAAAAACTTAGTCGATGAAGGTCAAATTTTGGTCAACAAAACTTTTACTAATCAAACTAACTTGGTCAGCAAAGGTTAATCGGGAAAACTTTTGCGGACCAAAAAAACTATTTGGTCACTAAATTGCGATATTTCCCAACAACATTCTAGTCAGGTATTATGGAATCTTCACCGACCAACTCATTGGTAAATATCAAACCTTTAACGACTAAAACAACTTGGTCGGCAAAGAATAAGACTTTTCTCCACCAATTGGTTGGCAAAGAGTAACACTTTTCCCGACAAATTGGTTGGCAAAGAGTAAGACTTTTCCCGAACAATTGGTCGGCAAATGTCAGAACTTTCCGACTAAATGGTCGGCAAATATTTTTTTCCCGACCAAACATTTGGTCACCAATTAGCCTTCTAAATTATTAGAATCAATCTTTGTCGGCAAACTAGACGGCAAAAAATAGTCAAGTGGAAAAATAGAAATCTTTCCCCAACTATGTGGTCGGTAATTCCCTCTTTCCCCAACTGATTGGTCAGCAATTGTGGACTTTCCCTGACCATTTGGTTGACAATTGTTAACTTTCCCTAACCAATTGGTCGGCAATTTTCCCAAAAAAAAAAATCTACTGGACATTTTCTGTTTCTTGAACTTTTTTTCTGTACAGAATTCAATTCCCTGTAATATTGCATACAAACCATTCACCATCAACAAACCAAAAAAACATCCACCATCAAATTATATACCATCAACACTTCCAAATTAATATTCTACACCTTACAACATATGTCTTCAAAATTCACATAGTAGCTAGAGAAACAAGATGGTTCCAAAAATAAAAAAATAAACTAGCAAAAGAAAAATGATTAGATCAACCAAAGGAAGTATTTAAGCTTGAATACATAAGAGAAATCGATTCCTGAGTAAAGAAAGTTGCTTTAACTCTCTCCTCGAGCAAAGGTGTCATTAGATTTTTTTTTGCTCTTTGAGGAAGAACTATTTTTCTTTTGAGCCATCTCCTTCCAAATTGACTGATCACCATTTCCTACAATTAGAGGACATCTGGAATAAGTTATAAACTTCTTATGCTTCATTTGGAGGAGTTTAATGTGTATAGATGCAAGACAAGTATAGAGATCGTTCCTTCTTCAAATTCCAAACATCAAAGCATGCAAGATGTAAGTAATGGGAATGTGTGCTATTCTCTAACTTAATAAGAATAGAAAAAACACAATCATTCATTGAAATGCTTTAGACATCATTAGGGATAAGTGACAAATGGATCACAAGAAAAATTGTGCAAATGAGTCATTCACTATAACTAGTGGTTATGAAAATTTTCTATTTGACTTTAAAGTAAGCGCATTTATGTATGAAATGCTTAATCAAACTGTCAATCTTTAAACATTTGTTTTCATTTCTTTTTTGAGGATAATATACAAATACAAAAAAAAAAAAAACATAGACATCTAGAGAGTAAATTTACTTACCAAATCAGGTAGATGTGCCCCCCGAACCACCTTCGCGAAATTTATCCTGCATTATTGCAAATATTTGCTGAAATTGTTTTTTCCCTCATCCTTTGCCCTCCTGTCTTCTTCCATCTTTCTTATATCCTTTTTCATTCTTCTCATTTCCTCTTCCATCTTTTTTTTTCCTTTTCATAATTTCTCCTATCCTCATCATATTGTCGCATCTGCTCTCATTTTGTTCTTTAATTTGCGCCTTCAGCTTTTCAATCTCGATGCAACATACTTTAGATGACATTGAAGATCTGATTGAGAAGGGGCTTTGTACCTTTCCTAAACCCGAGCAAATAACCTGATCTTTCTCCAAGTACCATCTGAGAGAGTTGCCCTGGTGTATAGTGTGGCTCACCTGACTCCGCTGCCTCAGTCTCACGTCTAACAATTTCATCCTATACATTAATTCATATAATATTAATGGGAAGTGGAATAAAAGAACAAAATTGTAAAAAATTAAATGACGCATACATAATTTTGCTGACATTGTGGATGGATGTAATCATTCTTCTTCTTACTCCAATGGGTGTCTTTGTAAAATGTTGAAAATGGGAGACCATCATCTCCAAGTCTCTTTGTCTATTTAATAACAGTGAGAGAATGCAAATTTCAAGCTAAAAAAAAATATAATGTTAGAAACAACTTAAAAACTAACATATTACCTGAAGGGATAATTTCGCTAGAAATGATTGGGATCCAGACATTTAAGGCAATTGAGCACGATTATTCTTTGCTTGGGCCGCTCGTTTCTTAAAAGAAAGACTTAATTAGTAAATCATGTACTTGTGTAAATGTCTTTTAGAATTCAAATGGTGACTATTAATTACATGATGCTTGTCAGAACTCCATACAACATCTATCATATGCTTCCAATCTTCTTATCTTCTTGGGTCGGGGGTATTAACATAAGGTTCTTTTCCCTCATTTAACAACTCTAAGTACCTTTTCTTGCAATAGAATCGCCAATCCTTGTATAATGAGTAACATTTTTTTTTATTGCCTCTTGAACATATTGCTTATGAAAGTCCTTAATATCAAACATTAGCTGCCATATCATAGATAACATCCTTTGCATTAATTAGAAACACAAAAACTTATATATAAACTTAATAAAAAACATGAAAAATAATACATTACCAACACATTTTGAATGATGACGTCCTTACTGTCCCTATCAATTTAGGTCCAAGTATTAACCCGTAATGGTGCTGAAAGATGAATCTGCACACCGAGTTGATTAGCAATCTTTGTGGTATTTTTCCCCACGGATGTGCATGTTATTGAGAAAACTTCAACTTGAAGCTTCTCTTCTTTATTTTTCCACTTCCCGCTGCACACCTTTACTTTTTGTAGGGTCACGAGCACGTGATCTTACCGGAGAAGCTGTCATTATGCCAAATAATTAATAATCAAATAAATATAATTGAACAATAAAATTAAAAAAAAGGATAGTAAAACAAAATTACTGCTGCCAACACAAGGTGATTCTCCCGATGTAGCTACCTCTCCAATCACAGGTGATCTAATGGTAACGATCCATCAACAGCACTTGGTGACTCGGTCGAATGCGTAACATTAGTAGTCGACCACTGACTCAATCCTACTCTCCTACCAACCGGCATATCGACAACCAATACAACATTAGATGTAAAGAATATGTTAGTAAAAACTCTTATTTAATCAAAATTATAATTATTCTAAAACAAAATAAAATATAATAAGAAATTTTTTTAAATATAGAAGAAAGTTTGATTCAACCTTTTCCCACATTTTACAAATTCACCTATTAGAGTAAAATCCTATTTTACCTTGAAAATGGGGGGGGGAGGAAGAAACAACTTACAATGAAATCAAGGCTCCACGTCATAATCATTGCTCGACTTAGAATCGCCCTCGGACTCAGAATCATAATGGAACTCGTCTTCATCAACATTATGCCCAATTCCCACAAAATCCTCGTCCTCGTCACATATGAAATTATCATGCCCAAAACATTCATCACGCACCCGCCTCTCTATGTTAATGAAGTCATTTTGGATTATTTCAGCTTCAATATCATTTTTACATAACACATCTCCAACTTGATCTTCAATAACAACAGAAGGAATATCAATGGTTTCATCTTGTTGGAGCACATCACCTATTTCTTCATTATGTATCTCCTCATTCATTATTCCTGCTATATTCCATATTCCACATCGTTCAATATGCTACACAACTTTCCAATTACCCCCTAATTTTGTATCATTAACATAAAAACTTGTTTCACTTAATTTGGTAAAACAAATGGGTCATCTTTATACCATCGACTTCTAGCATCTATGACCGTGCATAGTCTTACTACTTCCAGTATCAAACCATTCACACTGAAACAAAAGTACATGATGATCAAACATAAATCTCATTTCCCATAATTTACACAAAAAGCCATAGAAGTTATGAACTTGCCTCTTACGATCTCCTTCAACTATCACCCCCATTATTTTGACTTCTTCGACGAATTTCCAAGTCTTTTGTATGGAATCAAACACCATTAGATATGCAACTTGAATATAGACTTATTATTGGATTAGGCCATTAGCTAATGACCATAATTCATCAATGGCTTCTGGTGACCCCTTAGATCTCAAGTAATTCATCTATATAATGAAAAGTAGTGCACATTAATTAATGTGAGGTTAATGAAAAGTAGTGCATATTAATTGATGTGAGGTTAATTAGATGAAAATGACATACTACAATTATATCTTACACGGCATTTAAACCAATTAGGGAACAACGCCATATGCCTCTTCATGATGTCCCTTGTACTTTCAGCTTCCAAAATGTGTTTGTGCTCCCTATTTAAACAAAGAATTATGTAATAAACATTATAATTAATTGCTAATTTCTTAAATAAGAAAGACCTATATATGAAAACGTACTCCAAATATGGATCGATTTCAGAACTGTTGTAAAGGACAAACCAATGAGCCATCTCCCGTTCTTTAATGGAAATGTTGTGACGTCGATAAATAGGAAGAATATGACAAACACTTAGAGTGAATATTGCCAACCTAAGGCCATGATCACCACCATCAACATTCCGCTCTTCTCTGTTATACACAGTTTCAGTCTCATTAAGATACATTGAGCAGAAAGTAAGACATTCTTTTACAACAGATGCCTTTGCAATTGAGCCTTCTGGACGAGCTCGATTTGTGACAAACTTTTTCAATGTGCCAAGAAACCTTTAATATAAAAAGATAAAACAAAATTAGGTTACAAGTCAAACATTTTATGATGACCTTTAACATGTAATTCTATAAGTAAAGTTAAGGAATATATTACCGCTCAATTGGGTACATCCACCGATATTGCACTGGCCCCCCAAGTTTGGCCTGATGGGGTAAATGAATAATCAAATGTACCATGACGTCAAAGAATGCAGAGGGAAAAATTTTTTCTAACTTACAAAGGATTAAAACAATATGTTCCTCTATTTTTTCAAATTGACTTATATTCAATGTTTTAACACATAATTCTTGGGAAAAAATTTCCTAGCTTAAACACTGGAGTTCAAATATCCTTGCTTAGGAATCCACGCATCCCAACTAGAAGAATTTTTTGCAATAGAACATGGCAGTCATAACTTTTAAGACCCAACAACTACCATCCTTTGTATTACACATCTAGAAATATTTGCTGCATATCCATCTGGATACTTGATAGACTGTAAAAAATCCAAAAACTTTTGTCTTTCCTGTGAAGATAATATGTACAATGCAGGAGGTATTACGAGTTTACCATCAGGACACTCCTTACAATTCAAGGTTTTTCAAATTTTCATGTCTTTTAAGTCCATGTGAGCTTTTGGGGTATCCTTACTTTTTCCATGAATACTCAACAATGTGCCAATTAAACTATCACATATATTTTTTTCTATATGCATGACATCAAGATTATGCCTGAGATTGAGAGTCTTCCAATAGGGTAGCTCAAACAGAATGCTTTGTTTGTTCAAATTCAAGTTGAATTTGTTAATAATATCTCTTTGAGAATTGCTAATCAATTTCTACCTCTTAAGATTGCTTGGATGTTTCCCAAAAGGCTCATATGTACCTGCTAACACTTTCTCAAATATTTGCTCACTAGTTAAAACCTGTGGACTTCGTCAATTCTCAACTTTATCATCAAAAGCTTGCTCATTCGCCAAGAATGGTCCTCAGGACGGAAACCACGAGCACCTATGTACCCAATCTTACCTTTTAATGATTGGGTTGAATGTTCTTCATTACAATTAGGGCAAGCCATATAGCCTTTCGTTGTCCACCCTGACAGATTATCATAAGCTGGAAAGTCATTAATAGTCCACATAATAACTACACACATTTGAAAGTTGTATCTAGATGATACATCATAATTGCACACACCATTTTCCCACAAGCCTTTCAACTCATCAATTAATGGGCGCATATAAACACCAATGTTTCAACTTAGCACACTTGGTCCTGGAATAAGTAACGACATCATGCAAAATTGCTCTTTCATACATTTTCATGGTGGCAAATTATATGGTGTAACTATGATATGTCACATGTTGTATGAAATGCTCATGTTTCCTAAAGGATTAAACCAATCGATGGCAAGGCCGAGTCTCACATTTCTTGAGTTTCTAGCAAATTCAGGATGTGTTCTGTCAAAATTTTTCCAATCATCACCATCGGCGGGATGCCTCAATATTCCATCATGAACTCGCTTCTCCTTATGCCATCTTATATCCGTAGTCGTTTTCCTCGACATATATAATCTTTTCAACCTCGGTGTCAGTGGGAAGTATCTTAATACTTTGTGTGTAATTTTCTTCTCATTTTGACCTCGTGGTTTGTATCTGGGTTTCTGACATATTGGGCATTTATCTAGGCTTGCATTCTCCTTCCAAAAAAGTGCATAATCAAACTTACAAGCATCAATACACTCATACCCCAGGCCCAAATCACGTAACAATTTCTTAGCCTCGTAAACAGTCCAAGGAACCCTCTCATTACAATTGGGCAAAAGATGGGAGAGGAGAATACATCAGCTCTAGAAGAATACACCAACATCAGTAATCATGCTACAGAAAATTGGTCCCCAAAACAAATGAACACAAAAAAATAACATCAATAGAAATTTGGTTCCTAAAACACAAAACCTAGAAATTATAAGTCACAAAACTATAAAACCCATCTACAGAGATATCAAATACATTAATAGGATCAAAAAACCTACTCTTTCAAGAATGGTCTGTGAGATAAATAGCTAGGAATCAAAGCTACACTGCCACTTTCACAGCATTTCTTGCTCAGTGAAGAGAAATACTAACAAGGACCTATATATAAATACACATATATGTATGCATAAGCGTGTATATGTGTGTGTGTGTGTATATATATAGAGAGAGAGAGAGGACGAAACGCAAACAAAGGTGTTACCCGCTTGAACTTTACGACGAACCGGTGGCGGAGAAGCATTTAGGCTTTTACCAACTATAGATAGGTGCAAACAGAGGTGGGTATACTTACTGTGAATGGCCAAGAGGTTTCTTTTCTTTTTCTTTTTTTTTCTACAGCTTTTACTAGCCGGACATATAGGTGCGAAATAAAAAAAATTACTTCTCAACCTTCCCCAACTAGAAAATTGGTTGGTAAATATATAAAATATTGGCGCCAATAAATGGCAGATTGGCTTTTACATTATTGCTAACCAATTGGTTGGGGAAAAGGGGATAAATTTTATTTTAACATTTCCCGACTAAATTTTTGGTTGGCAAATAAAAATATTTAGTTGGTAAAGGTTATCTAATTGGCTGAAAAATTTGTTTCACATTACCGACCAACTAGTCGGAAAAAATTAAAAATTTAGCGACTAAATTTTTTTTGGTCAGGAAAATTGATCGGCAAAAGTGTACACTCTTGTAGTGTATATCAAATATCAACGTATGCATCAAATAAACCAAAGCAATGGACTAACTTCACCAATAACAAGGTAAATCACATAAATGGGCTTGCTCGTGCACTTGGACAAGTGCGTGCGCTTGAACCCCTAGGTCAGTGTGCACGAACCACTACCAAGTCTTAAAATTTTCTAAGTGTTGAAGAAATCAAAACCCAACCTATGAACCGAGCAACTGGGTCAACTTGTGTATCACATTTAACACATCATTATGCTATTAAATCATAATCATATGCATTAAGAATAAAATATCATATATTAAAACACGAGTTGTTGCACTAATACTTAAGCTATGCATAGACTAAGTAGGGAAATAATATGGAAAGGACGTCAGCCGAAAATTCAAAAATTGCAGTTGCCAGCTATCACCATTCGTGTGCACAGGAAAAGGATTTGTGTCCCCGGCTTTGTATGTGCACATGAGCCAATTGGTTGGTGCACACAGGTTAACCTAGTTTCTAATATTTTTTTCTAAGTCGTTACTTTAATCTAAACGACATCCAACCCCAAACTCAAACTCACACTATCCTAAACAAGACCAAATTTGACCAACTAAGATAAACCATGCACCATCAACATATCATCACATTGAACCATAATCAAATGTATAAAATAATAACAAAGATATGGGTCATCATAAAATTGGGCTGGAACTCAAATCAAACTTGAGTTTTTGTATAGGAACTCAAGTTTGGCTTGACAAAGAAGAAATCTCAACTCAAAATCGACTCACAAATAGTTTGATTAAAATAAAACAATCACATTTTGGTCTAAAATATAATAAATTAATATTATAAAAATACAAAATATAAAATAAAATAAAATATTATTTTTATTAAGCTAATTTGCAAGATTTCAAGTCAAGTGTTTCTAGGATTGAGTTCAATTTTAAATGAGCTGCAAATCGAGCTCATTAAATCAACAAGTCGAGTTCAAATAGCTCAAAAAAATTTTTCCTCATGGCTAGCCTATAAGTGAGTAAGAAAGAGAAGATGAGAGAGGGAGATAAATAAAAATTTGGTGAGTAATAAGAGAGAGAGAGAGAGAGAGAGTTTGGATTACCAATGAATTTGGTGAGTAAGAAAAAAATTATAATTTAATTCTAAAATTTATAACCCAAAAAAAAAAAAATAGAATGCAAAGCAAATAGAGATGCCATGTAAGATTTGAAAGAATATGAGAACAAAATGAAGGCAATTACACAATTTAAGTATATATACTAATGTTATGACATGCAATACACGAAATTGTGTAATATTTTACATTGATAAAAAATCCGTTTTGAAATATATTACAAAAGATTCTAATAAACATTTTAAATTAATGTAATTTAAAATAGTTTTAAAATATATTTAAAGAATAAATGAGTTTACATGCGTGATTTTGAGAATTAAACTTAGGCCTAGTGGGTAACAAAATTATTTTTATCTAAACTCGAGCATAGATTGGTCATCGTCCACTCAGAAGTTTTAAAATCCGTATTAACTAGGATGGTTGAGTCAAAGACCCATAAACCGATTAAAAAATAATCCAATTTGTAGTCAAATTTATTATGATAAAAAAAAAAAAACCTAAATAGCTAAAATTACCGTTCAACCGGTGAACCGTATGAACTTTAATAAATTTTTATGTAATGAAAATTGCGTAGAAATTGAAATTATGCCTGAATCAAGCTTACATTAGATTCGGCATCAACACAGCTATACACCCGCGTGGCAAATAGTGACTCTTACTGTTGCAGCTGTATTCACTTTTTGTAATATTAAAATAATAAATTTTTTACTATATTATATTTAGTATTATAATATAAATTATTATTATATTTGTCCATGCATTAATGTAATATTTTATGTGAGTTCATTAATAAATTTAATCAAAAAATTTTAACATAATATTTTTAGCTCATTCAAAATTCAACAATTACGAAAGATTAAAAAAAATAAAGTGTATTTAATATTATTATTAATTAGTTTGTTTATTAATATACTTATATTTATATAATTTGACAACTAAATATAAATAAGAAAAAAATATTAAAAATCCAAAAGAAAATTTTTCAATGTTTAAAAATTTTGGTATAGAGAAATTAATGTAGGGTGTTGTTATATGGAGAATATGTAAAATAAAAAATTATTATTTTATTATATTTTTAAATAAGCCAACATGGATGGATTAAGGGGGGGTTTGAGTACCAAAAAATTACCTTTGGATTTTTTGTAACTTATTTTTGTTTCATATGACCTTTTTTCACATAAATTTCATTTTCTTTTTTATTGTTTGCTATTTTTTAAGCCTGTCAACCATATTAAAAAATTAAAAAAAATAAAAAAATTAAGATTCGTTTAAAAAAACTTAATTTTTTGTTTTTTTTTTAAACTACACATAACTTTTTTTTTAATTTTTTCTATGAATGTGATTAATATTCTTAAAAATTATTAAATACAAAAATTAAAATTTAATAAAAATTATAAAAAAAATAAATTAAAAAACTATACGCTATCATATTGATGTCCAAAAATAGCTTAAATAACACTATAAGTGAAAGACAAGGGAAACATCACAATCAACGCAGACAAAGAGTTCACGACCCCCTCGCCAATTTGGAGCTAAACGCGCCCACAAACAGGGTGAGTGAAATGGCGAAACAGAGGAAGAGAAGATGCAAGAGCTTGTCTTCGGGGTTCATTTCGTCTGTCGGAGAACCCTTGAAAATGGATTCCAAGAGTCAAACCCTAGAATGGATTTTTTTTTAGCTTATTTTTATTCTATATAATTTTTTTTACAGAATTTTAATTTCTTTTTTATTGTTTGATAATTTATAAGCTTGCTAATCATATTAAAAATTAAAAAATTAAGATCCGTTTCAAAAAAATTAAAATTTTTTGTTTTTTAATTTTTTTAAATTGCGCATAATTTTTTTGACTTTTTTTTTTTCAATTTTTTATATGAATGTGATTAAGGTGATTAAAAATTAAAATTTAATAAAAATTATAAAAGATAAATTAACAATGCGCTAACTAATTCGTACCCAAACATAGCCTAAGGTTTAGTTTTTTTAATAACTTTTATTTCATCTTATATGGATTCTTTTTCACCAAAATTGATTTTTTTAAAAGATATAACTTTTAGGCGTGTTAGATGCATTTGTAAAATAAAAAAGTTCAAAAAATTATTGTCCATTTGAGTAAAAGTTATCCGTTTGACTAAAAAAATAGGAGTTTTTTTTATGAAAATATCTCTCAAATTATCTCTCTTTTTTTTCTTTCTAATTTCGTCCTCAAACTATTAATCACATTTATTAAATCATCAAACTATTTAATTTCGTTCTATTTAGTTCAAACACTAACTCTATCCATTAAAGCTAGTGAAAAAATTGTCATCTGCAGGTCATATAACATTTTCTACATCATTTTAGGAATATAATGGCCAATTCATATCTATTCCTCTCATCTAGCAAAAAAAAATGCATGTTTTTAAATATAAATTATGGATATAAAATATTAAAAATATATTTTTATCATATGAATTTATTTTAAATTTTAAATATATGTTTTAGAGAGAATGCTTTATTTTAAAATATATATTTTTAAATATAATTTTATGAATTTAAAATTATAATTTAATTCATAATTTTATAATTTTGAATATATCTTTTTAATTCAGATCTATTGAAATTATATCATTAACTAATATGTTTAGATAAATACAATAAACAACGATAGCTAAACTATTAGTTGGTAAATTATTTTTGAATCACATGATAATCATAAGTAGCTAAGCTATTAGTAAGTAAATTATTTTTGAATTACATAACAATCATATATATTAGTTAATGATATAATTTAATTAGATCTGAATTAAAAAGGTATATTTAAAATTATAAAATTATGAATTAAATTATAATTTTAAATTCATAAAATTATATTAAAAAAATATTTTTTGAAACAAAGCATTCTATCTAAAATATATATTTAAATTTTAAAATAAATTCACAAAATTATATTTGATAAAAATATATTTCTAATAGTTTATATTTATAATTTATATTTAAAAACATACATGTTTTGGCTTCAGAGGAGAGAAATTGACATGAATTGATCATTATATCCCTGGTGTGAGGTAAAAAAAGGTCACATTCCCTACACATGACAATTTTTTCATTAATTTTGCCGGATATAGTTAGTGTTCGAATCAAATAAAACGAAATTGGATAGTTTGAGGATGTAATAGATGTGTTTGATAGTTTGAGAACGAAATAAAAAAGAGGGATAGTTCGAGAGATATTTTCATAAAAAACTTAAAAAGTAATGAAAACGTTAGTATTTTTCCTTCTAACTTTTACCTAAATAAATGTGAATTTTTCATTTTTTATATTTTTTTTACAAATGTGATTAAAAACGCTTGAAAATTATAACTTTTAAAAGAAAAATCAAATTGTGGTTAAAAAAACAATATGAAATGGAAAAAAAAAAAAAAACTACCAAAAAAGTTAGAAGTTATTTTGAATACAAACAAAATAACCCTGTAACTTAATGTTTGAAACCAAAAGAAGCCTGAGTCACTAAGAGACAAGTAAAACATCAAAATCAACATAGACAAAAGGTGTTTGGAGTTCTGAAAATGTTGACCTAAGGTTTATAAATTTGGTTTTATTAACTGATTTTGATGGTAGCAAACATTGAATTAGATTTTCACAAAATTTTCAAATAAACATTGTATAAAATGTTACAATTAATTTTAATTTGATAGATTCAAGATAATATGCTTGGAAGAAATTAATATTATTTTTTAGGTATTTTTACAAAATTTGAATGAAAAAATAAAGAAATTTCAAAGTTTGGAGTAATGGAAATTAAAGAAAAATGAAGAGTTAAACTAGAAGGTTAACTCAGATGAACAGATAAATCTGATACATGTTAGTATATGGATAATATCTGAATATCGAACTGTTCAATTGTATGAAATTTTAATATAATAAACTAGACTTCCATATCTATAACTATGTTGAAGAGAACTTTCTGTGAATCCGAATTTAAGATGTCCAAAAATGAGCTGAAAGATCATTGTAGAAGAATGAATTTTGGAGTTAGTCTTAGTTTTTATGACATAACTCATGCTATATAGCTTTAAAAATTCTAATTTTTGGTATGTAAAGAGAAAACTTATAAAATACAACTTTTGTAGTTTAAGTTTATTCAAATTTAGTATCATGGTTGAACAGTAGCTTCAATTAGAAACACAGATTTAGATTATCAGAAAAAATTATCTAGAGCTAGTCTCGATTTGGAGACTATATCTGAAGATCTATCTATTGGATAAAAGTCAAATTTGGTCAGATGATATTTCACTTACATATCTACAATGTCATTACTCTAAGGCAATGTCAGATATGAATGTTATGCAGGTGAAAAATGGTCACAAATGTATCTCAAAAAATCTGAAACTGAAAGGCAGTATTGAAAGTAAGGAAATTCAGTTTTTTTAAGGACAAAAGTGTTTTTTTACTTATTAACAATCATTTAGGGATTTTTATCTATAAATAGAGTATCAAACTCAGATTCAACAAGAATAAGAAAAAAAGAAGTGCTTATAAAAAAAAAAAACAATAAAGTTTATCATTTTGCAAGTATAGATTAATTTCTTCCTACACTTGTACTTATTTTTCATATTCAACTTGTGAGAGTTTCTACTTTGATTTGATTGGGTTTTAAACTCATCTTTCTTAATGTAAGAGAGAGAAATTTATAACCCTCTTAATTTGTAAGAATTGGGTGAGCCTTGTTAGTTTTGGTTCAAGTGTTGGAACCAACACAAGAGATATTCTTCAAGAAACTTGTTGAGTGATTTGGGAATAGAATCACTTGTAAAGGTTTTCTAACACTTTTGGAAGCTAGTGCGTAATAAGTTTTTCAAAAAATAGTGAAAAAATCTCAATAAAGGCCTTGGGGAATAGACGTAAGCAACATTTAAGTCGAACCACTATAAATTGATTGTCTTTGCTTCTCTTCCCTTCTCTTTATATTTGTTACATACATTAGCACTCACTCTTCATCTACAAATATTGAATAATTTTTTAAGTATATTCCATATTTAATTATCCTTTTCATTTTGATATATTTGTTTTATGATTGGAATTTTCATTTGCAAAAACATTTTTCAAGCAACTTTATTCACCCCTGTAGTGTTGTTATTCGGGACAACAGGAAAAATTAAAAAATAAATTAAAAATAAGTGTTGAAGTGTAAAAATTGATATGAAGCAAAATTTAATTGAAAGAATTTGAAAAATTTTAAAGTATTTTGGAGTCTTTGAAAAAATTTGGAGCTTTCTAAGGACTTCACGACTCTCCAATTTGCAACGAAACACGCCCACAAACAGGGTGAGTGAAATAAAGCAGAGCTTATCCTCAAGGACCAAGGTTCAATACATCTGCTCGGAAAAACACTTGAAAATGGATTCCAAGAGTCAGACCCTAGAAAAACCAGAAGGCCGAACACAAGAAGAAGATCAGAACCAGCTTGCTATTTTTCCCTCCAACACTCTTGGAACCGCTTCAATCTCTCTTTCCCTCTCTACAGTCCTCCTCCCTCCAAAGATCTCTTCTTATCTTGCTCCTCCTCCTCCCAATAAAGTCAAGATTCCCTTTCAAATCTCATCTCTCTCGCACCTCTCTCTCGCCTCTTCACTCTCCCTTCCCAAGCCATTCTTCAAGTCCACCATCTCCTTAAACCCTCTCCAAAAACCTCTTTCACTGAACCCTCGCCGCCCGGTGGACCCTTCCAACGCGGCCGGAATTCGTCGAGTTTCCATCGTTTGGTTCCGCAATGACCTGCGCGTTCACGACAACGAGTGCCTCAATTCCGCCAACAATGAGTCCATGTCGGTCCTTCCCGTGTACTGCTTCGATCCGAGGGACTACGGAAAATCGTCGTCCGGGTTCGATAAGACCGGGCCGTACCGTGCCACATTCCTCATCGAATCGGTTTCCGACCTTAGGAAGAACCTTCAGGCGAGAGGGTCTGATCTTGTGGTCAGAATTGGAAAGCCGGAGACTGTATTGGCCGAGTTGGCGAAGGCGATTGGGGCGGACGCACTGTATGCTCACAGAGAGATTTCGCACGATGAAGTTAAGGCCGAGGAGAAGATTGAGGCGGCCATGAAGGACGAAAGTGTTGAAGTGAAGTACTTCTGGGGAAGTACTTTGTTTCATGTCGATGATTTGCCGTTTAAGTTGGAAGAAATGCCAACAAATTATGGTGGGTTTAAGGAGAAAGTGCAGGGATTGGAAATTAGGAAGACAATTGCCGCATTGGATCAACTCAGAGGATTGCCATCTAGGGGAGACGTTGAGCCTGGGGAGATTCCATCTCTGGTTGATTTAAGTCTCAACCCATATGCGAAACTGCGTCAGGTATGGGCTTTGTATGGTTCAATTCCAAATTCCAGTGTTTTGATATGCTCCTTTCTTCTACTACTACTACTAGTATTATTTTGGAATGGATATTGCTTTCTATAATCTAGTTCTTATTCACTCTATAAGTCTTTTGTATGTATGCTGTTGGTAATTTGGTATTGCGTGAGTTGGAATGAGTGATTAAAATTTATATTAGCTGGATGAAACTTGAATGGAGGGGGTGCTGGGCTAGTAGCTTAAGGTTACTTCCGTGTTTCTAGATTTTAAATCTAGGATTTGGTACTATTTATTTAAGGAAATTTGCTCAAATATAACTTTAATAGTTTAAACGTGGATTTCATGTTGGTTTGATTAGTGTAATGTCACCACCAAAAAAAAAAAAATAATAATAATAAAGAGTAGATTTTTGAAATGTTTCATAACAGTATGTCTATTGAGACACCATACGTGATTCAAAATTTTTAAACAAATGTTAGCATGATGGTATGTTTCAACTGTTGCTATAGCTATTTTAACACATACATGCACATAAAATACACACATATATTATATATATAGAGCTTTTTGTGACACCCATTATATGAATTTGTGCAAAGATGAACTTAGGGACAGTGGCGGACCAACACTGTGCTGAGCGTGGGCCACCACCTACACTGAAAAAAAAAAAACCTCAATAAAATTCTACGAATTTCTGCAAAATTTAAATTTTTTCTCTTACTACACAAATTACGAGATAAAAACTCTACAAATCTCTATAAATTTTTACAACTCCGAATACCGTATCACCACTATCATGACTTCCACATGTACCTATACCCAAATGGTGATGATTTATATGTGTGTGTAAATGCTCAAATATTTTAAATTTAATGAGTATATTTAATAATTAATTTATTTTATAATCGGGTTAAATTGTATTAAATCGGGTCAATTTTGCGTTCACGTGTTTATATTGTATCATATTTGAATTTTCTTTTAGTAACTCGTTGTATAAGTTATATCTTGTTTGAGTTGTGTATAAGTTATATCTTGTTTGAGTTGTGTCAAATATTATCATCTCTATCTATATTACACTCAACTTTCAAAATTTTTTTATTTGATTTTATTTTAAGTAAGTTTAAATTAATATTATTTTATTCTAAGATTACTTAAATTGATAATCTAATAAAAGAATAAAAATAATCATTCCATTTTAATAAAAAAAATTTGCAACATTTTTGGAATATGAAAGAACGAAAAGAATTGTTGTGCCTTACTTTGTTAATTTGAAGGTTATTTTTTGTTAAAAAGGAAAAAAAAGATATCAATGTATAGTATTTTGTATTTTATCGTATTTTATGCGTTTGTTTAGAGTTTAAAATTTTACTTGTGATTTAACCTACGCTGACCTAAATTTCTGGGTCTGCCACTGCTTAGGGATAAAATAGTTATTTTCGGCCCAAATTCGTATGAAATCAAAATTTACTTAATTGATAAGAAATATGTTAAGATATATTTTGAGAAGCTTATAATGCAAATATAGGATGAAGATGGACCAAGAAGTAAAATGGTCATTTTTTGGCATGACTTTGGATTGTGCCAAAATTTGCTTAGCTGATAATAAACATGCTAAGTAATATTTTTCAGTCTTTTGAAAAACTCATAATGCAAAAATATAGGTCAAAAAGAGGCCCAAGTGGAATACGGTTATTTTTTTGGTTTGAGTTTGGATCAGGCCGAAAATTGCTTAGCTGATAGGAACCATGTTAAATAATATTTCTTAGCCATTTGGAAAGCGCATAGTGTAAATATGGGCTGAAAACTAGTTCAGGGCTAAAATGGAGTGGTGGTGGTTTTATGGTAGGGGGTGACAAATGAAATACAAAATTTTGAAAATAAATGAGAATATTTTTTCTGTTTCAGAAGTTTCAAAATCTTTGAAAATTATTTAAAAAAATATAGCAACAAAAACGTTGCCTGACATGCTTTTGTTTTCAATTTTCAAAATTTTGAAAATGAACATTAGCAAAATAGCTTAAACAAAAATATCATTAATGTTGAAAAACAAACACAACAAATGTTGTTTAAATGGAAAGGCACTAACCTTATAATTAGAAATGTGAATTTTGATGTCACCGTGATTTGTCACTCTTAATTGATTCAATAAATAATATAAAATTTCATTACTAAAAACATAAATTTAAATCACTCAATGGTCACCTTACATCTTATTAATGTTTATCAAAATGTGAGACTAAAAAATATAATTCAACGTCTTAGTTCGTTACAAAGTTTTCAGAAAATGCTATATTTCAATCGCTTTTGAAGTCTTCGTTAAGCATAGGATTCAGGAAGATTTTAGAGGTAGTGTATCATTCGTATATATGTACTATGAATTCTTCAAAAAAAAAAAAAAAAAAAATGGGATGTAAAAATGCAAAATGAATTATTTGAAGATGATGTGCAAGTACTACAAGTGTCATTGATCCTTATGAGCCTCCTTACCTTCTTTTTTGCTTTAAATAAAAAATAAAAATAATAGATGTTTTTGCAAATTGAATCCGAGTGACCCAACCAAAATCTGAGTCCACTTCCTTGTTTACTAAACGACAAGATTCTCTTCGAATTGGATGGATTCGTCTCGATTCACCACGATTCATCACTCCATCGATTCAGAGGTAAGATTCAAATCGATTATATGTTGAGTCTTACATTGTGAATCATACGATTTAAACAATTATGGGCTACACAACTTTGGCCAAAAGCACACTTTTTCAATCGTTGAAATATTACATAACCATTGACATGTAAGGCTGCACAGTAGTTGTGAGCAATACAAAATAAGCTTGATAGTGCAGACTAGTTTTGATATAGTGGGGTCTTTTTTTTTTATAATAGATAAGGTGGCATTCGGT
Organism: Vitellaria paradoxa; assembly: GCA_019916065.1. NCBI lineage: Eukaryota > Viridiplantae > Streptophyta > Magnoliopsida > Ericales > Sapotaceae > Vitellaria > Vitellaria paradoxa. The sequence goes on along the minus strand of CM034243.1, from coordinate 17,446,994 downwards.
TTGCATTTATATGTTCTTGTTTTTTTTTTTTTTTTTTTTTTTTTTTTTTTTTTTTTTAGGTTCATGTTTTAAGAATACTGAAAATGCATTTGCTTTTATATTTTCTGTTTTTCGCGTTTTGGAATTCTACTTGTTTTGAGTTAAAAAGGTTCAAAATGACTTTTGGTCATTTTGCATTTTATATGTAAATTTGTTTTTTGTTTTCTAAAATAGGTTTTGAAAACATGAGTGACCAAATGATTTTGGGCTATTTTCCTTATTTTCAAAAAATGCAAAATAAAAAATGGGCCAAAAAAAAAAAAAATATTACCAAATGACACCTAAAAGTTTTGATTTGTGGATTAGTTATCTATATAATAAAAAGGATGGTTTTTTAAAATATTCCTCTCATAAATTAAGATTCAACGGTTAAGAATTATTTTTTCTTTCATTCAAAGATTGGGATCATTTTTATATTCTTAACTTTTTGCTTAATTTTTATTTTAGTGGACCCACTACCATCTATCTCATAAAATGGTTTGGACATTTTAAATTTCACCAAAATGAAGATCATAAGTAAATCAAAACTACCAATATAAATTCCGTCAAATTATGGTTTATAGGAGGTTGAATCTTCCAAATTAAAGTATTATAATTTCAAGGGCGGAGCTAAAATTTTTGTTGAGGGGGGCACCAAGCACTCAAGAAAAAATAACAATCGACTTATTTTTCGATTAAGAGTAGGAGAAAAGCATGTTATTTTTAGAGAGAACATAAATTATTCTTGAGTATTAACTAGTGAATATATTTCTTATGGTTAATGGTTCAAGCACTTGAAGTTTATTAGAGATATTCCTCGTTACAAAAAATATAATTATTATTAAATTTTATTATTTATAGAATTTATTATGTTATATGCTAAATTTACTGATAGTATAAACAAAAATATGCAATAATGTATTAAAAAAATATACTTTATTTCACAAAAAATACCAAGTTTGATTCTTTTAAACTTCTTATATGTTAAAAAATTTTGAGTTAATTTTAAATTTTTAATAAAATCAAAATATCTTAATTTTTAATTAATTTAATTTTTAAATAAAATTAAAATAATAAGGAGGGTATTTTAGTAATTTTAACTTAAAAATTGAGGGGGGTCACTTGCCCCCCCTTGCCTACATGTAGCTCCGCCCATATATAATTTGTGTTTTCTTTTATGATACTTGTCAAAAATTAATTGGCAAGAGAGACCAAAACACATGCAGTAGTTGTTAGGGTCAAAAGTTTTGGGGGGAAGGGGAAAAAGTAAAACCCTTGGATTATCATATATTTTTTTTTTTTCGATTTGAACTTTTTGTCTCAAGTTTCAATTATATAAGAAACTTAATATTAATTTTGCTCAGAGTGTCGTAGGTATAAGTTACTGCTAGTTATTTATTTTGCTTGGACTCTCTTAAATGTATTATATACTCATGTTAGATGTTTAACACTTTGACAGGAACACTTGAGTAAATGTATGTATGATGTATGTGAACATAGGTAATTGAATATCTATATAAACATATTTTGCAATTCAACTTTAGTACATAATTATGCATAAAACTTATATTTTATGCATGTAATGCTCTACAAAGTAAACTAATTATATTAAATATTTGAATAATTTTACGTATTCCTATATCTTTGAATAAGAGAATTAATGGATCTGATTTCAAGACATGCACCCATACATGACACCTGTGTACAAATGCCACCATAGGTTATCATTTTAAATGATATGTAATTATTGTGTGACCGACTTCTTTGTTGATTTTAAGCTATAGAAATTTAGTTGGTTTTTTGGATAAAATATAATCATTATGTGACTTATTTACTTACTTTTAAGTTATGAAATACATAGTTTTTAATTTTATTTAGTGTTATATTGCATTATTTTATTGTATTTGTCAAATACTGTTTGAATAAAGTAAAAATATAAAAATATATATTTTTGATCCTGTCATTTTGTGTCCTACATTTGTCTTTTTCAAAATCCTTGAGTCAGCGCATCCGTGCCTTGCCATGTTAGTAACTGAGTTTGCCAACACCAGTAGGGTGGTTGATGTACAGAGAACATTTGATCCATTTAACTGAGGTTTGCTGGACAGAGAAAGTAAGAAATGGGAATAGAAGATGCCAGTCTCTAGTTAGTTTAGTTTTTCCTTGAATTTTAGTCTCCAGTGGTTGAGCACAGACGGGAGATCTGCAACAGTGGTAAACTTGAACCTGAAGTTGGCCAAGTTCTGCAATGTTAGGCTTTTATCTTGGGTTAGACAGGGATCACAAATTATAACTTTTATATTCTGCAAAACCCTTACAAGTTCCTCCACCAATGCTTGAGCCTAGTTCTATTTGGCTGTCATATGGGCAGAGGTGATTAAGATTATCAGATTTGTAGATACTGTAGCATTCCTTTGAATTGATTTCTTCCACTGGCTCACCAATTTTCAATGGCATACACATGCTGACATGCATTGCCAACAATATTTAATTTTTATTGGAAAGCGTAGGAAAAAGTTTCTTTAACAAGTGCCAATGCAGGATGGAAAACCAGCAGCCAATGCTTCTCTGGTGGGAGGAGAAAGTGAAGCTTTCCAGAAGCTTACAAAATTTGCTGCTGAATGTCGAGCGCAACCAAAAAAGGGAACAAAGAATGGCAACAACAACAGCATATATGGTGCCAACTTTTCTTGCAAAATCTCTCCATGGCTTGCCATGGGATGCCTCTCTCCCCGTTCAGTGTTTGATGAACTGAAAAGTTCTGTTTCAAGGTATGGACTAATTTACTTTCCTCAGGTCCACTGGCCGAAAAGATTTGTTCTTGTTTATGAGATTGTCCGTCATTTTCTTGACAGTCAGGTCATTTGATGCCATTGACAGGACAATATCTGCAGCCTCAAACCGGAAAGATGGTGGCAGTCGGTCTGATACTGGAATGAACTGGTTGATGTATGAATTGTTATGGAGGGATTTCTTCAGGTATCCCAATGCATTATTGCACCCATATTCCTCTATAACTAAGGTTTCACATAACCTTACCTACTTGAGATCCATATTATTCAACGTTTCTAATTTACCTTTTTGAGTTTAAAAGTCCCAAGATATACTAGATAACTGCAGAAGTGATCTTTGAAATTGTGTTTTGTCGTTTCCTTGAAGCTGCTAATGTTTCTTGTCTTGAGTTTTCAGATTCATAACCAAGAAATACAGTTGTGCTAGACAACGCAATGCTACTCCAGTCACAGCTTATGCCAGTGCCACTGCTTAAGCAAGAGCTGTATATTACAGTTGAAAAGAAAATCTTTCTTAGAGGGGAGTTACTTGCAGTCATCAATGAGCTTTCCGATGTTGGAGTAGGGCCTGTTCCTTGTTGGACTTTTGATATCACTGCCAATTGAATGTGGACGAGAGAGAGAGAGAGAGAGGCCTTTTTTTTTTTTTAATCTTTGTGAATAACAGATCAGTTTGGTTTTTTGCTTCAATGTGAATTGGGATTGGCTGATTTTAACAAGGATGCCTCTATGTTTTAGGGGGGTCCATATTAGCTTTTAAAATTCTGTAATATAGAGTAAAAAAATGACTCTAGAGATTCTCAATTCAAAAGCATGCTACAATAGTTACTCTAAAAAATTTTTTATAATAAAAATATTAGTGACTTTTGATATTTGGAGAGCATTGTAGACTTGCCATTTTCACACATCTCTTTTATTTTAAAAAGAACGAATTTAAGTAAATGACTAGGGTTAATATCAGAGTCTCGCTTGAATTTGCCGGGATTAGGAAGCTCATTTCTTGCCCTTTGCCGGGCTCTTCCATCCTTTTTTTTTTTGGTAGTTGGGGCTCTTCCATCTTAATCTGAAATCCTGTCAAGGGCTGTTTTATCCGACAGAAACGCCATCAAAACCAAAATCAAATTAGTAAAGCTGCTAGACAAAATTAATTAAACTACAATTCTCTCTACGCCATCCACCCATTCGAGGATACACTTGAACACTGCAAAAAGTTCAAGGTCACGGCTGTCTTCTTCAGGATCAAATGTGGTAGAAATGGATATATTTGGGCATCATGGGGTGATCAACAGAAGCCTGCTTTTGTCTGAAAAGCTGTTTTGAGTTTCAAGATAACCATCTTTTCAGTGACTAGTGGCTGATGAAGACATGCATCAAGATCAGTAAATCCCAATTAATGGAGCCAAGGAACAACTGGATACTGGCAACTCACCTTAAAAAAGAACTGTTATATGGGAAGACTATATGGATTAGGCTCATCATGCAATGTGTTTCTACTGTATCATATCCTATTAAAATCAATGGCTTTCATACCCAATTCTTCAACCTTTCTTGTGGGTCTTAGGCAAGGAGGCTCCTCTCTCCTTACCTTTTTATTCCTTGCTCAGAACTACTCTCCTCCTTTCTCACAGAAAAGGTCAAAATGTGGGAACTGTCCAAGGATTTAAGCTTAGCAAAATCACTCCTGAAATCTCACATCTATTCTTCGCTTATGACAGCTCTCTCTTTTTCAAAACTTCCATGGATAACTGTCCAAAAATAAGACTTCAATACCCTTCAACCCCGGGCCATCTCAATCAATTTATCCATCAAACTTAGGAATCATTTCAGATTCTGGGTCAGGCTTCTATTTGGGCATTTATATGAATATCAACTCCAATGAAAACTTATGTTCCTAAACATTACTGAGAGAATAAGAAACAAATGTTAAAGCTAGGCTCGATCTTTACTTAGCAGAGTGGGTAGAGTACCCTCATTAAAGCGGACCCTCGCATTGTACTTCATCAAGTATTTAAGATACCAAAGAAAGCAAAAAAAAAGTGGTAGCTAATAAATAGCATGCCCAGTTTGAGTACCACAAAGCATATCGAAACATATCATATCAGCATGACCTACCGACCAAGATTTTTAAGGACATACTTCTTTCCTATGAAACCGCAAAGAATTTTAAGGAAAACTTTTGACCACCAATAAACTAGCATCCAATCAACATAGAAGAATACAATGGTAAACACCCATTCAATTTGTTAGCTAACAGCCCTCAAACAACATTTTAAATCATAGATGCTAAGATGTGAATTTATAATACCAAAACATAGTTTAATTCACTCATTCAGCAACATAGATGTCATGCACCAACAGCCAAATAGACACGAAAAATGAAACCATCATCCAAAGTCCATCCGCAGGGACAAAGCTTCTTAGGGCCAAGGGTGGCTATGCCCCCTTTAAGTTGTGAAAAATGTTGCTTGTATATATAAATTTTTAATTAGAAAAAATTTATATCATAGTTTAGCCTCCTAAATTTTAAAAAATAGTTGATCTAGGTTAGAAAACACTACTACTAGTGCATATAAATTTTTTTGGTTAAAAAATTTAAGGTATGAACCAATCTCCTTAAAATTTAACTATTTTCTTTTCAATTGTTATATATAGGACGCTTTTGCAGTGCAAAAAAATTCAAAAAAATCTCTAACTTTTTCAAAACATTTTCAACTTTTATCAACTTTTTAACAACAAAAATCTCCATTGTTTTCCAACTTTCTTCAACTTTTACAAAAATTCTCTAACTTTTACGAAATATTTTCAACTTTTATCAATTTTTATTAATTTTCTTCAACTTTTACTAACTTTTTACATTTTCAAGAAACACACCAAACATTTAACAATCCAAAATTTATCTACTTTTTTTTTGGCCAAAATTTGGCACTTTAAACACTCCCATAATCCAAAATTTGAAAGTTCATTTATGCATATACATTAATTTATTTTTTATTCATTAAATATAATTTATAATGTTAATTATAATTTTTTTTCTAGACCTAGATTTAACCTAAGAAAAAAAAATCTAGTTTCTTTCCTATCCATGAGGACAAATTCTTTATAATTACCCCTTTTCTTTGGTAAGTAAGTTTTGATTTGGATTAGGGAGAGAAAATACAAACTTATGGGGCATATCCCGGTGTACAAAGATTAAAATACAAGCTAAGTATCTGTATGATACATGGATGTCCCTTTTTGCGTATAATTCGCTATTAAATCAAGATGGACTAATTTTACTAAATTGAGAAACTTTTAAGCCTAAAATCATTCTCAAAAGACTAGATGGCCATAGGTAACAAACCACGGTTGCCCAAGCTAGTCTTCTAATAGAAGGCATTCCCACTGAATTTACCCACAACCCAATTCCAATTAACTTTTCATGCATTCATTTTCTATTTTGACTTGAAGATTAGACAAAGTTGACACAACTTTGTACATAGGAGAAGTAAATGTGGTGAAAGTAATAGTTGGTGCCAAAACAACCTTGTGTTGTTTAATAGAGTTCCAAGTTTTGAATGCTGAATATTGTTTATTACAAGTGACTGTCTATATAAATTTATCTTCTCAATTAATAGAAGGCTAGAAGATTGGAGGGTTATAGTAACCTTATATTATCAACCCATTATTTATCCTAAGCACAAGGGATACTAACCAAACAACCTAAATTAGGTCCTCTAATAATTACTAATCTTTGAGTGAAGAAAGAAAAACTATTAATCCATAATTTTCTTTCTTATTTCCATTAAAAGAATATATGGCTATGACTATAAAATAAGTTTGCATTCCAAAAGCAAATTATGTCAGTTTTTTTTTTTTTGGTTTAGGTAAATATATAAATTACTTTTGCAAAAATATTGATTATTACATACCAGATGTAGTTGCACACCCAACTTTTTTTTAAAATAAATATATATTTTTAAATTTATATAAATTATAAAAGAATTTATAATAAAAAAATATTGAAAGACTTGTAAAATAGTAAATGATTAGTTTTAAATAGCATTTAAGAAAATAATTTATAACCTAAATAGCATTTAGAAAAGACTAGTTGAAGTATACGTGCATTGCACGTATAAATAAAAGTAAATATGAAATTCAATTTAGATCATATATATATATATATATATAACTTTATCCAATATAGTTTGCTTTATATTTGATTAAAATTTTATGTTAATCTCTGAATCACATTTTGATTAAAATTCTAATTCAAAGTTCTAGTCACATTTTGATTATATCACTTTTTGGTTAAAATTCTAATTCAAAATTCTAATTATTTTGCTTTCAAATTATGTCTTTGTGCTAATGAATATAAACAATTAGATATTATTAATTGATAAGTATGAATTGGATTGACATTTAAATTGGAGGTAGAGTATAGTTGTTCAAGAAGATATTTTATTTTTTAAGTAACAATAACAGATCGTGAGCATGGTTAAGATGTAAAAAATATGATTCCGTCTTCGTCTACTGAAATTAATTAAAACCAAGAGTGCAAAGCATGCATTGCTGCAAAGCATCAAGATTAACTGGTACCAATAAAGGAATTAACAACGAAATTATTTTTAGCAGTAGATAGAAGGACGGTGGAGATTTTTATTAGGGTACACAAGCACAACATTCTTCAAACTAAAAAAATACATAGAATGCTTAAGAAAGAGGAAAACTAGAAAGCTAACAATCATCTTCCTCACCAGTGAGAATATGCCACTAAACTATGACTTCAGTTGACTCCAGTTGAAATTTATTTCTTTATTAGAGTCAATAGTCATAAATCTAAATAAGAAAGATACCCATTTTAGAAAACCGATCCCTAACAAATTATAAACATTTCAAAACAGAGAAATTCATCAAGATTTAGCTGCAACTCTAAAGCTGACACCGACTTTGAAAGTCAATGGCATTATCTTCTAAACTGTTTTAAGGGTCATGGTTGCGGAAAACATCATTATCATAGTTAAATTAGTAATAATACCAATTGGAATTATTCAGTCTAGAGAATAGGTTTGGAGTAGGCAATTGGAACAATCGGTAAGCTGTGATAAATATAGAGGTAACTCACAACTGCAAGCTAAGAAAAATAAGTTTATAAAACTATGCAATATTAGTTCGCAACGTCATTTTGGAAGAACACAGATTTTAAGTTAAAACTAGACACTGCCCAATGCGTTTATGTTATAAAAGAGCAAGAGACAGACATGAGAGATATTACTGTTGTGTGGGAAGACTATATGATTAGGCTCATCATGCAATGTGTTTCTATTGTATCATATTCCATTAAACTTAGGAATCACTTCAGATTCTGAGTTAGGCTTCTATTTGGGCATTTATATGAGTATCGACTCCAATGAAAACTTTCGTTCCTAAACATTGCTGAGAGAGAAGCAAATGTTAAAGCTAGGCTGGATCTTTACTTGGCAGGGTAGGTAGACTATCCTCATTAAAGCGGACCCTCACATTGTGCTTCGTCAAGTATTTATGATACCAAAGAAAGGAAAAAAAAGGTAGCTAATAAACAACATGTCTAGTTTGAGTACCACAAAACATATCGAAACATATCATATCAGCATGACCTACCGACCAAGATTTTTGAACTATGAAACCAGAAAGAATTTTAAGGAAAACTTTTGACCACCAATGAACTAGAATCCAAGCAACATAGAAGAATACAATGGTAAGCACCCATTTAATTTGTTAGCTAACAGCCCTCAAACAACATTTTAAATCATAGATGCTAAGATGTGAATTTATAATTTCAAACATAGTTTAGTTCACTCATTCAACAACAAATATATCATGCACCAATAGCAAAATAGAGACGAAAAATGAAACCATCATCCAAAGTCCATCAACAGGGATGAAGCTCCCTAGGCCTAAGGGTGGCCATGACACCCTTTAAGTTTTGAAAAATGCTATCCATACATGTAAATTTTTAATTAGAAAAAATTTATATCGTTATTTGACCCCTTGAATTTTAAAAAATAGTTGACTTAGGTCAAGAAATATTACTACTAGTACATATAAATTTTTTAATTAAAAAAATTTAAACTATTAACCAATCTCTTTAAAATTTAACTATTTTTTTCAATTGTTATATATAAGATGCGTTTGAGGTGCAAAAAATTTCAAAACAATTTCCAACTTTCTCTAAAAAATCTCCAACTTTTATCAACCTTTTTTCACACCAAAAATCTCTAATTTTTTTAACTTTTTCCAACTTTCACAAAAAAATCTCTAACCTTTACCAAAAATTTTTAACTTTAAACAATTTTGTTTTTTTTGGGACCAAAATTTGGCACTTCAAACACCGCCATAATTCAAAATTTGAGAGTCCATCTATGTATATTGTTGACACCCCAAATTTGCCCCGTCATTATATTTACAGTATTTAATGCTTTTAGTTGAATGTTGCTCTACTAATTAAAATCTCTTAATCATAGGATGAGTCAAAGCATTAGAATCAACAAAAAACAAACAATCAACAAAATGCTGGTTATATACCCTTAGAGTTAGGGAGAAGCCAAGCTAAAGACTTAGATCACAGCAGAAGGCCACCAAACTGTACAAGCATATCCAAGACACCAAATAAACAACTTCTATATCAACAAAAGAGTTAAAGTCCAAAGTCAAAGGTCAATTCGGTCCAGAAGTCAAAAATAGCCTTTACCAACGCACTCGAAGGACGACATCGATCGGAATACCCAGATCAAGTAAAAAACACACAAAAACATACACATATTCCCAAATCATGTCATAAAGCACAGAGGTAGGCCAGAATAACCAAAATGCCACCGCAAAGGTCATCTGGGCCCTGTCAGCCCAAAATGGCTTCTAACGGCAAAAAGGGAGCTACTGGCGCACTAGACACAATTTGAGACTTTAGACAAAGTCAGAAGGCCTCCAAATTACACAAGAATGTTAAGGGTTCATTCCTTGAGGTAATGGCATAGCCAACTCTAGCCAAGTCAAACATTAGGAGGTTTCTTCTTGGATTTGTTTGTAAAATTCATCAATTTTTTTATAACTTCATAAAAGCATCGTAGAATCCGGCCAATAGCATTTTTGGATTCCTCATCATGGTGATGCCTTTAGGGTTAAGCCAAAGGATTAGCAGACCCTACTTCCATTTTAGCTTGTTCTGGAGCAATAATTTTCAAATAGGCATATCTCAATCTTTGAAAATCCAAATTGAGTCTGATTTTGACCTAATTGGTCTAAACCACTCCAAAAAGTGCTTGAGAGGTACCAAAAGCTCCCAAAAACTGCACCAAAATTCTTACAATGGCCTGAACTTGTTAGTACAAGACCCAAACTGCCCAAACATGGCCCAAGCTAGGGTTTCAGGCCAAATTGGCCTTTTTTTGTCCTAGCTGCCAAACACGTTGCCAAATAGGTGTGTGGCAAAGTTTTTTGCATATCTTGAAATGCAAATATGTCCACTCGACTTGTTTTGTGAATATCTTTGTTCGTGGCACTGTGCAAACTTATTCGCCCGTGTTGTTGTGTCACGCCCTGGATTTTCGTAACCCGAATGCCGTGGGTGACTTGGGATTATTTGTTGGGTATAAAAATGAGAAGATAATAATACGCTGTCACACCCCAAAATTTTCCTCCAAACTGGGGTTGACCAGCAATAAAAATTTAAGATATTTAAAAATCCATTGTTTATCCCAAACAATATTTATGAGTCATTAGACTAAATCATTTGAGGGGATTCAACTACAAGGCACAAAATAAAGATAGAGAATAGTATTACAGAGCCATCTAAGCGTCCCAATCACGCGATTAACATTACATACCAAATAAAAATAAACTAGGTCTAACTTAATAATTACAATCATCCAATAATTATTATTACAGACCACAATAATAAATAAAGTCTTCCAGTGCTGCGCGTAAGAAAAAAAATAGATAACTCTTCTGATGGAATATTTAAGAGAAATTAAGCACTTTCCAGCTCATCTTCAGTATCCCTATGCTTAATATCCTGAAAAAATATTCCTACAAGGGGTGAGCTACTAAAGCCTAGTAATCAAAATCTCCTAGGTGCCTATATGCAGTGGTTGTAATGCTACACTGTATCAGGTGACCCACTACAGTGAATATGATTAGGTGGCATACTGTTTATGTAACAATTAATTCAATAGATTCCAACTGAATAATGTAAATTATTACGTTAAAAATCAATCACCATAACTACTATTTTACTTACATGTAAAAAAATAGTTAAATATTGATGTGTGTACCACAATGAAATCTGTGTCGCAATGGTAGGGATCTCAGATTCAGATCTTCAAGGTCTCGGGATCAAACCCTGTAGCGATACAGGTTTTATATATATATATATATATATATATATAAATATTCATCAAGAGGAATACAATTAAATAATTTCAACACATCATTCGTACATAAGCAAGAGAGGTTGCCAGTCATAGTAAAATTTGGTAAAGGAATTTAATCTAAATCCTCCTAGGATAGTTATACTCCTATCCTCCTCTACCCCAGCCTTGGGAACCAGTGATTTTACAGGCTTAGCATTCAATGCATTCCAATGGTGTCACGCACCAAAAACCTAGTTGTCGCGACTGGTTACTTGATTGGCCAGGTCAGAAGAAAGTATCTCCCAAATAAAATGTATATGTTCCCATCTCTATCTAAAAGGCCATTTCTATCCACCCATCACCTCATTGCCAAAAATAACTTTAGCACCAAGTACCTTAATTTATTTTCATCCTTTGACATTCAAGGGTACCTTATATGTCAATCAGACATTTTTAACAACAACCGGCAATGTTCCCAAGTGATGAAATCCTTAGTGAGATTATTCAATCACATACGGTATACTTTAAGTATTTTATCTCAAGTCAAAATTAAATAATAATTCACAATAAATTAAGATTAAACATAATCACCAATATTATTATCACAAAGGTAGGCACTATATGTAATTAACAAGTAGCAAGTATCTAAAATAATTTAGAATTTGAGTTAGTATTTTAGTTAATTCTTTGTCAAGTTTGCCGTACTACCCTTGATAGGAATAAAATTATTTCTAATGGTATATTAATTAAGTCGAGGTTGGCAGCTTAGTGGGTGGGTGACCCTAATTGCGATTTGAAGTCGCGAGTTCAAACCTCATTGGCTGCGATCTCGGTTTTTGCCTCTTTTACCTTTTTATTTTATTATTTTATGGAATATAAAGATAATAAATATCTCTTTAGACTTAATTTTAGAAAAATTGATAAGTTTTATTTTATTTAAAATAATTTGAATAAATTTCTAATCATCATCTTATTTATAACCAAACCTTTATCATAGGTTTTCGGCTTCAAGATATCCACACATGTCCATAGAATTATTCTAATGTTTATGAAGGTATTAAATAAATTTATTAAATTCACCTAATCATAAAAATGTAGTTATATAACTTGCTAGGTTGACAAAACATTGCCTAGAAATAAATCAAATTCATTTAAGGAAGACCAAATGGAAGAAGAACAAGTTCATTATTTCATTTGGGCTTTTTATCAAACTACTTAACATTTTAGTTTGAATAAGTCATCTAAGCTATCCAAGATGAAACTGATTATCTAAGTCAATTATCATAAATATTAGAATGTCAAATAATACATAATATGCCAGTTTAAAATAATTTTATATCAATTAGAAGATAACTAAGTAGTCTCAACTTAATAGTCCACTTCAGTATTTCATCAAATAGTATAAGTATTTTACTAAATTAAGCCTTAGTGAACAAAATTACACATAAATAAATTATTACATAACTATAACTAACAGAGGGTAATTGGGAATTTAAATAGTTCTTTAAACATAAAATTAAAAAAAAAAATCCAAAAAAGCATCAATTAAAGGCTAAGTAGAAATAGCAGCTTAAAAAAAATTCATATAAAATAGAGCAGAACTCCGAGACTTACAAATTTATATCTATAGAAACTAGAATTTAAGACCTACAACTTTTATGTTTTACACTTTTTAAAATTCTGAAGTCTAAAGGTTCAAAAATGGTCTTGCAATTCAGTTTGTTTCAGAAGATACTAGTTTTATACGTGCTCAGTATTTTGGGCATAACTTTTGACTTACAAATCGGATTGATGCAAATCTTTTTGGGTTAGAAAGAAAACTTTAAAGGGCTACAATTTTATGTTTAGCCAAAGTCTATTTCCACCGTTTTAGGGGTCAGAAGCACATTAGAAGTTACAAACAGAGAGTTGTTAGCATGCTGAGCTACATTAGTCAAAGTTTTGGCTTCCCTACCCCCAATATGCAGGTATTTTTTTATCACAATCAAATTTTATACTTCAACCCAGGAAAAAGCAATCAAATACATTTTAGGAGGTTTGTCATCCTACCTCAATGAAGATATTGGTGACCAAGCCTGAGAAGGAAAAAAGAGTTGAGCTTTGACACCACCCAATTGGAAAGTTCCAAGCCTTTCTTCTTCCTCCAAGCCAACACTGAATCTCCAACCACACTAGATAATATTTTTTTTTCTCTCTTATTTTTTTTCTTTGAAGGCACACCAATTTTATACGAAGTCATGGGAGTGTAGAGAAAGTGTCGGCAGAGAAAAACAACCGCCACTTCCTAGACTTGCAAGCCACTAAAGTAGGATTACAATAGGTAGTATAATCCAAATAATCTAGCTTTGCCTTTTTGACTATCTAACCACATAATTTAAGAGAGGTATTGGAGGATGGATGGAGATGGGTGGCATGATTCGAGAATCATGCTTTACTTTATTAACTAATAAACTAAAATAATTTAAAAGAGGTATTGGGAGAGGTGTATGGAGGTGGCATGATCCGGGAATCATGCTAGCTTTTTGACTAATTAAACAAATTATTTAAAGGATGCTTTAAGTCTTTAAATCATGCTTGAAGAAATGCTTTAAAGTCATCATATAGGGTCTTCTTTTTGACTAATTAGCCAAATAATTTGAGAGATTGTGAGAGATGTATGGAAGAAAGGATGGATGGAAAATGAAGTTTACTAGGAAATGATTTTAGAGCTACTATTCATGAGTCAACTCAGTGAGTGATAAAGTGAGTTGAAGTGAGTTGAGGTGAGTCAAAGAAAAGGTTGACCCATGGGTTAATGGTCTTGAGTTAAACCAAATAGGTGATTGAGCTAGGAATTGTTTGGATAAAAGTTTAGAAATTCAACATTAAACTCCACATAAGGTGAAATTAAATCTGAAAATCTTTCTAACTAATTTTATCATTCCAAAATTTTCAAATCCTCAATTTTCTAGATTTTACTATAATAAATATCACCACCACACTTAAGCAAATTAATTAAGAGAAAAAAAAATTTAGGTTATTACATGTTGGGTAGAAATGACTGCAAAATGACCCTGGCAAAGAGTTTCGCTCATTTTGTTAGACAAACTTGCTTGCCTAACGAAATGGGCAAGGTTTATCTCTTGTTCGAACAAGCAAAAGTCTTGTTCAGCCAAATAGTTTATATAAGGAGACCTCCCTCCCCTCATTTGACTCATTCCACACTCAGCACTCTGAAGGTAAGGCCAGAGCTTCTCTCTTTAGAAAAACCCCACGACGGTATAATTTCTCTCTCTAGAAAATTTTTATTTTATTATTCAGATTAATTTATTTGCATAAGTAGATAGAATAAATTTAATTGTGTAAATAAAATTCTTTGTCAATGGAAGGTATCTGGATCATAATTCAAGATCGAGTTGGACCCGACACATGATATTGACTGGATTTACCTGAGAAAAATTTTGTAAAATTATCATGCCCCACATCATACTAACGTGTCGTACCATACCATAACATATTCTATCATGCTATACCATATCATAATACCATGTTCACCATGTCATGCCATGTCATAACATACAAATTACCATGCTAGGTTATGCCAACATCATATCTGCCATGTCATGTCATCTCTACTATGTTATACCATGTTATTATCATCATATACCATGCTAACATGTCATATTGCCATGCTATGCCATGTTATATCACGCCCTGACCATGCTATACCATGCTAGCATGTCATATTATCATGTTACTACATGCTACCATGCTCAATCACCATCTCACATCATAATGTAACATGATAGGACATCATTTACCATGATAGCACATACTATGATGTGCCATACATCATGTTTTGACATACTGGCACATGCCTTGACATGCTAGGACATCATTTATCATGCTATTACTACTTTGACATTTCATGTATCATATTTTGACATGCCTGTACATGCCTTGACATAGTAGAAACACATTCAAACATGCAAAAACACACCCACTAGGGTATTCACCTAAGTGAGCAAGGCTCTAGAATTTGGGAATGAATTAGGATTAGCTAAGCCGAGAATTCCAAGTTATGACTTCCCTTAGACATATGTAACATACATCCTTGAACTGTCATCCATGATAGAATATAAGTTGTCATCACATTTAACATACCCATGACAGACCTAATCACATTAGCTGCATTACTTACATTGCATTAGGCTCCTAGACCCTTCACATAGACTAGATCATTATCACTTGGAACTAAGTTCTTGATTTGAGCTGAGTTCCTTTCCAAATTATAGACACTCATCCACATGTGCTAGGCGTATCCCTAGAGCAAGGCTCTTCTCTACAGTTATGCACAAGACACCAATTTGTCCCCTTCCCTTAGAGATGAACTCCCCAACGGAGTGAAACTTTATCTCTAGTTATGTGTAAGGCACTAACTGTTTCCTATCATTGGGAGTGAGGCTCATTTTTTTCCCTTAGTATGTGCCAGGCACTATCTGTCATTCTTACTTGGAACAAGGCTCCATTCCTTCAGTTACACATCAAGTGCTAACTATTCCTTCTCATTTGAAGCGAGGCTCTTTTCCATAATTCATGTGCTAGGCGCTAAACTATCTTTCTAATTAGGGCTATGTAGACCTTATCCCTTAATAGGTTATGTAGGCAGCTCGAGTAGAAGGCTTGAGTCTGGTCACCATAGCGCGACAATACCTTAGAACTAGGATCATTTCCTTGGTTAAACGCAAGAGGTTAACTGTTTCTTATCTAGAGCAAGGCTGCAATTTCCTAGTTACGTGCTAGGACACTAAACTATTCTTCTTATTTGGAGCAAGGCTCATTTCTCTGGTTAACCATTTCTAGTTATGCGATAAGCACAAATTATCTTTTCCCTATTGGAACAAGGCTTCTTTCTTTTGGTTATACACTAGGTGCTAACTGTTTTTTTTTTATCTAGAGCTAGGTTTTATTTCTTAGTTAAGAACAAGGTACTACTGTCTTTATCATCTGGAGCTAAGCTCTCTTTCCAAGTTATGCGCAAGGAGCTAACTTTTAATTTGGTCTAGAGCTAGGTTTTTACAAGTACAAAGACAGTTACTCCTAATACATACCTAGAGCTAAGCTCTTCCTTTCCTTTATCCATATCCAAAGCGAGGCTCCTTCACACATAACAAATGACCTTATCAGTCACCCTCTCATACACTTAGCATACCTGGGCTAATGATTTGGCTAACTATGCCTGAGGGCCAATCAGTTTACCACCCACAGCATTCTGATCACACTGCATCACTCATACATATTTGCACATCACATTTGCACGAGGCACAAACCTAGCATAAAGTTACATTGACCTGATCCCCCAAAAGGGTATGTAAGGTTGCTCGAGCAGATAGCTTGAGTATGGTCCCCACGTTCTGAATAGACCATCTGTGCTAGGTGCCAAACTTAGACTTAGAGCAAGGCTTTTACATCTGCATACTAGTTCACATCACGTCAGCATATAGTTTGGACCATTTTAGGTCTAAACTATGTCGACTTGACCTTTCACAAGGTACGTAGAGGGTACATAGGTAGCTCAAGCACATAAATCTGAGTCCAGTTACCTCGGTCATTATAGACTATCTTTATATACCCTTTATTTTCAACAAACACCACATTTTTTTTTTGCTTAGGGTAGATACTCACTACACTGCACCGCTAGCTAAGCTTAGTAGATCACATTTCATGCATTATATGCATTTAGGTTATATGCATTGATCATCATAACCGAAATTTTATATTATGAGATTACGACTGCAAAGAGTGGAAATGAACTTTGGATATCTAGGTATCCAGGTGCACAGATTTCCCTGCATAGCCGAACCTCGGGCCCACCATCTCTAATTGCAAAAACTAATCGAGAGTCACTAAAAAGGGCATTTAGCACTATTTCAGAAACATTAATTAAAACATTTTAAATTAGAATCAAAACTCAAGTTTTTTGACACACTCCTTTTGAAAGTGTCGGGTGGTGATTCCTAATCTTCGTAATCAAGGCCCCGTTTCAAAACAAAAACATACATTTTCACATTTTGGGCGATCTCAAACGTACCATGTCGTAATAAGGACTCACGACCTGTGCTTATTGACCCTGGCGTACGAATCCGGTCTTGACATATATACTAATTTATTTTTTGACTAAATATAATTTATAATATTAATTATAACTTTTTTCTATGCCTAAATTCAACCTAAGAAAAAAAAATTGGCCCCTTCTAACGAAAGTCTTGGTTTCATTTTTATCTATGAGGACTAAATTCTTTGTAATTACTCCCTTTTGTTGGTAATTAGTGAATTTTGATTTAGAATAGGGAGAGAAATACAAACCTAATTATGAGGGTATACCCCCAGTGTACAAAGATTGAAATACAAGCTAAGTATCTATATGGTACATGGATGCCCTTTTTTGCACATAATTCCTTATTAAATTAGGATGGACTAATTTTACTAAGTTGAAAAATTTTAAGCCTAACATTAGTCTCAAAAGACTAGATGTAGAAGTGGAGGTTCTCTAAAAGCACCTTGCATTTCTTTCTGACCATAGGTAATAAACCACGGTTGCCTAAGCTAGTCTTCTAACAGAAGGCAAACCTTTCCTACTAAATTTACCCACAATCCAATTCCAATTAGCTTTTCATGCATCCATTTCTATTTTGGCTTGAAGATTAGACAAAGTTGACACCTCTATACATAGGAGAAGTATATGTGGT
Organism: Vitellaria paradoxa; assembly: GCA_019916065.1. NCBI lineage: Eukaryota > Viridiplantae > Streptophyta > Magnoliopsida > Ericales > Sapotaceae > Vitellaria > Vitellaria paradoxa. The sequence continues at coordinate 17,429,093 of CM034243.1, read as the reverse complement.
CTAGGCATTCCTTCTTCAATCCACACAAAATATACAACTTGAGTAATCCTCCAAGCTACTAACTTGTCTATTGTATTAAGCCTGGATTTGATAGTTAGCCGTGAGATGAAACTATGTTTATGTGCTTTAGAACCATAATAGGTGGTGCCAAAGCAACCTTGTGTAGTAGTGTCTAATAGAGTTCTAAGTTTTGGATGTTGAATATTGTTTATTGCAAGTGGCTATCTACGTAAATTTATCTTCTCAATTAATAGAAGGATAAAACATTGGAGGGTTGTAGTAACCTTATTTATCAGATAATTATTTATCTTAAGCACAAGGGATGCTAACCAAAAAACCTAAATTAGGTCCTCTAATAATTACTAATCTTTGAGTGAAGAAAGAAAAACTATTAATCCATAATTTTATTAAGCCTTTTTTTTATTTCCATTAAAAGAATATATGGCTATGGCTATAAAATACATTTGCATTCCAAAAGCAAAATATGTCAGCTTTTTTTTTAAAGGTAAATATATAATCTACTTTTGCAAAAATATCAATGATTGCATACTAGATGTAAGTGCGCACATGTAACTTTTTTTTTTAATAAATATATTTTTTTAAATTTATATAAATTATCAAAAAAATATATTTTTTTAAATTTATATAAATTATAAAGAATTTATCGAAAAAATTATTGAAAGACTTGTAAAATATTAAATGATTAGTTTTAAATAGCATTTAAGAAAATAATTTATAATTAAATGGCATTTAGAAAAGACTTGTTGAAGTATGCGTGTAACACATGTACAAATAAAAGTAAATATGAAATTAGATTTAGATCAAATATATATATATATAACTTTGCTTTATATTTGATTAAAATTTTACTTTAATCTCTAAATCACATTTTGATTCACTACTAGAAATAGGGTAATGCTTGATCGCCTAAGGCAGTCATTTAAAGCTTTTGAGGTGGTCATCTATAGTATAGCCAACTGCTTAACGACCACTTAAAGGCGATCGTGGATGTCATGGTCAAGAAAACTTATACACGAGCGCTTAAGGCAGTCATCAAATTTCTCGATCACACAAAGCAATCGAATATTAATTTCGCGTATTCCTTTTGCCGACCACCTTGAAGCAGTTAGCTTTTCCCTTTCAACGACTACCTTAAGGTCATCACCAAACATTGTAATGGGCAAAGGTCTTAGATGACCGCCTCAAAGCGGTAGTGTATACTTTTTTTTTCACACACCTGCATATTTTTTTTGCTAAAGCCAATGGAGACCTATACATTCATACAACCAAACATGTACATTCATACATCCCTAATTGAACATTCAAATAAACCATGCCACGAGAAATGAAGTTATCCACAAAAACATAATTATTTACAAAAGATGACTTTTGAAATAGTTGTTACATTAATTTTACAAAAGATAACAAGAAATATCTTCGTGGGAGGGTCATAGTCAAAACTGTAGGAGAACCCATCAAATCTGAAATTGATTAACAAAAAAATTAAATCGATAAAGGTTAATCAAAAATAATTTGTGAAAATTTGAAACTTTAAATTTAAAAGCAAATTAATTTGTAATACTTTATATTTAAACAAATTAAAACAATAAACTTACTAGAGCCATTTTGGGTGATCTGCAACTTGGATTCCCACGTGGTTTATTCTTGTAAGTCCTAAAAGGCTGGAACTCGCTGCTTGTTAAGTTTTGTCTAGATCGACAGCGCATGCTTGGTTTGAGCAGTTGAGTCCTCCGTGGAAGTTTCTAAGCTTCAAGTTTTAAGTAAAACCTACTCGGGGCTATTCCGGGTGATTCGTAGCTTAGATTCCTACACGGTTCATTCGTGCAGGTCCCAAATAGCTGGAACTCGTTGCTTGTCAAGTTCCATCTAGCTTGGATAGTGCATGCTCAATTTGAGCAATTGAGTCCTTCATGGACATTTCTAAGTTTCAAGTTTTGACTAGAACCTACTCGAAGCCATTCCAAGTAATCTGTAGCTCAAATTCTAGCGCGGTTTATTTCTATAAGTCCCAAATGGCTAGAACTCACCGCTTATCAAGTTCCATCCAGATTGGCCTATGCATGATTGGTTTGAGTAGTTGAGTCCTCCGTGGACATTTCTAAGTTTTAAGTTTCAAGTAGAACCTACTCGAGGCCATTTCAGTTGATCCGTAGCTCTGATTCCCATGCGGTTCATTCTTGCAAGTCCTAAATGGCTGGACCTGGCGAATCGTCAAGTTCCGTCCAGATCGGCCAACGCATGTTTGATTTGAGTAGTTGAGTCCTTTGTGGACATTTCTAAGTTTCAAGTTTTGAGTAAAACCTACTTGGGGCCATTTTGGGCGATTCATAGCTCAGATTCCCGCGCCTTGCTACTCATCAAGTTTCGTCCAGATCGACCGGCACATGCTCAATTTGAGTAGTTGAGTCTTTTGTGAATGTTTCTATGTTTCAAGTTTTGAGTAGAACCTACTCGAGGCCATTCTGGGTGATCCATAGCTCAGATTCCTGCGTGGTTCATTCTCATAAGTCCCAAATGATTGGAACTCGTTGCTCGTCAAGTTTCATCCAGATCGGACAGCCATGCTTGGTTTGAGTAGTTGACTCCTCTGTGGCACGTTTTTAAGTTTTAAGTTTCAAGTTGTAAGTTTCATGTTTCAACCTATGTTTAAGCTCAAATTTGTAAGTATCATGTTTCAACCATTGTTCAAGTTCAAAGTTGTAAGTTTCAGGTCTTTATGTTTGACTTTATATTTTAAGTCTACAAACAGAACATCACATACATAAGCACTTATGTAAAAGTTTATAAACTATAAAATAATAATGAAATTTATTCAAAACAAAATTATATATGCAGTTGTAAATAATTAAAATTGTACCTCATCATGATCGTCTCGACGTACTGGAGGCTGGGGTAGTCCGGTGTCATCATTGTTATCCTACATTTAATAGTTCAAAATTTTAGTTATTCTAATTATCTAAAAACAAAATAACAAGATATTTTTATCAATGTATGGTTAATACTCAATCTCTTGCATGATTAGAATGTCATAGGCCATGGAACTCCACCCGTAGCTAATCTTGCATATGGTCTATACGCTGAACCATCTCATCACGGAACTCATCGAAGACCTCGACTCGAATCTGGTCTTGAAGCTTAACTTGAACTGAGGCCTAGAACTCAGCTTGAATCAAGGTAAGAATCTTAGCCTAAACCTTAACCTAGAGCTCAACTCGGACCTTGTCACAAACCTCAGCTCGAAGATAATCACGTAAGTCAGCCTGAAAAGTGTCTAGGTGAGCGACAATAATGGCCTCGATCTCTTTATCCTTGCGCCTCTGGAAGGCGGTAGAGGAAGTAGTTATGTTGGCCTGCCGGACCACTGACCTGGGTATACTAAAACATCTACATAGAAGTCAACTTTTTCCTTATATCATTGTAACAAAATATAAGCCTCCTCATGTTTTGTCCAATTCTTGCAAGACTTTAGGAGCCCCTACCTCATCAAATGATCCCTAACTACTTCTCATGTGAAATGATATCGATTAATACACTTCCTACCTGAATAATTAATCAATTGTTGGTCCAACGTATAGGTGTATGCAATGAACTCTTCAATCCCGTCTATGTATCAAGAAGACAACCTATTCGGCAAGTCAATCTAGGTCTTGTCTATCCCTTCAAGCCTAGCATCGTCGAACATATTAAATAGGTGGACGAAATGTGTTTAAGCAATTTACTAGTGAAACCTACATGAATGTTCTTTTAAAAAAACCTAAAACTTCTCACTAAAGGGTGGTTAGTCCTTTCCCATTCGCATGATCCAACTCTTACTCAATGGCCCCATTCCCCTATTTTATTGTCAGAAAAAATTTTAGTAGGATCTCCATGTAGTTCTCTAAGTACACAATACATAAACAGTGTTTCTTGCATTTATGTATGTACCCAAATAATAAGGGAAGTAGCTACATGAAAATCATCCAACATAGAACTAGCATGAGCGGCGTTGAGTATAAATGGATAATTGCATTCCCAAGCTGTCTGAACTGGATAATTCAAGGATGCATACGTCGATTTATGCATCCTCGTCATAAGAACGAATCAGTCTTAAAAGACTCAACTTGTCGCATCAAAGATGACCAAATCGACTATCGTGACATGATCCTCAAACAAGTTTAAGTTTATTTTAAAACATACATGTATGAAGATAACAACTTAACGAATTCTAACGGGGGATCTCTGATATGTTATTAAGAACTATTTGGAGATTTCGAGATAGTTATTGGAATTTATAGCGATTTGATAGATGTTTTTGGTATTGCTTGATTTGTAGACAAATGTAGAGACTTCGTTTAGACTTTAAGAGTTCCTAACAAGCACTATGTTATGTTTAGAGTGCTCACACTGTTGAAGGTAAGTCATTTTAGTTTATTATGTTTAAAATGAGGATGAATTATAACAAAATCAATAATATTGAATATTAACCCTTATTGAATTGTATCCCTATTTAAACTTAAGCCTAATTAAATTTCAAAATAATTAAAAGCATTATGAACGCTCGAACCTGATTGAATTTTATTCTTAGTTAAAGTTAACCCTAATTTAATTTTAACATAATTAATCAAATTCAAGACTATGCCAGTATAAGTTTGGAAGAACTTTACAATTTAACCCCTAATGAAGTTGAACCCAAATTGAAATTTATCCCTAATTAAATTTAATTAGGATTAAATTTTCATTTCAATTTTGACCCTTATTGAATTTTACCCTAATAGAATTTTTATCCCTAATAAAATTTAACCTAATTTAATCTTGAATTTAATTTTGACTTTTATTGACAGTTAACTATAACTTAAATTAATGATGATGTAATTTTGAATTATTTTGACACTTAATAAATTTTAACCCTAATTGCATTTAATTTACAACTAAATCTAAGTACAAGTCCTAATTAATTTTAAGCCTTAATGGGTTTTAACACTAATTGAATTTGATCCCTACTTTTATTTAAGTATAATTTAATTACAAAGTAATTTTAACTATTAATGAAGTTTAACCCCCAATTAAAATTAACACCAATTACTATTTTAAATTTTAAAACTAATTTTAACATTAAATGAATTTTCCCTAATTAAAATGAACCCTAAGTTAATTTTTCATTAAATTGAACCATAATTAATTTTAACTCTCTTTAGGGATCAATATTCTTTAGTTAATGAAAGTGCTTATATTATTGACATTTTATTTTTTACTATTTTCAATAAATATAAGATATTACGATTTTATAGAATTATTATTCCTTTACTATTTAATATATGCATAATATATTATTTTATAGAATTATTTTTTTACTATTTAATATGTATAAAATATAAATTCGGGAGTTGTATGATTTTTAAATTATGACTTATTTTGTACCAATCTATTTTTTGGTTTTTAATTAGTAACATATATTTGTTGACTATTTTATTTTGATTATAGGAATATTGTCTTATTTTTTAGTATCTTAAATGTAAAATGTAAAAAATTAACAACTAACAATCAAACTAACAAGCTAATTAATTTACAACATCATAAATTAACAATTTAACAAATTAACAAACTAATAATTAATAATTTAAAAAAATAAGAAATTCATCATAAAAATTAACATGCATTTTAACAAATTACAATTCTCAACCTAACAACAAACAAATTAACAACTTATAAATTAAAAAACTTAATTGTAAGTTAACAACATAACTTACCCCCCCGGGGCAAAAAAAGTTAACAACTTAATAGGTTAACAACTTAAAAAATTGTATTCAAATTAAAAATTAAGTTAACAAGTAAATTTTAACAATGTAACAAACTAATAAACGAATTACACATATCATTGACAAAATAAAATCCAATATGAATCAGAAAAATTCCCAACAAAACAAACAAAATTAGCAAACTATCAATCTAAAACAAAAAATAAAATTTAAAAAATCAGTCTAAGAGTTTCCCAACAAAAAATTCAACAAAATTCAGAAAATATCAATGTAAATCCAGTAGCTTATTCTAGAAAAAAAATGTTAATCTAATTCCTATCAAATTCCTAACCCCCCCCCCAAAAAAAAAAAAACAATATATTCAAATCCAAACAAAACACACGCTTTGATGTAAAAGATCCTTCTTTGTCTCTTGGCTCTTTAAACCTGAGCATTCAAGTCTCCTTGTTTCACTAGACATAAATAGAATGATAATTTTCAATTTCAGACTAAATTTTGCAAAAGAACATTGCAGCCTTAGATCTTCCGCACAATGAAATTCCGCATAAACAACAAATTTCCACAACACATAAATAACAAATTTCCAATTGTCACTTTAAATTTAAAAGCTAAAATTCATGAAAACTTGAAAAAAGTTGAAGGATGTTACGTAGAATCTGCATATAGAGACACAAATAGGAGGGAAATAGCCGTTAAGGGAGAAATGGAGAGAGGGAAAATGGAGATAGGAAGAGAGAGAAAAAGCTTGAGAGAGAAGGAGAGAAAGCGGACATTTCTTACCTCACTGGGAGGAGATGGGGTTGGACAGGTGTCGGTAGCATAGCAGAGGGCTAACTTTTTTGGGTACTAGGTGCTGGACCGAACAGAGGGGGAGAGAGAGAAGAGAGAGTAGTGAGGAGTGAGGAAGAGAGAGTAGCGAGGGCGAGGGTCTTAGAGGGAATTAAAAAGCCTTTTAACAACCGCTTAAAAGTGATTGACCGTTTAGTTAAGGCAGTCGTCTTTCTACTTTTTCGGACCACCTAAAAACAGTTGGGCGTTCTCTTGTCCTTTTATACTCCCATTTTTAGTAGTGATTGTATCACTTTTTGGTTAAGATTCTAATTATTTTTCTTTCAAATTGTGTCTTTGTGCTAATGAATCTTAACAATTAGATATTATTAATTGATAAGCATGAATTGGATCGACATTTAAATTGCAGGTAGAGTATAGTTGTTCAAGAAGATATTTATTTTTTAAGTAACAATAATAGATCATGAGTATGGTTTAGAGGTGAAAAATGTGATTCCGTCTTCACCTATTAAAATTAATTAAAAACAAGAGTGCAAACAAATGCAGTGTTGCAAAGCATTAAGAGATTAATTGGTACCAAGAAAGGAATTAATAACAAAATTATTTTAGCAGTGGATAGAAGAACAGTGGGGATTTCTTTTAAGGTAAGTAAGCAGAGCATTCTTCAAACTGAAAAAATACATAGAATGCTTAAGAAAGAGGAACACTAGAAAGCTAACAATAATCCTCCTCACCAGTGAGAATATGCCACTAAACTATGACTTCAGTTGACTCCAGTTGAAATTTATTTCTTTATTAGAGTCAATAGTCATAAATCAAAATAAGAAAGATACTCATTTTCCAGTTTAGAACTCAACAATAGAAAATCGACCCCTAACAAATTATAAACATTTCAGAGCAGAGTAATTCATCAAGATTTAGCTGTAACTCTAAAGCTGACATCGACTAAGCCAATGGCATTATCTTGTAGTCCCAGTTCAGCATCAACGGAGACACCCAATAAAGCAATTGAGTGAAGAATTGAAAAACAATTCCAAGGCCGGCTGGAAAGAACCAACATTCCCGATGCAAGCCTTGCAGTTGCCGCTTTAATTGATTGACATTTGAGGCTAAAGGTGATGCAAATCAATTTGCTAGTGTGACCCATGATTCTTTGGCAATCTTAATTCCATAGACCAAGGACAACACTTTTTCTGAGAGTGCCGATTTCATCCAAACTAGAACAAACTAGTTCTTCTGATTCCATTGTGTAAAATCAGGATTAGTATTCCAGTGTTCCTTGCCTAACTCAGTAGGCAAGAATTCATCTGGGCACGGTTCCCTTCCACCACAAAACCCAGAAGCAGGGCGGAGCCTGAATTTTTACCCAGGGGGCACCGGGCACCAGGGGGCACCGAACATTCAAGAAAAAATAACAATCGATTTATTTTTCAATTAAGAGTAGGAAAAACGATGTTATTTTTAGAGAGAAAATAAATTATTCTTGAGTATTAACTAGTGAATATATTTCTCACAGTTAATGGTTCAAGCACCTGAAGTTTATTAGAGATATCTCTTACTACAAAAAATATAATTATTATTAAATTTTATTATCTATAGAATTTTATATTATATGCTAAATTTGCTGATAGTATAAACAAAAATATGTAATAATGTATTAAAAGATACACTTTATTTCATAAAAAATATCAAGTTTGATTCTTTTAAACTTCTTATATGTTAAAAAAATTTGAGTTAACTTTAATTTTTAATAAAATCAAAATATCTTAATTTTTAATTAATTTAATTTTTAAATAAAATTAAAATAATAAAGAGAGTATTTTAGTAATTTTATCTAAAAAATTGAAGGGGTCACTTGCCCCCCTTGCCCCAACGTAGCTCCGCCCGTGCCCAGAAGGCTATGAATACTGAGGGTTCCTTTAACTTGGGAAGATCAATTTAGATAGGCTGAACATCATGTTTGACGAAAACATATTGAATCATATTGCTTGGTGGGACAAAAGAGGCAGTAGAAGATGACATCGTGGAGCAGGATTAAGTGTTGGCCAATCGATGCTTTGATACCACGAAAGAATAAACGTGCTTCGACAATTTATGACGACATTAGGATGTCATTACCTATAAACTCATTACAATTATGACAAAATATACATAAGGAAATTTTACATATACAGCTTAGAGCATATAAGATATGTATAGAAGGAATTCCTAGAATAGAATCAATATAAGCTATCTTTCCTATGTGAAGAGGAGCCAATCTTGGAGTCGTTAATCATGGAATCGTCAATTGTGGAGCTGTTGGCATTAGATAGCTCAATACTAATTGGCTTAACACAAAAAATCAAAAACTTGAAAAACGTATCGTGGGGTTAAAATAAAATTCAAGTTCATAATTAGGGTGCAAACAAATTGGACTTGGAGAGTTCCGATAGATAGAGTAGTTTTCTTCTTCTTCTTAGTTATGAGATGAGTGACTTGAGAGAAAAAAGAAACGATTTTAAAGGTTAAAGGCATGAAATGAAGAGAGTAAGATAGAGAAAGTGATGTTGAAAGTAAAGATTCTAATAATTACAGTTATAAAAGTGAGAAGTCTCATCATTAATTAGTAAAGTTTTGGGGTAAAAGGGGTACAATTGGATTTATGTAAAATTAGATGTTAGTTACAAGTGTACAACAAAAGTTTTTCACAAATTCGAACTTTTTATATTAGTATAAATTGGTGTTAATAATGATGTAATTTTAATGACGTAATATTAAAAATTAATGAAAGTAATTAACAATTGATTATAGAAGAGTTTAAGTTGAAGTTTTGAAAAGGACACAAAAAAAAAAAAAGATAAATAGATAGAAAGATAAAAAGATGTAAAAATAGTGAATGGTTAAAAAGGGTATTTAAGAAGTACTAAATATATAAAATTAAATTTATTAATTAAGTGATAGTCACAAAAAAAAAAATATTTCCGTAACAAGTTATTAGTTATGAGAAATCAAAGGATATTAATAAAAAAAGGTAAAAATTTCATCAAATTTGAAATTTCATTAGATTTGAGACTCCATCAAATGCACTTAGTGTTTCATTATTTCATAATATAGAGGAATCAAATTTTTATTAATAATCCAGTAGTATTTTGGAAAATTGACTATTTTAAAAATTAAAAAAAAAATCATCTGCCGTCAAAATAGTTTATCAGCATTTTACAATATGAATAATATTTCTCGCTCGCTTTTTTTAAAAAAAAAAAAAAAACGTTTTATGTAATGGATACGAGCGCAGCCGAGCCCAATCCCTAAAATGCTCGAGGCCCAATCTATCTCAAGCCAATTTGTCTACTGCTCCTCTCTCTCTCTCTCTCTGTCCGTCCCCGTTTCACCGAAGCAAAACCAAATCGGAGACGATATTGACGGAGGAGGAGACTTCGGTGTAGCTTTTGAGGTAAAATTAGCAAATACGTGATTAGACCTTCAATATCAAACGTCTTTGTGTTTTTTTTTTTTTAACAAATTAAATTGATTTTCTTTTCCTGGTGTTGTGATCTCAACTTTTTAGGGTTCGTTGTGTGCTTTTAGATTACTGCATTTAGTAAGATTCAATAAGTCTCTCTCTCTCTCTATATTTGCGCGCGCAGGTTTTCTAATTAATTCCTAATTATAATAAGAAGGAAGAGCAGTTACTATTGTTGGTGAACTTGGTGGTTTTGGTTTACGTAGCAGTTGCTTGTATGAGTTTTACGTTTTTACTAACGGAACTCAATGCATAAATAATTCAAGAATGATTTTTGGATCTTCGATTTTATGAAGGAAAAAGACTAGCCAAGGGAGAAGTTAGGAAAATAAAATGATGTGAAAGAGGTTAAATTTATTTTGTTTTTCTAAATTGAAGAAAAAAAATGGACTAAAATTCTGTTTTAATGAGCTAAAATCTTGAAATTCCAATACATAAATTTTTACTCCTGATACAGCTGAATTGTGGTAGGTTCAAGTGGGGCGCAATGAAAGTTTATCTATTTGAAAATTTGAAATTTGTTAGATGGTATTTTGAGTCCGCAAGTTCATTTTTTTTTTCCCTTGGAATTTTCCCTTCTCTTTGTTGGGGTTAGAAAAAGGAAAGGAAAGGATAGGGAATAGATATTTGTCTAAAAGTCTAATTTTTGTTTGGTTACGCAAAGAAATAAAAATGTTGTAAGCAATTTATTTCTCTCCTATTTTCTTTTCCTGATTTGATCCAAATATAACATTAGTGTAATTGGTTTTAAGTCTCCTTATTTTTTTGGTAATTAATTTTTAAGTCTCCTTAATAATCATATATACATACCCCCGGGGGGGGGGGGGTTGGGGGGGATGCAATTCTTTGTTTTGAATCTGCGAGGGTTTTTGTATTATTTTCATCCATTTCAATGATCTTTAATGGGTCATCACTTTCAAGACTGGATGGAATGAATTTTCAGCTCCTTGAACT